>JANITX010000004.1:12594228-12621535 GCA_027564395.1 Erythroxylum ulei | reverse complement strand
TATATCACTGTAAAGATGAAATCAAGCTCTCAAACTTTTATGAAGAACTTCAAAGCAACTTCAACCTCTAGCTAAGTAAAATTTTCGATCGAAGTTCCTGTCCTGTTACAAAATCACCCAAACATCATCCAAACTTCAAAATTTCATATCTTCCAAATCTCACATCCATAAATAACATATGATACATCATTTTAAAGCTCTTCAATTTCTCTATAACTTCCATGAAGATCATTTACTCCAATTCTAACCACATCAATACGGCGATCGGCCTCAAAGCACAATACACACAAATCTATACTTAATAACATTTTTCCGAAACCGAGCCAAATACACTTAACTTCGAAAACTCATAACTTTTGATCCCGATATCGAAAAATAGCACACTTTATGGCGACAGAAAGCTCTCAACATAATCTACAAGTTTCATAAAGATCATTTTATCAAATTTTGCCTAAATCAAAAGTCAACTCTCATCCCAAAAAGTCAAACTTTCTTAATTCTTCTAATTTTCACATTTTGTTCTCTTTATTTCTTGCTTTTCAACTTCCATTTCAATCATCTCAATCATCCCATTCATTTAAACTTCCATGAACTCATACAAACCTACACAATTATCAAGATCATCAAAACCAGTACTTTTTCTCATTAAATTTCCTTAAGGCACATAAGACATCTATAATACAACTCATATCCAAAAACACTCATTTCATACATTAACCTCAAATATCATTGAAATTTCTCCAATTCACATTACCCAAATAAAACATTTAACACCACAACTTCCTCATTTAATAATTCAAATTTTCAAGAAAAAGGGTCGGGACCCAACATGAAATCTTGGACAAAAAGAATGGAATTTCTTGTTCAAACCCACTTGCAATAAAGTGAAAGAACAGAATCATTGTATAGAGATAGGATTGGCTATATGGGTAGTTGAGACAATGGAAGAAGGGACACAAACATGGAAGACAGAATTATGATAAGTAGCGTAAGCATAGTGAATTCGAAATTTAGGAATGATTTGTAAAGACTTTAACTTTTTGACCCAGTAGCAACCAAATTACGTGTTAACGCTAATTCATGTAGTAAACATAAGTTTTCGCTAACCAAGAGAACACATAAACTAGATTGCTGTGATTGTAACAGGATCGACAGTAAAAACTGAAAACAGACAAGAAAACATAGAGGAGAGCATCACAAAAGAAGTAAACCAAAGGGGAAAAGATGTTCACCTGATTGTTTGATGAATATCGCTGACAGATAGAGAAGAAAGATGAGAAAAAGAATGGTGGAACACCTAATTGGCTAAGGATCAGATGAAGGATAAAGGAAAAGAAAGTAATTTATTTAGCCAAGGAGAAAGAAGAAGAGCTTTTTAACAATGGCGGCAATGCCTGGCTCCTCTGAGAGTCTAACTACAATCATGTTTTAAGTGCAGATTTTTTGATAGAGGGATTTGGTGTTTAGTGGGATTTGAATCCCTAACTACATTGCAAGTGAAATACCTAAGACTCTCATCTATAGTGCCAATAAAAAAGTGAAATAACCAAGGCTCTCATCTAGAACGTCGATGGAAAACATTAATTTGCAAGATTCTTCCTTTCAATGTAGATGTAAATTGTCTGGGTTCTACAGAGAAGTTTACAGGGCAACGTTTGTGTTGGCAAACATACATGGAGGCATTAGATTTTATACTATGGCCGGCTGTTTCCATTATATGAACCAAAAAAAGAAGAAGAAGAAGAAAGGAAAGAAGAAAATTACCGTGGCAGGCTGTTTCCATGGCCGACTGGGATTGGTTTGTGGAGAGATGAGAGGAAGATTGAAAAAACGTGGCTTGTAAGAAGAAAAGAGCAAGATGGGTACTGCGTTGTTGCTACTAATCCGGGAGGAACTCGTGCCCAAAAAACGCGCGCAAATACGCAAAGTAATGACTCCCATTCCTCTCAATTATGAGGGGAATGGAGTAATACCCGAAAATGGGTAATCAAATTAATACCTCTCCAGTCATACTTCCTTACCAAGCTTTCACTTTCATTCCATTCCCATTCCTTATTTCTCATACGCCCCCTAAGTATGTTCATTGCTTCACAAGTGTTGTTGCTCTTCCTTAAATAGTCAATTTCTTCAACTAATCGTTGCTTCACTTGCATCTTTAGTCAACTGGATAGATTTAAATCTGAATAACTTCGATGTCATCATTGCCAAAAATCTTCCAGTAATTACGGGGCTAATATACGACCTTCATAATTAGTAGGATACTTTCGGATAAACCATTTCTAATAAGGTAAGATCATAATGAAGGTTCCTGTAAGAAAGAAAATGTATTTCTTATGATTTTATTTTCTTTTGAGAATTAGACCGATAATTATACAAGGAAATAAATCCAATTTAAATTTTGAAATATTATATATTTATCATCAAAATAGTTAATCATAAACCTTGAGATAACAATCTCTCATTTTTTATGATGACAAGCAATAATAGATATATTTTTCAAAATTCAAAGAGATAATAGATGATTTCGAAAGATACCTGTGACTTTTATATATTCAAACATAATTAGAAGGAGCCTGTTTCTTAAAAAGGAACTTATTGTTTAAATATCACAAATTTGTACAAGTTCAACGACAGAATCAATCACATATATAACCAAGGCAGCATGGAGAAATATACATTGAGAAATATATCATCATATATGCAGAAATATGCAAAAAAAACATATATCCACATAAACTCTTCCCCTTTGCCATTATCAAAAATAATAGAGTATAGGGAGGAAGGAACTATCACAAGTTTGAATAAGCTAGCAATAGCATTAATGAACGGAATTAAAGTTTTTTCTCAGCAAAATATGCATGTCAAGAAGCTAATTTCGCATGTTATCTATTTATTCTCGTCTCTGTTAAATCTTTCATACATTTCTTGTTGAGAGCTTGTAGAAGCTAGCAAAATACTACTACTGTGGAAGGTTATACACTTGCGAGCTTGAAGAGGCTCGTCAAAGTACTACTTAGTTTTTATAGTGAAAAACTCAAGTTGGAAACTTGGGGACCGAACGTAGGCTTCGTTATAAGCTAAACTAGTATAAATCTTCTGTGTCATCTTCTCTCTCTTCTTTACTTTTATATTTTCGCATTATAAGTTTGTATTTTCAATAGGTTCCTTCAGTTTTACAATAGGCTCCTTCAGTTTTACAATAGGCTCCTTCAGTTTTATATCACAAGAGGTTTCTTTCAAAAGTCAGCAATAACAGACTCCTTTCTTTTTGAGCGCTAGCAGGCTCCTACCAATTAAACAAACTCCTATCTTTTTGACTGCTAATATGCTCCTTTTGATTAATTAGCTCCTTTCTATTTAAATGTTAACAAGCTCCTTTCAAATTAACAGGCTCTTCTCTTTTTCAACTTTAAAAGGATCCTTTCGAAAGTTTATAGGACCCTTCTATTCTTAAATTTATTTTATTCAAGCAGGATCTTATCGATTTGAAAGTACCTTAATTTTTTTTACACACAATTTACCCCCCTCTTGCGTGTGTTTACCTTATCACATTCTTGATACAAAGAGGAATTGGAAAATCTAGTTCACTTCTTCATTAAAACTTTTGTGTGTTTTGATATACAATATACAAAGACTTTATATATATGGTTAATATCAACAATATCCCCATAATAAAGGAATAAATACATAACTTCCTAAATTTGAGAAATCTATATGATTTGCTCTTATAATAACTTGATATACAGCTTATGCCAACACTAGCCCTCAAATTGGGGCGAAGATATCTCGAATGCCCAACTTGTCAAGTGAGCTGTGGAAACTTTTGCTTGCAACATCCTTGGTAAGAATATCCGCTAATTGGTCTTCAAATTTGACAAAAGGAAATTAAATTGTTTTTTCTTCAAGATTCTGCTTGATGAAATGTCGATCCACCTCAATATGCTTCGTACAATCATGTTGTATTGGATTATGAGAAATGTCTATAGCAGCCTTATTATCACAAAACAACTTCATTTCAAATTTAAAAGCAAAGCCAATTTCAGTTAGCAACCTTCTGAGCCATAGAAGTTCACAAAGTAATTTAGTCATACCTCTGAACTTTGCTTCAACACTTGATAGTGCTACAACCTTTTGTTTCTTACTCATCCATGTGACCAAATTCCCTCCCACAAATGTGAAGTAGCCTGACATGGATTTTCTATCAAGGACATTGCCTGCCTAATCTGCATTCGTATAACTACCAATGTCTAGATGATCATTTTTGCAAAACAACACTCCTTTCCCGGGGGTAGACTTCAAGTACCAAAATATCCATATGGCTGCATTCTTGAGTTCTTCACTAGGACAATGCATAAATTGGCTCAATACACTAACCGCATAAGCTATATTAGGACGAGTATGTGACAAATAGATCGGCTTGCCGACTATTATTTAGTATCATTCTTTATTGGCTGGAGCATGACTTGAATGTTCTCCTAATTTGTGATTCTGAACAATAGGTGTATTGGCTGGCTTGCAATCAATAAACCTGACTTCAGCTAACAAGTCAAGAACGTACTTTCTTTGACAAAGGAATATACCTTGCTTTGATCTGGCCACCTCAATTCTAAGAAAATATTTGAGTTCCCCTAAGCTCTTCATTTCAAATTTAGTAGTCAATTTATCTTGGAGTCCAAAAATATCTTCTATGTCATTCCCTGTGATAATTATGTCATCGACGTAGATTATTAGTGCTGTAACCTTTCCTTATTGGTGCATCAAGAAAAGAGTATGATCAGAGTCACTCTGTTTGAAGCCATATTTTTTCATGGCTAGACTAAACCTTCCGAACCAAGCTCAAGGTGATTGTTTTAATCCATAAAGACTCCGTCGTAACTTACACACAACTTCTCATTTAACTGTATAATGTATCTTGGTGGAATATCCATGTACACATCATCTTCTAAATCACTATGGAGGACAGCATTCTTTACATCAAATTGGTGCAACGGCCAATCTAAATTTGCTGGTAAGGACAATAAGACCATTATTGTATAAGCTTTGCCACCGGAGAAAATGTCTCTTCATAGTTTATCCTGTATGTTTGTGTATACTCTTTCGCCACAAGCCTCGCCTTATACCTTTCAATGGACCCATCTGCACTATATTTAATGGAAAACACCCATTTACACCCAACTAACTTCTTCTCCTTTAGCAACGAAACAAGCTCCCATGTATTATTTTTCTGCAGTGCATCTATTTCTTCTTTTGTTGCTTGAGCCCACTTTGGATCTGTTAAGACTTCAGATACTCTGCTTGGTATATTAGAAGAGGATAACTTCTGTATAAAAGCTTTAAGAGGCTCAAATAGTCTTTGAGTACTCACATAGTTTGCAATTAGATACTTTGAATTTTTCCCTTCAAATTTCAGAGAGCATCGAGTTGGAGGTTTTACTCGATTATGTCTAAAAGGTAAGTTGTAAGTTGAGGGAGTATTTAAATGGTAATTATGAGATGGTACAGAAGAACTTACCTCAGGATTATTCGCAAGATCATGACCATAGGCATCGTGTATAGAGAGAGGAACAAGAACAATTTCAGATTCAGCATTCTCATGAATTGTGTTTTCATTCACATCAGATTTAGATTCAGATTCATCACCCTTGAGTAAACATCTCTATCCTCCAATATATTAGTTTCATTGTGTTAGACCCTGAACTTTTCTTAGAAGTTAGAAATGTTAAATGAGAAATTGTTGGCAATTATTCATGTGTAAATAAAAGGAGAATTTTTGAATTTGAAATGAAGTAGAAAAGATGATTTAGATACAAGATGGGTTATATATGAAATGTTGGAAGTTAAAAGCTGGAAAATGTACTTGAAACATTTTCATTGAATATGCTTCGGTGTCTTAGCCATAACTTTTTCTCTAGTTATCCAAATGAAATGATTTTTGATCTAGATTAAATTAGAGATATAGGGCTACAAATTGTCTATGAAATCGAATTTTAATTCAGTCTCTAAGAATTTCAATTTTGGGATGGAAGTTGAGCACAGAATACTGTTTCAGTATAAGAACAGTCCGAAAATGTTTGGGGCATAACCCTCCGGTTTTTGAACCAAATTAAATGATTTTGGTGTCATTAGAAACTTAATACAATGGAGAACATTTTTCTATAAGGAAGTTTTATCAAATTCCTTTAATTTTTCCATGATCATTAGTTAAGGTGTTAGAAGTATAAGATGTTAGTTTTAATAGACATAAGAAGGGTAAATATGGAAAGACTAGTTAAATGAGGGACAAAATGGGAAAGCCAACTAAAATGTTGTCTTGAAATAAGAAGAAGAAGAAGAGAGAAGTGTCGTGAGAACCAAAGGGGGAAAGAAGAAAAAACGTGAAAAGGAGAAGAGAAGAAGGAAAATTGTGGGGAGCTTGGAAGGAAGAAGAAAGAAGAAGAAAAAGAAGAGGAAATCATCTTGTTCAAGGTAAGTTCATCTTTTTCTTCTTGCTTTATTAGAGAAATGGGTTATGTTGAAAATGAAGGAGTTAGAGAGAGAAAAAGGGGTTTTGTGTAGAGAATGAAGGGTTTTTGTTGGAAGAAGATGATTTGAGAGACCCATTAGATTTTTAGGCTTTCTGAACTAGGTTTTGACTTTTCTAACCTAGATAAACCATAGGTAAGTTAATGCTAAGCCTAATTTAGCAATTATTTCATTTTTATGATTTTGAAGTTTTAGGGATTTTATTGAATTTGAATTGAATGGGAGATTGGTTTGTTTTAAGAAATCAAGAGAACCCTATCCAAGAGCAAGGGGAGAGACATCTTTGAATAAGTCTATAAGCAAGGAAATCAAGGTGGGTTTCATGTTTGTAATTGAATAATGAGCCATTAAAGTTTTTCCAAATCAAGAGAATAAAATGCTTTTAATTACTTCTTAAATGTGCATATATTGCTTTTAAATGATTTAAAGAATTTGCTTATATGTGTGTATATGCTTAACTGATTGGATTTGAATTATTGTGAATGTGGAAAAATGCATTGTGATGTATGATCATATTATGCCATTAAGATGTGTCATGGAATTTTGTATAAAGAAAAAAAGGAAAAAGCATGAGAATATGAAAATGTATGGAAATGAATTGAGCATAAATTTGCTTATGATTGGGCAAGAGAGGAATCCGTTTCGTTAGTCACGTGCACGTTGACCTATAGCCTTCTCCTTGTTGCCCGCTAGAGGCCATGAGATCTTGAGAATTTGGACTCGTTTTGTTCACGGTGTAAACTTTGGTTTCTCCATTTTGTTCCACGGAACTCTCGAGCCATTTGTTGTGAATTGCATCTGTGAATTGTCAAGTTGATGCATACATGATTTGTATTATTGTGAATTGGTTGAGAACTATACTTTTCTTGAATTCAATAAGAATTTTCTATGACAAATGAATAATTTCAAAGGTTTTGCTTGTTATCGATTATAAACTGTCACTCACGAGCTTTTAAGCTCACCCCCACTCTCCGCCCCTATTCAAGTGATGAATAAGAGATCGAGTGAAAGAGAGTCAAGGCATCGCTCCGATTAGGAATCCTTTCGTATTTTAAGTTAGACTTTGTAAACATGAGGCTTTAGTCACACTTCAAGTATCTTTTGTATTTTGGGATTTTGAGACATTGATGTATTATGGCTTGGAAAGCCCATTGAAGCTTTGTAAAACTCTTATTTCTTTTGATGGAAATGAAATATGATTGTGTTTTGCTCATGATTCTCAAAGTGTATATACCAGTTTTTGAAGTTTTCATAGGGATAAGATTTGTGTTCTGACTTTCAGGAAAAAACTGGATTAATCTAGGCTAAATTAGATAAAGTTGTCTTCTTGAAAGCTGTAGCTTATCCATTTAGCTTTCCAATAGTATAAAATATGAAATCTTTGAATATCAGAGTTGAGAGATATGACCATTGTAAATGGTGATGCTACAAGGATGTATATACAGGACAACTATATTAAAAGATGAGAATTAGTGGTATGTGATGGATCATTTGTGTTGATATTTGGGAACTTAATGAATTCAATTTGGTAATTGAATGTTTAAGGAGTGATATTGCATTAGAAGAAGTGAATTTGGGAAAATTATGAGTGAAAGTGATGGTAGAATGGATGTAAGAAGCATTGGAGGGGCTTGGGTATCCCCTATGTCCATTAAACAGACTTTAGGTCCGTTAAACGAACCTTCTCGGGTCTGTGAGGACCCCCAGCCTCACCCATGTCCATTAAATGGACATTAAGTTCATTAAACGGACCTTCTCGGGTCTAAAATGGCCCCCAGCCTCGTGTATGTTCATTAGGCGGACATGTATGTCCGTTTAACGGACATACACTGTACACTTTCGGAAATTTAGGTTGTTGACCCTCTAAATAGCAGCATCTCTCTTTGGGGTCTTCACAAAAGTTGTAGATCTCAAAGTCTTCTTTGAAACCATCCTAAACGACCTTAATCCGATATCTCTAGTGAAAGTTATGGCAATTGTCCCAAGACAGGTACAATATGATTGAGGACATAATTATGTTGGATTCTTTTGGCCATAACTTCATCATCCGACCTCCAAATGAAGTGATTCTTAAAGCAATAGATTCCTAACACATTTTTCTATCTATTCATAAAAATTTGTGGTCTTTGGTGTTGATTTGAAAAATATTGATGGAAAAAAAGTGAGGGATCGATTGGAAGAGCATGACTGGGTTATGAAAATATTCTGGATTTTTAAGCATATCTTGAGCTATAGAGCTCTGAATGAGGTGGTTCTTATTTCAAAATAAACCAAAGACATAGAGCTAAAAAAATTTTGAAGAAGTCAAATTGTGATTTTAGTGATTGGATGGTGTGGCCACGCCACCCTTATGGGATGATGGCTAGTCAAGGTTCATTAAGATAACCCTACAGGGTAATACACTTGCGTTTTATGACTCCGGATTGTTGGGCCCTGAAAACAGGGTCCAACATATTGTCCATAGCATTCTCTTTTCTTTCTTTAACTAATATCACGTCATTTTCCTTACTTTTCATATCACAATACTGTCGATCACAAGATTGTGGTTTTTCTTTGGTTTCACTATGTATTAAGCTAGTTGAAATAACTCCTTCCTACTTGTCATCTAGAAACCAATTCTACTCTTCATGCCTCATCTCCCCCTGAAGAGTAGAATTAGATGTTGGTGTAGAGAAGAAATTGTCAGTCCCCAAAAATGTTGCATCCTTTATGACATATGTGCACTTGTTGATAGGGCCATAACAATGATATCCCTTTTGTGTAGAACATCCCATAAAATATAGCAAACTGCACAAGGGTAAAGCTTAGTGCGTTGATTTTTAAGAAAACGAACAAAATCCACATAACCAAACATACGCGGAGGAAGTAACAATACAGATGGTAGAGTAAAATGTTCAAATAAAACCTATGATGAAGTCTTGAAATACGGTACCTTTGATGGCATTTTGTTTAATAAGTAAACTAATGTAGTACCTGCATTAGCCCAATATATACTTGGCACACTTGTTTCAATCAATAAGGACCGAGTTGCTTCTAATATATGCCTATTCTTTTATTCTGTACCGCCATTTTGTTGGGGTGTTTGCGCACATTATGTTTTATGGAGAATGTCATTCTATTTGAGATTATCTTGAAAGATATGATTGACATATTCACTACCGTTATTAGACCAAAGAATTTGTAAATTTGCCAAAAATTGAGTGTGAATCGTTGCATGAATGCTTGAAACACACTAAATACCTCATCTTTATGCTTTAACAACTAAAACAAAGTCATTCGAGTGTAGTCATCTATAAACGTCACAAACTAATGATAACCAAAAGCAGTAGTGATTGGGGAGGGTCCCTAAACATCATAGTGAATCAATGCAAAAGGAATAGTACTTTTATTCAAGTTACTTGGAAAAGATACACGGTGACTCTTAACTAAAATGCAAGTATCACATTTCAAATATGAATTATTTGAACTAGAAAATAAATTAGGTAGCAAGTATTTCATGTAACTGAACGATAGGTGCCCCAAAGCGACAGTGTCATAACCAAATTTGTTTCGGCTTTGCATTATCCAAGTGATATATGTTATTAGCATGGCCAAACTGAAATCATCCATGTAATATAACCCCTTTCTCTTAGTACCATGCCTAATGATCTCTTTGGTGCAAATATCCTGAAGAAGGCAAAAAGTAGGATAAATTAGTGTAACACGATTGTGTTCTTCAGTTACTTGACCCATAGACATCAATTTATGTGAAAGAGATGGAACTAGTAAAGTATGGAACAAAGAGAGAGAAGGTGATAGAGCTACATTTCCAGCCCCAATAACTGGGTAAATAACTCCATTAGCATTCTTGACATTAGTTCGTTGAGGCTTTGTAATTTCGACAAAATATTTTAAAGAAAATGTCATGTAATCAGTTTTGCCTAAGTCCACTATCCATTCACTGCACTTACCTTGGTTAGAAGTTAACAAAGCATAGATTTTTTTGTGGTGTCTTACCTTGATCACCAATAGTGATTTGCTTATTTATGGGCTCAGTTTCAAAAATGAGAGATAATTGAGGTTCTGCATTTAATAAAGCTACTTGTCCTATGCTACTACTGGCCTCTCGTTGTTCACGTACTTTGAGTTTGTTCCACCATTCAGGATATCTGTGTAGCTTAAAGCAAGTTGCACATGTATGTTTCATGTTGCCACAATAAGTGCAACTACCTCCATCTATTTGTTCTTTGGACTTGGAACTTGCATTTAGTCTTCCACCATTCGTAACGGAATTTCCTATTTTTGACATCTGAAGTATGGGTTGTTGTTGATTTCAACCTTTGTTCCCTTTTGATGTCATAACAGCACCTAAAATAGTCTTAGTGCTTGTCAACATTACTACTTGTCTAATATCCTCTCTTCTGACATGAGAAGTTTGTTTTATCGTAGGGAATGGTCGTGTCTGAAGCACATCACTTCGTATTTTGTCTAGTCCATCATCCAATCCATCCAAAAAGGTATAAACTCTATCTTCCTATAGGATTGCGTTGTATTTCTATATATCACGCGCATATTCCATAGGATTTGGAGAGCGAAAATCAATTTCCCTCCATAGGCCTTGAAAAGCATTGTAATCAACGGATTCCCCTGCTTGTCTCATTATGGTCACACGTTTCTTCAAATCATACACTTGAGAAGTATCAGTTCCATCAAAATAGGTTGTAGCAATTGCATCCCATACCTGTCTTACTGTAGGGAAACGAATAAAATTCCTAATCAGAGATTGATCTATGGAGTTGATTAACCACCCCTTTACAATTGCGTTCTCGATACGCCACTTTCTGAAAGTAGGATATGTCAATTTTGGTTGTGGCAAGTCTTCATTAATGTATCCCAATTTGTCTTTCCCTAAGATATAAATCTCCACGGCCTACGACCATAATGCATAATTTGTTCCATCTAATTTAATGCCAATCTATGTGGCAGAAGCATCATAAAATGTTGTCTGATTTGGGATTTAAGTTTAGGTTAAAGCTCGTGTTAAATCTTTAAGAATGGCAGCAGTGGAGCCTCTATGTTACTTGTGTTCCACAATGCTACTTGGTTTAGCCATAGGTTATGATTTTTTTTAGTTTAAATTTGGGTTTTCCTTCTTAGTTTTTTAGTATTTATTGAGATCATTGCTCTGATACCATGATACAAAGAGGAATTGGAAAATCTGGTTCACTTCTTCATTGAAACTTTGGTGTGTTTTTATATACAATATACAAAGACTCTGTATATATACTTAATATCAACAATATCCCTATAATAAAGGAATAAATACATAACTTCCTCAATATGAGAAATCTACATAATTTGCTACTATAATCACTTGATATACAACTCATGCCAACAATTCTTATACTCACTCCTTAATTAATTGTGATTCAAACTCGTCTTTTCTTTTCTTTAAGTTTTTTTTTTTTTGTAATATGAAATATGTTTATCATATTCTCTTTAATGATAGTAGTGACTATAGAACGAATTGTCACATTCTAGTTTCATAAGAAATGTGTTCCTTAAAATGAATAATACTATCCTTAATCAATTATTCACAAAATATGTAAATCACAATATTCCTTTCACCTAAGACATGTAATCTAAAATGCCAACCAATATCACCACTTAGAGCTCTTTGTAATTTATCGATTGAAAACCCTTCTTAAGGTGGTATATCTATCTATTATAAGAATATAAAAATTATGATTTATTAACATATTGTGAAATTAAGTGCATAAGCAAACCACCACATTCTAAGAAAAACATGAAAATATTTGAGGACTTGACTTTGTAATTCAATGAATGTTCTTTATTTACAATCAATTAAAAATTTTAAAATATATAATTATATACCTTCATGTTAAATATGTTATTGAAAAGATAAGGCTTCAAGAAGAAAAAAAAGGATGCCACGTGACCTATATGACATTCTACATGAGAAATTTTCCAGTTAGACAATTTGGAATCAATTAATTTCATGGCCTTCTTTATCATTTAATGGTTGAATAAATCAAATAATCTAATCATTAAAGGGCTCGACTTGCAGCATCAATTTGAGGACAAAATATAGCCCATTTCCATGATAGATTACACTTCTTGGAGGAGTGTTCTTTAGCATTCATGAAAGGATTTGATGGGAAAGAGAAAAAGGATGCCAACATCCCTCCAAGCAACGTAAGCCCAATTTGAGCCTACTCAAGCAGCCACAAAACAACACTAATTGGGTATAATTAACCAATAGTAGAGGTTGGATACTTTCGGTCTTTCAAGTCAACTAAAGTATAAGCCCAATCTAAAATCGAGTAAACTTAAACTTTGTCTGCTAATTTCAAATGAGGATAGAACAATCCAAGACTATCAACTCTACTCATGATCACTATTTGTCGAGTAAAAGATATTAACTTGTGTTTTTGCAATAATTCCATGAAGATTCATTGTATTGTGAGAATTCCTCATATTTAATCAAAATTTCTCTGAAGCACCCCTCTATTAACTTTCTTTATAAAAATGTCAAAAAAGTAAATACATGACAAACTTTCTTTAAGTGGACAACTGTTAGACCCTTAAACTTCGAAGCACTTCTCAGCGACCTTCATAAGTGCCTTAGGAGAAAGGTTAACTAGATTCCACTCATGAGGGAGGCATGCGAAAACACTAAGACAAATATGGGTGAGTGGGATCAGACTTGGTACAAATTTTGGTAGAGTCTCGGACCTTGTGGAGATTGACTCAACCCAGGCTAAGGACTTGATGGACTAAGGACTTGGCCCATGCTTGGATGAATGGACCACGACTAGCAAACTTGTTGTGGGAAGCATTGGATCAGTCCAGTGTGCTATGTGGGCTTCAACAAGATCATACTGCATCATAAGCAGATAAATATCGTGGGGAGATCTTGGATGATGTGGCAACAACTAAGAGTTAGAGTTACAGTGAGACTCAACATCTAAAGATAGTGGAGATCTTTGAGAATAAGGGTGCTAGTTTTCTCTTTGAATGTAAACTCTATCTTTATGTTATCGTATAGATTCTATCGTATTAGTTAGAGTCTTATTTGGATGGGGTATCATCCAATTGGTCGACGTGATGTAATCTGATAAAGATAGACGTGATCTTAGCACAATTTTAGGCAGTTCAATTTAAGTTGGATTCTGAATGTAACTTAGCTTCCAAGTTAGAGTGCTCATTTGAGTTTTGCTATCCTCATTCAGTCAGAGAGAGTATTCCTTGTATTCTTTTGAAGGAAAGTAATATAAAAGTTGGTTTTACCGTATCTCTCTTGTTTTCTTGTTGCCTTTATTTTCTTATTGCTTCTGTAGCATTGTTTCTTTGAGTGTGCGAGATAAACACTTTGAGAGTCATTGAAGGCTGAAGTGTTGCTTAAGCGGACCTAAGTGAGACTATTGTGCAAAGCGCGTTGGCGATCAATTTCGATGAAAGTTTGAGTCCTAAAGTGACCTTTGTATCAATAACCACATTATGATGGTAACTGAGATTTAGTAAACCACAAAGATGTATGTCGCAAACAAATTAATTAATATTTATCATATTTATAAATCATTACTTATATTAAAATTTAATTAATATATTATTTTAATATCTTATTACTTATATCAAAAAGCATAGACAAATATCTAATATGTAACATTAACTCATTATATTAATAATATTATATAATTTAATTATATTTTATCCATAATTAATATTAATCAATTTAAATAATATTTTTATTTTATTTTATAATGATACTAATAAATAATATTATTAACTTTTATTTTATATGAATTAAGATGATGATATAAATTCTTATTTTTAAAATTGATTTTTACTTATATCATAAGATATAAATACATATTTAAGGGTTAGTTATAAAAAAATTATAAATTTTACTGAATTTTATAATTATAGTTCAAGCTTAAAAAGTGACAATAAAATGTTCAAAATTTTTCTTTTTTAAATAAATAAAGTGATATTAGTCTTTTTGTTAATATTTCTAATATGACATATTAAGTCACCTATAACAGTGGACAACACATGGACTTTATTTTCTCCGTCAGCAAAATATAAATTTTAAATACGAATAAAATAACTCATTTTCTTTTCTTCCTCTGCTCAACACTTCCACTGTTACAAGGATTTAAATTATTCGCGTCCTTAGTAATTCTCTTGCTTGTACACTGCAATTGTCAGCTCATTGTCCAATCCTTTCACCTAGGACATTTTGATTATGGTTTTTAGATACTCCAAAATCAAGGGTCTTCGCAGAAGGTGAGAGTTGAAGCCAAAGGAAGTGAAGGGAATGCAAGGGAAACCCTTAACCACACCATAGTTGATGCTACAGTGTACACTAGAAATGAATAGAATATGCAGTTACCACCTTTTGGGAATTTATCCAAAACGGAGTTGGGATTAACGAGGGACTCTAGCAAAATACCAATTTTGAAAGAAAGAAATTAAAAGTTGGTGACAGTAGCAGGAGAAGAGAAACTGAGTAATTTTCATAATTTATTTTTTATTTAAAATTTATACTTTGCTGACGTAGAAAATAAAATTACGTGATATGTCATATCAATAATAGCATCGAAAAGATTAATATTGAACTATTTCTATAAAAATTAAAATTTAAAATATTTTATCACCATGTTTTAAATTTTGAATTAAAATTACAAATTTTATTGAAATTTAGTATTATTTTTTGATAATTAACCCAATACTTTAATATACAATATTAAGTTCTTAGTCATTATAATATGTTATAGTAATTTATAATTATGCACATACTTATTATAATGTATTTGTTACGTTATTTGTTAGTATTATTCTATAATATAATAATGAAAGAATTTATACAATTATGTATTAATAAAATAAATTAACATCATATATTAAATATTTGTTTTTATCTTTTTATATAAGTGATGATAAGCAAATATGAGCAAAAATTTTATATTTTTATCTAATGAGAGTAATAATAAATCAAATGAATTATTAATTATTTGTAAAATATGGATTGTAAATTCAAAAGAGAAAGTAATTTCTTATTATTAGTATTATTACATAATAAAAAATTTTAATTATATACTTAATATTGAACTAATCAATATATTATTTAATAAGAACTAATAAATATGATTAATCATTAATTATTAAAAAAATATTTCATATTACATATTTTTAATATAAGAAATGATATATAAATATGATAAATTACTATGTCTTCAAAAAATCAGTTATTAAGCCTCAATTACTTTTTATAAGAAAAAGGTTTGTCATGTATGTTTTCTACTCAGTAGTTTAAACAGGAAAAAATTAATGGACAATAATCTAAAAAAGACTGAAATAAATAGTAGAAATGCCGAAGACAAATTTTAAAATAAGGGAAATTATCATCTTTTACCTTTATTTGTTGGCTCTGAGTTTACATTAGTCCTCCTGGATGGAATACAAGGCTAATATTTTCAATTGCGTATGATGTAGAATCATAGTGTCGTACGGTATGACTCTGTATGTAATAGGATCAGACAGAGTAGCAAAATGATGAAGTTGCTCAACTTCATATAAACGTTCTGTTAATCTATCTTTATTCATTCAAATCTGCAGTCTAGCTAGCTTTTAGATATGAATGTCAAAAAGGTTTGGGCTACGGCGGCCTATGATTAGATCTTTATTTTAAAAATTATGATGTTTTTGTTTAAAACGATGCGGGTTGGGACGGTTTGTAATTTAGCTGTTATTTTAAAAACAACATTGTTTTGTCAAAAATTATCCGTGATTTGACTGTTATGACATTATTTTATCAAAAATGATCTGTAATTTGATTATTATTTTAAAAACGACATTGTTTTGCCGAAAACGATATCGCTTTTTACAGTTTTCTTATTAAAATATATATGGTGGGTCAAGCTACAAGCTAACTCATTTCGATTTGTTGGGTCGTGGGCAGGATCAGACGCAGTCCGAATCCAACCTGACCCATTGATATTTCATTTACATCATTTTTGACTTTTTTTTGTAAAAATATACATGAGCAGCCGGGCCACGGGCAGACCCATTCCGATCCATTGGGCCATGGGCAGGGGCAAAAATAGCCCGACCCGGCCTAGCATATTGACATCTCACTTTTAAACCCATTTTTGTTGATAAAGAAACTCCAATCAGAGTTCCACTGCAGCATGCACTAGTGCTGTTCTTACTTTTCCCAACCATTTTCAATTAAATTCGCCAGTGATACTCTTCATTAAGTTGTCAACCGAGAATAATGCGGCTTCTTGTCCAATCTTTTTGGGAAATAACTTTTATAGGGGAAGTTCCTTTCCCTGCGTTAGTTTTTGTCTGCTATTACTGTTCTTATAAGCGTATGTTTCATCTGACTTGTGAAATTTTCTAATCTTTGGATGAATCCAAATGGTATAAACAGACGATAACAATTCTCACTCTGAAAAGGAACTATTAACAATATCAAAACTATGTTTCCTAGGTTTCCTAACTAGATTCTGTTTGCATAGTAAAATAGGTAGTCTTTATCGTATCAGCAGTTGAATCAACCCTTAGAACTGCATCTCATTTTTTAACCTCTAATTATGCAAATATGTTGATCATAACGCCCACAACTTTTCTGTGTGTTCGCAAGAGATTTGTTGATGCTCTCATGTAATAAGATTGACAGTCGAACTCATTGAAGTAGGCATATATAGACAGTCGAACTCATTGAAGTAGGCATATCTCCGCACATGAACCTTTAATTAATGTGTAAATTTTGGACACCGACACCAAGTGGTGAATAACCCCGTAGTTGAAGTTACGTTTTTGCTAAGTAGCCTTGTAGAGTGGTCCTATGATCACGATCTAAAGGGAGGATAAGTGCTGAGATTAGTATATGCATTTACTATATGTCCCACTAGTATACTGCCAAACCCCACATAATTGAAAGTATGTTTGGAGCGTCCCACCTAATGTCAATTTCTGCTGACAGCTGCTCTAATGGCGACTGTTAAATTTTCAGAGATTGATACATAAAATGAATGAGGTGAAAAAGAAACCTGGAGGAACTTTCATCAAGAAGGGGTGTCACGTACAGGTTCATTGCCTATGACCTAATCCTGCGTCAGAAAAGTGAAATTGTACAGTGGCACCTACCAATAGCACCTACACATTCAAGCAGATTTCATAGTGTGCCCTCAAGATTTTCGTTACAAAATGTGGTTATATCCTCAGTTTTTATCAGCCTATTTTGACTCTATTTTTGCTTCAAAAGATGTCATTTTATTTATATTACAAAGTTGGAATAGACTTAACAAAGATTTTATGCCTGCAAAATGCCGTGTCCCACTTGGAAGGATATGATAGCCTGCTTGTGAGTTGTGGCTTTAAGCTTAGGCCAGCAGAGCTTAGAATGTGAAAGACAGCCGTAACATGTAAGTACACGTGGGAGTACCGAATGGTGGTGGTGGGCCAAGGAACAACTAGTGGGGTCTTTTCTTCCCCATGTCAAAACCCAAATGGCTGTTTCTAGCTGTAAAGGGCTTATGTAAGAAGTCTCGATGACTCTTTATTCAAGTTTCATGTGTTCTTCTTCCTCCTTTTCCCCTTTTGTTCCTTTCTTCACATGCGACTCTGGCCTTACTTGTTTTCAGACTACCGGGAAAGGAATATGAACCAACGTATCATGTTAGGAAAAAATGGTAGTGTAGCACTGTAGCTGAAATTCTGGAATTTAAGGACTTGTCTCCAACATATCTCAACAATTATACTTGGCCCATTTCATTAACATGCCACCTGGTAAATGACAATTGATATGATATGATATGTGATAATAGCGACAAAAGAATTAGATGTCAGGAATGAGAGGAGAAATAGAAGACGATCAAGCAAGTAGGAAGAGAAAATATTTCTACCATATCCTAAGAACTGTCGGCAACTATGCCACTTCTTGCTAATTCAGGATGCTGTCATCCTGAGAATTTCGTGGGCATCTTTGGCTCCAACTTTTTCTTGTAATATATATACCAAAGTGGCGAGTTTTGCTTTGTTTTCTCCAAGCATTATATGGCTTATATTAGTCTTATTAAATTAGACGATAAACGAAGGAGTTGAAAGCCATACCCTTACAGGGGACCAATTGATCATGACCTTTTGTCAGAGACCCCTAAAAAATCTAGAACTCTTGGAATGTTATAAGTTTCACTGCCTCAGTTTTCACGTGCAGAGATGTAATGAAGATAGAATCTGGGGCTGGGCTCAAATTCCATCCACATGAATAGCAGATTAAGCCTTTCACGCCTCCTTCTATAACAAGTCTAATCCCACCAAATCATTAGAAGGTAAACCGTGATTATATTAGCGAAAAGCTGTCACGGTCGGATTGACTGACTCAATTGTGATATTCACCACCCTCCAAAGCGTCTGTTGTGAAGTCGCAATCAATTTTCCCTGTTATATTAATACCACAGTTTGTAGTACAGTACAGCTGGCAACAACGAGAAAGCCAAGAGGGTATGTATAAACAACAGAAGCCAATATACATGTATATATATAGTTTTCTTAAAGTGTGTTGGATAAATCACTTGTAAAATTCCAAATCCTGTCTTAAAAAGCCACATGTTAAGAGTTGATTCCAGGAGAGCTTAAGCAAGTGGCCACGTGTGAAGGCAGGGCAAAAGGAATCGGTCCGCTGTTCCCTATTTTGGCAAATTCCTACGCCACAATGACATATGTGTCCGATGTGACAATTTAACATGACATTAGCTACATCGATGGACTATAACTAATTTTGGGGAGTTTTTTATGGTAAAAGAACATACAAATAAGATGGGAAAGAGAACACGAGGCTGCCACCAAAGCGTGAAAAGGGAGGTTAGTTCACAATTTTTCCGCCGGTCAGAGAGCATAACACCATCCGTGTAGGTTGACCTTTTTGTTACTTGGATTAATCAAATGCCCATATTTAAGCTCCTCCTCGTTCCTCAAGCCATGCTCAAAGTGAATTGAATTCTATCCTTGTCGTCGAGTACACAAAATGGACAGCCAGCCAACTAGGCACATAGCTCACTCACATCACATGCCCTCCTCAAATTCCTCCCACCTTCTGCTCATTGCACTGCACCTACAACATCGTATACATGCATGTAATATATGACTCATCATCATTCATTTACCTTTTTTAATACTTCAGTACCCTTCGTTTAACAAATTATACTACCACTTACCTTGTTAAATAAACTGCTAAAAGTAGCGGATAAGAGAACTTCCCTATCCTAATTAAGATCTAACCTTTTCTTCTTCCAAATAGCCAACCCGTTAGGACTGAATGCAGAAAAGTAATATACTATTCTAAAAGGGATTTTCAATTCACCAAATTGCAATTTGCAGTAGCAAAAATAAATTAATTAAAATTGTATTCCCACTTCAACGCCCAAAGCCAACCTCTTCTCCTCCAACATGCTTCAGAGCAGTTCTCTTTATTCTGTTCCAACTGCAACTAAAATGCCGATTCAAAGAAACGGACTATTTTAAGAATTAATAACGAATTGAATTGTTCCTTCTCTTTTCTTGTTTTATTTTCCATAAACAGAGAGAATCACATAACTAAGATACAGATAGTCCCACAATAATTCCATATTAAAGGGAGAAAAAATTTAAAACCGAATAAAAATTTTACTAACAAAGTTAAGGAAAATGAGAAATTGAAAAAAAAAATGTGTGGCAAAAACAATCCTGAACGGGGAATTTACCAGTGCCCTATAACGCCATCATCAAAGAGTGTGACCGTACAAATCATATGGTGCCCAAATAGCATCGAGAGGGCATGCCCTCCGGGAGTCCAGCCTGAGCCATGGTTTGCCCGAACCGGACCAATGTAGCAAACTAACTGGACCAGAATGCAGGTTCCGACAACTCCCATTTACATTATCACCACCTAACCCGTGTTGGTTCCACCTATGCTCGATCGGCGCCACGTGTCCCGCAAAAACCAAAAGGAACGGCGGCAGTGAGCCCAGCTCATAGATCCGTTCAGTCTTTTGGATCTCCATCCACCTCTCGATCCGCTTCGTGTACCCGACCCGCCTCCACCTAATCAGATCTATCACCATAACTCCCGTGTTGAAGTAACACGGCCTCCGTCCCTGGAATACGCTCCAGAACCTTCTATCTGTCCAAAACCTCCCCGTGAAATACTTCGTGAAGTTGGCGTGACAGTACTCTGGCGCTCCAATTGTTCTCGAACTCAAGTCCGTAGACCACAGCTGCGTGATATCATCAACTACCACTAAATCGGAGTCCAAGTAGATGACTCTACCTACGCACGGCTCTAGCAGATCCGCCAAGTAGTTCCTCGCGTAATTTAGCGGCTGTTCAAGAGCTTGCCTGACGGAAGTCGAGATTAGGTTTTTGACAATCTCCGGGTCAAAATAATATACCTTGAACTTTAATTTAGGGAACGTAGACCTCACTATGGAGTCCATCTTCATCTCAGAAACCAAGAAATGAAAGAAAATGTTCTCCGGACACTTGGAATGTTGCATAATGGAGTGGACTGCAGCGATTGAGCCGCGGAGATACTCGTAGTCGAGAGTAATCGCTACGTGGACCAAAGAAGGATCGCAGACGCCGGTTTTAGGGTCGTCGGAGGAGCTGCATTCATCGACATTGCGGAAAACAGGAGCTCTGCGGAAGGAGTAACGGTCGGCAACGGCGGTTACTGGCAATCTGTCCAAGTGAGAGGATCGAATGGCCTCGGCGGGAGGGAATGATTGGAGAGAAGGGGAGAGAACGATCATGATCATGGCGGCAGAGAAGAATCCAGAGAATTGCATAACCCATAGCATCTTCACACAATGAATCGCTCTTCTCTTCCTCTTCTTTGATTTGAAATCGAATCGATCACAAGTTTTGTACGAACAAAACCTAACAAACGCTAGGCTTGCTTTGAGGTCCGCCAGTGTAAAATCAAACGCACAATAAAGTAAAAGGAAGAGTTGGAATCGATCTTTTGCTCTTCTTCAAAGTGGTTATGCCGTGAGAACAAAGCGAGGTTCCGAGAGAGGGAAAGTATAAGAATCCTTTAGAAACCTAAGCAGAGTAGCACAGATATTAGGCCCCGGGAGCTACCTTGCGCCGCCGAGTCCTCTACGGCCTCCTCATTTCTTCTCTCCCTCACATCCCATTCTTTAGTAATCGCAACACAATTACAAGAAGCTAAGAGACTAGAGAGAGAGAGAGAGAGAGAGAGAGAGAGTAATTACTATCTCTTGCTTGTTAGCAATTACCAGTAGACAGACACGCCATAGAAATCAACGGAACAGATTATTAATCAAGTTAGGACTATACCCACGGTTAAAAAGTAAAAAACGTAACTGTAAATTAATTCTGAGATTAGGAAATAAAAATCTTTAGCATTATTATTTAAATCTGAAATGAAAAAAAGATAAAGAATTGATTGAGAGTTGTGTGTGGAAGGAAAGAACCAGCTGTCCTTGTCTTGTATCGCAATGACGATTGCGTCCCCGAACCATCACGTTTTTCTATTTGGCTCTTTTTAGTTTTTTGTTTGTTATGTTGTTTTTTTGGTTCCTGCTGTTTAGTTAGTAATGTGTTTATTAAGACGAGTAAAAACAAAATGTCATCAATTCTTATGACCGATAGACCATATCCTGTAAATTTGTTCACAAACAAATACAACTGTGGATTGATTTGGGGAGATTAAGCTCTTCCTCCTCCCACCACTGAACTTTGCCTTCTATTTGTTGGTTAATCTATATTTTGGTAGTATGCCTTCTATTTGTTGGTTAATCTATATTTTGGTAGTATATTAAAGGCATTTACGTGTATGCGACTGCAAGGAAATATGGAATTAATGGAAATTGTTCTAGTATAGTATAGTATAGAAGGAAGCAGCGGGAAGAACTTTCTTAATCATTGTCACAAAGCGTCCCTGTACACCCATGTGTGGTTGAATGCGTTAAATCTGGTTTACTTCTTGCCCCGTTGCCGAAGCCAGTGAATAATGCTGATTTACACTTGCTCCGAAATTTCACTGCTTTGAATCAAGCGTTCAATGTCTCGTGTCTGAGCGACGGCGACACAAAACTGAGGCTGAAGTAAGAACATATTAAATATTACTTTTTTATAATTTTATTTAATATATACTTTCTATTTATTAAGTTTCTAGTCTATTCCAAATATATTTTTTATTTATTAGTTTTCTTATTAGGAAATATTTCCTAGTTAGACTAAGCATCTCATTATATAAAAGGGCTTAGAGTTTTTATATTGTCATCAATCAATAAAATTTTTTATAAAAAAAGTTGTCTTTAATTTCTCTTTTAAGAGAAACGTATTAAATTAACGATAAGATATTAATTTCATGATTAGAACTTCGGTTTAACTTATACATCTTAAAATTTTAACGCAAATGTCATACCCGAGGCGAGGCAATGACAATGTGACGTGAATCAATAGGATATTTTCCAATAATCCGAAAACATTTTAATTTTAATGCGACCTTATTGAAAATAATCATTAGAGTTTAGGGTTGACCATTTTATTGGGATGTTAATATTATTGTACTTACTTGTCTGTTTAAACTTTAAACAAATCCGCCTATGTTTTCGAAAATTTATCTTTCTCCAAAGAAAGGAACAGTGAATTTTGTTTATCCCATAATCACCGTGTATTATCAATTGCTAAAAAACAATTAATGAATGCTCGGTAAATAAGTACGAGAAGAAAATAATAATAATAATTGTATGAAAAATCATTTTAAATTTTCTTTATAATTTGAAATTACAAGCACTTCATTTGATTTGTCTACTAATAATATCGTATTTGCCATATGAATTATCATCAATTTCAGACTTATTTACCAACCTACGTCTCATTTTCACTCTGGGAAAAAAAAAGAACCCGCCAAAACGATATTTGTTTACATAGTTGAAGAAAAGCCAACTAAAAGAGAATAACAACCAGAAGGACGCATCTTGTCGTTCGAAATCGTCACCACAATTATGGGCACGGCACCGACGTTCCTCGCAATTACATAAAGCAGAGCGTGTCAGAAAATGCAAAAATAAAAGGTAAAGCTGTAAATTAAATATAATTTAGATACACAGTCAAGTTACCATTTTGGTCATGACCGGAGACAAGACATGAGATGATATTAGACCCCCAAATTTCATCTGAAAATATAAATGAACTAAAGGACAACTTTGTCCTGGCAGGTCAGGTCCCGCAGAATCTATGGACCCATCTGACTAATTTTGTCACATAGCCCACATTTAACATGTTAGCAATGAAAATAAAATCCAACAAGACATCTGCGCAGAAACGAAACGGTGGAAATTAGGGAAAAGAGGAAAGCTGTGGGTATGAACAGGGAAATCCAGAGAGCACCCATAATCAGAAACCGTCAGAGATTTTTTTCAGGAGGCAGTGAGTGAATGAATGGTAGTGTAGACCAGCTATGCCGGTCAAACCATTGGATTCCATCCACGTTTACAGAGCATGCCCCGAGATGTCAGGCCCCATTTGCACAGACGGCAGGTGTACTGCACCTGTGAATTTTACATTATTATTATTATATGTTTTCTTTATTATATAACATTAGACGTACTATTTCATATAAATTGATTTAAAAGAGTGCAAATGTTACAGATTACAAATGCCTAATGCTATCATTTTCATCGTAAAACTGATTAATGCATGTTGTTGGGTTCATAGTTTGCTTTTCCTTGTCATTATATAAACTTGTAATCGAAGAACATAAGCGTAAAAAGGGTGTCTGTGTGTTATTGACTTCTAAGAGTTTGAATTTTAAACAATTATTTAAATTAAATTTATCTTTTAATTTAAATTAATAATTTATCAAATAACTTATTTAGAGTACATAATTTAGAATTATCATGTGTATATGAGATTAGTTAATACACACTTAAAAACTATTAGTTGTAATAAAAAATCTAATGATTAAAAATTCGAACAGTCCGTCAGTTTAATAATAAAAATATTAAACCGACTAATTTTTTTATTTAATTTTTAAATTTAAATTCGATATATTTTAACAACCTTTTTGTGTTAAAAACCGATTAGTGCATTAATTAATTGGTCATTTTTATAAACTAATCAATTTTTATAAATAAAAACAAATAAATAAATTTTCATTAAACAATTTCTTTTTTAATGAAACTTTAAAGTTTTTGATGAGTAAGGATATTTATTTTTTAAATTTTATTCAATCTTGAACTGATTTTATAACTGTCTAATACTGATTGAACATTTAACTTTTGGTCTAATTTTTAAAACATTAAAAAATATATTATTTCATTAGTATTGAAAGATAACTTAAAATTTGCGTAACATATAAATAATTAATTAAAAAGGATAGTTTGATTTTTCATGAGCTTATCAATTTCTATTTAAACATGAGTTGGATTCACTCTATATTTTTAAAGTATTTATTGTTTAGAAAAGAGGATAATATTTGAAAAACATTTTAAAAGATTATATATAATCAAGTTTGTAAATAAATTTCTAATTCAAAATATTACAAATTTAAGTTGCGATAAGAGATTGCATCTCACTAAAAAATTTAAAAGAAATATTTGATTCAATATTATTTCTTAATTATAACTTATTTATACTGTATAATTTATTAACTATTATGTATATACAATGATTTTTTTTCGTACACGTTTAAAAATCAATGATCGTAATTCTATTAATATAAAAAAAAACAATTAACAAATTGAAAGAGAAGTAATTAAACGTATTGGAGCCTAAGTTCAATCATCCTCACATTCATTGGTGACCTTACGAGGGTGTCAATTATGCAACCCTCAATTTTCTACTAATATTGCTCGTTGGCAACAGAAACATGCACTTGCATTATTGTCTTTCGCACATCATGAAAACGCTAAGAAAATGATGCACGTTACATCACTTGTCTGTATTTTCAAAACGTCTTCCAAATCTTACATCCAGAAATAGCCATCAACATGAAAGCGTGAATGTGTAGCAGGAGGAGAAAAAGAAACACCGATGGGCTACGGTCGGCACATGCACCAACCAATAGAACCAGCAAAGCCACGGTACGTGTTTGTTTGAGCTAAATTAATTGGTGGAAGGAAATGTTTGATAATTGTTTAAGCAGATAAAATCAGAGTAAAATGTCTTATGCCCATACACTATGGATTCTGGTCAATTAATAGAGGTTCACAAGGAACACTTGCAATTAAGTAGTTAGATGTACATACTTTCAGAAGTGCTTTAAAAAAATACCAATGATTGAATTATTATATAACTGCAACATCTCAGCCAGAGGTTGCGGGGTCAGATTCAGGGATGTTGATTGGAGCTAACCGTTGGCAACTTTAGATTTAACTAATGAAAAGAGCTCAATTTTCAAACCAAACCCTTCTAATAATCTTTCTACTATTTAGCCGTTGGGTGGCCATTAGTCACGGATCCTTATCGTCTTCACCTAGACAGTATTGACTCAGTGTGGAAGCAAAACTACACAAAGAAAGAATGACAACAAAGGGGTCTTATTCCGTTTTTCCTTGTTTTTTGGAAATTAAAAGAATGCATTTCCACATAAGATATTGTTTGTACCTTACAAGAGCTCTGATTGAGTTACAAAATAATTCATCTAATTAGCTTATAAGATATGCTTCTAATCTTATAAGGTCTTGCTAAAAAACCTCACCAATTGAACAAGTTTAGGATTTGATAATTACCAAATCAACGAAGCACAAGAAGAATAATATTTTGGGAGGTTCAGTAGTGTAATAAACAAAAATATATATTTTTAACTAAGTTAACTGTCAAACCATATGTATTGGCTGATTAATTAACTGCTAATAATCTAATATTGAAACATGGAAAGTCTCCCAACTTTTGTATGCTAACAAATCAAAGATTTGGTTGGGTTCTAAACCTCTGCTCATTGTAAGGAAAAGAATCCGGAGAGATTTGGTGTGCCTAGGATGGTTGGTTTAGTTAGGATGGAGCAGTAAATTAAACATAATTAAAGACATACAATTGGAAGGTGATCCCACCAAACTGCTATTAATATTAAAGATTGTTGCTTATAACGTCTTGCCTCTTGCTAATTCTTCACCCAATTGTGTAGGTATCATTCAACAAATCATGCGTCCACATTTCTGTCATAAGTTCGGTAGAAGCTTATCGTTCTGGCATGTTTATCCATGGCAGTTCCCTTTTACAAGAGATCTTCTTTATTACGGTGGCTTCTGTGAACAACTAATTAAGGCTTGACATCAATTTGAAGCAGGCAGATGACTTCTTATCAGTTCATGCTTGTTAACTAATCAATGTTGTAATTAATTAATGGCTTTATTCATTTAATAAAGATTGTTTTATGTAATCACTTCAAGAAAATTGTAACTTACTGACAAAAATTTATCGACAGAAAAAATTCCGTAGTACATTACCAACAGAACATGCTTTCCGTTGGTATAATTGTCGAAAAAAAGATGCTTTGCAACAACAACAAAAAAAACTCCATCGGTAAAAGAGGAGGCGAAACTTTTGCCAACAGAAGTTAATGACGAATTGATGAAAGTTGTCGTAAAAATTGACATCAATGATTCCCAACAAGAAATACCGATGAAATTTCTATTCATCGGTAAGTTCAACGACATTGGGTTGTTGTTTTAATTAGAAGGAAAATGACGTCATTTGTTTAACCACAAACGACGTCGTTTCTTTATCACATTTTAACACAGGTTGATCCCTCCTTTTCGTGTTT
>JANITX010000004.1:12526993-12561435 GCA_027564395.1 Erythroxylum ulei | reverse complement strand
CTTGTCAAGAGGCCCAAATGATATCTCTCTCATTTAAGAGAGGTACAAATCCCATCTACATCATTCACATCCCTCCGTATGATTCATTTAATGTCTAACATAAGACTACATGTTATTCGGTTAAAAATAACTTAGTCTAATGTCAAAACACTGAATTCCTCATGTAGGGAACCATAATGACTTCAAGTTAGAGGACTAAAGTTAAACCATATTAAGAATCACTAATGACATGAAACCATGTAGTGTTCTCTCCGTGGGTCGGTCCAATATACGTTCTCTAATATATATCTATGTTTCTGATTTGATAACTCGTATCCATGATCAGAAAAACGTGATCATCAATCAGAACACATACTAGTCTTAATTCATTATTGTTCCACTAATAATGATCGACCAGGGATAGTTTAGAACAGTATTATAATGCTTATGGTTTTACTATCAAGTCACATACTTGATGATATAAGCCTAATACTATTCATGGAATGTAAATCACATTATAGATATACATGCATATATAAAAGAATACCTTATAATATATTATTAATAAGTCATAATGTTAGTACAACAAGTCACATATGTCCATTAGCGTAGAGCACATTACTAACAGAACTCACGCTAGCTTTTGATGCTTCACCATTATATGTTGATAAGTAAGGCATTTAGGTACAATTTAATAATGTCATTCTTCATACCTTCCCATTAATAGAATTGTCAAAGGTTTATATACATCTTAGTTTCCTCTGGATGAATTGTATAAAAGTGTTATAAGTTTCCTCTATAATGAGTTTTCTTAATTCCTTATCATTACAAATACATATCCATTTTTCATATTATAAAAAAATTATTTGTTTAATGTAAACAATTATTAGTTTACATTTCTCACTTCTTCCATTAACTTAATATAATTAGGATCCTCATCTTGAGCAAGATAAATTTAATTAACAAGTCTAGTATAAACTTGTAAATGTGCAACTAATACTCCATTTGAACTAATTTCAAAGTGCCAACCACCACCAACTAAAACTTAAAAGTCTACGACTAACTTTCTCTTAACAAACATGATATAAATATGATTCTCACTAGATTTTTGGTTTATAGCACTAACCAATACATTAGTGTTTCCATGATAATAAACAATGTAATCCTAATCTTTAAGTAACTTAAATCAGTGTCTCTCCTTTATATTCAACTCATTCCAATGGAGAATACACTTAAAAATTCTATAACCATTTTATCATATTTTAATGGAAAGATCATTAGATCAATGCTTCCATCTCTAGGTCATAAACATGATAATTTATTTCATATTACTTAAGTTATCTTAAAGAATAGACAATGGCTTCACCATTTTACATCAAGATATAACCTAAACTAAATTGAAGCATCATATTATATTACATAGCTCTTGTCTCTAGAAGGAAGAGATAAAACTAGTGCAGCTTTTCAAGTTCTACAAACTTTCTTCATAAACATCAATATAAATAAATTTGATCTTTTTTTAGTACAATGTGTCAATTGTATGGTAAATTTGGAAAAATAGAAAGGAATGAATTATGTTTGTTATAGATTAAACTTATATGATGACTTTGAGATAGTTAGATCATATTCTTATTTTTATAATTGAAAATTTGAAATAATTATTTTTCTTACCTTAAAGTTTACAAATGTTGAAGAGAAGATCAAGTTAAGAATAAAAGAATATCAAGGCATATTGAGGTCATTTTATATTTGTGACGTTAACTGTAACCTCATCTAGTCATTTTGATGATCTTAAAGGTTGCTTAAAAATTTCATTTCACTTTATTTCGTTAATCTTTTTATTCATCAAGAGGAAAAAAAAGTTTTTTTAAAAGAAAAGCATCTTAATCTTTTAAATACCTTTTGGAGGACATTCTAAAAGTTGTTTTTAATTATCATTTCATTAAACAAATCAAAATAAGCATTTGAAGTTGTAAAATTGTGTTTTTAGGGGGATTGGTCAACCATTATAGGTTAGTGGTCGAATAATGTAAGTTAAACTCATAACATGTGAGTTTGTTGATACATTAGTTGACTAATATGGTGATATGGTCATTTAATATTCTTACAAGGGATATATTGTTCAAATAATATATTTGATTGGTTGACTAATATGTAACGATTAGCAAATTTTGTACATGGAATGCACATTGATTGACCAATAAAATATACTGGTCGACCAATATAGGTTAAACATATAACAAAGTTCTCTTAACACATTGGTCGACCAATATAGTGGTGTGGTCAACCAAAATCTATCTAGGGGATATATTAGGGAACTAATATCCTTAGTGGTTGAACAATGTCTTAGTGAATAGTAAATATGTGCACTTAGTGCATACTAATTGTCTAATATACTACACTAGTCGACTAATATTCTGCAAATAGCTATTGTAATGAATACTTTTGTTTCCAATGGCTAGTAGGGATCCTTAAATCCTATAAATACATATTTCTCTTTAGTTCATGAAAAAGTATTTGGCGTATCTTATACATATATTTCTAAGTGTTTATTAAGCATTTCATCATTATTGTCTCATATGTATATAAGTGAGACTTTTTGGTATTATCAAAGAGATAAAATGAGATACTTTTAACTTGTAGGCCTTTGTTAGGCTTTTATATGTCATACTTGAAGGTGTTCTAAATGGCATTGAAGTTTCTCTTTACCATGAAAGAAGATTGCATAAAAGTTTCTCTTTACTGAAAAAAGATTATACAAATGTTATTCTTTGGCTTGAAATAAGAGTTATAACAGAATTCTAAGAAAAGCCTTGGGAGTGGACATTTGTAAGGCTTGCTTATTAAACTACTATAAATTGGTTTGCATTTCTCTTCCTTTACCCTTTTTACATTATTGCTTAAGTATGTTATTGAGATTCATTATATTATATTATATTTTTTATGTTTTATAAATTGTGTTCATTAACACACTAAATTAGTAATATTTTGCTTAAATTTATCTACACCTAATTTATCTCTCTTTTTGGGTGCCATTAAGAACTAAAAAATTCATTTAATTAATAGTTTATGAATGAGTTTATATTATTTCCGAAAGAAGATGAAGTAACAACATCGAGGTGGAAGGATGTAAAATTATATTTTTAACAATTATTTACATTTTTACATAATTTGTAAGTTCTTCCTATAGTATTTTTTTTTCGTATTGATTATGTTGATTTAGGTTACTTCCTCATATAATTGGCAAAGTGTGTCTGCCACCATCATTGTGATATAAGAGGAGTAATTCATTCTCTCTCATGAGATAATTTATCAATTTTCTTTCTTTATGTTTGATATTAATATTTGTGTTTGAATTACAAGTTCCAAATAGATCACTTGCTTTTTCTTTAGTGACATCATCATCATTCCTTTTTGGAGACTATGAAGATTAATTTGATTTTGTAGTAAATGAAATGATCATTTATAAACATTAGGTAGGTCTATATATATATATATATATGACTATATATTGCAATTTTTAATGCAAGATTAGACAAATATCGAGGCTTGTAAGATTTGGAGCCACTTTCTCAACATTAAATTCTATGTACTTTCTCAACATTAAATTCTATGTAAATTATACCTTGTAGATTTGGGGTGTAAAAAAAGATAGCATTGAAGTGGACTTTTGCTAGAACGATGTTGAATCGAGAATAAACCAAGTTAAAGTTAACATGCTATATACTTGAGGACGATGAGTTGAATCAATGATAGAGGAAACGAGTAATGAATGACTCTTAACACATTTCTAGTCAAAAGAGTATAGAAATAAATCAATTCCACATCATGAAAAGAGGAAATATTTTAAAGAGAAGATTGTGACATCGAACATAAAAAGTTAGTTAAATCTCATTTCAAAAAGTAGAAAAGATATAAAATAAATTTCAAGTTTATAGAAAAGACTAATCATTGATTCCTAACTATCTATTTGCAATCAAATTTCTTTTAAACTTGAAATAGAGTTGTTATTATTATACTAATTTAAATTTGAATTTTTACATATCACACTATGATATATCACCTTGATAAGGTTTCTATAAAAATATATATCTTTTGCATTATTCATATAAATGATAACAATAATAGTAATAAAATATCAAAGATAAAATTTAACTTTAGAAATAAATATCTAAGTTATGTAAACATAGTCACCAAAAGAAAGCTATCATAAACAACCATATTTACACTCAAAATTAGAGCCAAAGTGTCAAAAGCAAAAGCCTACGGACTTTCCATCATCTTTTCTCTTATAGTAAATTATATAGCAGCAAGTGTCCCTCCTCTACTTTTTAGCCTAAAATTTGAATTCAAGCCATAAGTCCATACTTTTTAAAAATTTTAACAATTATAAAAATATAATTGTAGCACATTGACATTGATTTACATCTTAACATATAAAATCACATTAAATTTGAATTAAAAATACTTAATCATTTGTCAAATGAAAATAATTGTAAACTCGTAATAAAGCAAAATATAATTTCTTACAAAATCTTTAATAAACTTAGATCTATGCTTTATGGCATTCAGAACTTTTAGTGTTCTATCTTTCCCATTCCTAAGTTTGTGATTGCCAAGATTTAATCAATTTGTAGATCTTCCTTGTGGAGCAATGTTGATGCTAGTAAGAAAAGTCTTGCGAGTTGGCAAACTAGTACTCTTCTGAAAGAGGAAGGTGGCCTTAGTTTCAAGGAATTTCTTGCTTGGAATAAAGGCGTAATGATTCAACATTTAGCTAGCTTTGTTCAGATTCTGATTTAATTTGGCAGAAATGAGCTCATACAAATATTCTCAAACATCACTCCATTTGTTCTGTTAATAGTAGAACTGGTGATGTGTGGTACTGGAAAAGTCTGCTGAAAGCCAGAGATGAATTGTTGCAATTATATCCTCAGACTTATGCAAATTTGTTTGATAATATGAGAGAAAAAATGGTAGACTAAATGTTAGTGTTGTTTATGATATGTTTCGAAAGAAGGGTCTAATTTCCCCAACCGCTCAAAATATGTGGCTTGGTTTTCATATCCCAAGATGCTCTTTTCTTTTGTGGCTTGATGAAAAAGATAGGTTGTATATGTATGATAGAAAGCAAATGTTAGGCATGGCTCATAGTTTTCTTTTGGATTGTAGATTTTATGGGTACCTTATTGAAAATGTGGATCACCTATTCTTCAAATGTGTTTTTCCCAGACTGTTCTACAGAGAGCAATGAACTGGCTTATAGTTTCTCGTATTAATGATAACATAATATGTTTGTTGAAATGGCTTAATACAGGAAATAATAAGAAATCCTAAATTTGTATGATGAGAGCAGCTGGTTTTTCTACTATTGTTTATTATATTTGGTGATTTAGAAATCAAATTGTTTTTCACCATAAAGAGGCTTCTGTTGATAGATGTGTTAAGGTTATTATTAACTAGCTAAAGCTTAGATTTAATGGTTGACTTTGAATGTAATAGGAAAATTAGGAGTTGGTGTAAGTGTTTAAATATATCTCCTTGAATGATTGTTAGTTGATTTCCCTATATATGCCCGGGTGTAATTGTTCTGTAATGCTTTTTGGTACAATGGATTTTAATTCACTTTGTTCCAAAAAAATCCCTAATAAATTAAGATATGATAAAGCAAACACACGCAAGAGTGGGATGAATTGTGTGTAAAAAAATTGCAAGTTATTATCAATTTGATAAGGGCCTGCTAAACAAAATGAGTCTACAGATAAAAAGGGCCTATTAACTTTCGAAAGGATCCTGTTAATGTTTAAAACTAACGGAGCTTGTTAATTGTTTAAAAATGAAAAGAACCTGTTAATCGCTTTAAAAAATTAAAAAGAGCCTGTTAACATTCAAAACGAAAGGAGCCTGTTAATTTTTTAAAAAAAAGAAAGGAACCTCTTGCGATATTAAAACAGAAGGAGCCTATTATAAAACAGAAGGAGCCTTTTGTAAATTAAAAACACAAACACCATAATGTGAAAATTTAAAAGTTAAGAAGAGCGAAAGAATGACACAGTCAATTTATACTAGTTTGACTTATAACAAAGCCTACATCCAGTCTCCAAGTATCTAACTTGAGTATTTCACAATAAAAAACTTCAAGTAGTAAATTTTGACAAGCCTCTCCAAGCTCACAAATATATATTTTTCAAGGTTCTTCAACCTTCCATACTCGTAGTATTTAACAAGTCTCTACAAGCTCTCAATAAAAATGAATATAGAGTTTGTTTAATGTAAGCTTCAAGGAATAACAATCTCTCTCAAATGCAGTGTTTTTACTTTCTAAGGCATAAGGTGTTTGATATAGATATGACTTTCAAGAATATTGATGCTGTTGAAGTATTTCGAAAGTCTGACTTCTTCAAAGATGCAGTGGCTCTTACATTTTCTTTAACTAGTCATTGCTTCATTTCTATTCTGAGTTGACTTGATATAATCTCTGCTAGAATCTTCCAATATTCAGACGTTAAGAGAAAAATTTTGACAAAATATCGGAGCTAATTGTTCAAATTATGTGATTGGCAAGATCCTTCCAGATATTGTGGAATCATTTCTAATAAGGTTAGTTCATTATGAAGGTTATTGCAAGAAAGGAAGCATTTATCCTATGATATCATTTCCTTTTAAGAATTATATTGTTACCTGTAAAAGGAAATAAATCCAATTTGAATTTTGAAATATTATATAGTTATCGTCAAAATCATTAATAACAAACTTTGAGCTAACAAGATAAAGTTCTTCAATACCATCTTCTTTTTCTCTATCATTATCACTTGAAGAAGAATCATCACCTTTTTCCATAACAAAAAATAAAAATAAAATAAAAAATTTTAAAACATAAACAAAAAATCATAACTATCTATTTGTAACAAATTACTTGGGATAAGTTCTTTTATAGTCATTCAATACTTAAAAGTAATGAGAGATTAAACTATATTTGGTTTGAGTGAACTGTGAGATGGACTTACAATATCCTTAGCCAAACTAAATGTATTTTAAAGGAACTATAGAAATTGGAATAGCCAAAAGATGTTTAGCCCTCATATCCAAAGTAGGAAATCTTTTAGAAGTCATATTTTCATATTCTAATAAATCAATGTCACTGTGTTAATCTATAACACTCTTAAGTTTTGGAATAAACTTGTTCAAATGATTAGATCCATTTAGGATTTTAGCAACAAATCATAATCTTTTTTAGTCCTAGTTATGAAATAAAATCTAGAATGTGATAAGAACATCTAACATTAAAAGAAAAAGTACCTGTTGTAAAATGATGAATCAAGAACAGCAAGGTGAAACTTGAGAAAGTTGACCATATTGTCATTATAAGAAGTATTGTCTAATGTGATGATAAAATATGTTAATCAACCTTCCATTGAGTCAAGCAAAGAGTTACTTCATTCGTAAATAATAATCCATCAAAAAGAGGTTTTAATGCCTTAAAAAGATTTATCATTTTTTTGCAATTGTCACTTTATTATTAATAAAATGAGCAATAATGCATGCATATTCATCATTTGATACTTCATTCTATTTCTCGATCAATACAAAACATTATATTATGTTTATAAATAACCTTACTAATTGGTTGACATATTGAGTAAGAAGCAAGGCTCATCATTTAGATGTGAAAGAAAGCTTACTATCAACAATCATCATATTAATCAATATGATCATATCATATATTTTTTTAATATAATAGTACTATTAAAATCTAATTTAGTTCCAATCACATATTATCTTATATCATTCTACATTTTCATTGCACGGTTTTTTTAAATGATGAAGTAAGTTAAAAGTACTACTTATAGCTTGAGTAGAAATTTCCTTTATGTCTTAATTGCATTTAACTTTTGAATTTCTTCTATTCCTTTCTTAGTCATAAAGCTTCATATAATAGACCACAAACTTTTTTTAAGGTTGATTAATCCTTTTTTCTTCATGAGAATCATCAGATGTTATGACCAAAACTTGCATTATTGTTATAATTCTATTATTAATAATAACTAATTAGTTTTATATAATAAAAAATAAACTTCCTATGTTTGTTGGAGAGATGGAATTATTTTGATAATGAAATGATAAAAGAATATAACTTTGGTCACTAATCTCTTTTTGTTTTTCAAAAAATTGCAAAAACTGATAATACATTATATGTCTATTTTAGCTTCATTTTTATGTGGATTTTGAAACAATTTTCCTTTTGATTCTAATAAATCATTTTATGTATTCATATTTTTCACCGTATGGTGTTTCTTTGGGTCAAATTTTGTACGAAATAATAATGTTCAACACTGGAAATAAAGATTGTCATCATCCAAATTGGTTTAACATGATCAAGTGTATTATGCCAATCGGTCATCGTAACTTTTGCTACAAATCAACCAGCTTTTCATAATTATCTACCGATTCTCATAAATAATAATTGAGAAGATATTTAATCATAGTTACTCTTGTATTTCGTCATCGTTGTACATAAAAATAAGAAAGAAGCCCAAACAAGTAATTTGTACTAAACAATTTTTTATTGTTCAGATACCCAAAATAAAAAAATTAATCTTCTCCCACAACTATACATTAATCTAATCCGTATTCTAAATATTTAAAATAGACAATATCATCACCCTATTCAGTTTTTAATTATTTTTAGATGAATATGAATTATAATTAACAAAAAAAATATTTGTATACAAAAATAGTTACCTAAAGAGTTTTGTGTTTTCTCCTTTAATAATAATGTGAATGAAAATATTTACCAAAAAAAATAACGTGAATGAAAATTGTAAGTAGATCTAAATTTAGGATGTTTATAAATATAGATTTTTGGGAGTTTTTGTATAATTTAAATATGACTAAAAAGTATTTTGGGCCTAATTAATTTCTAACGCCTATGAGTTAATTTTTATAACTTATATCATTAAATTTTTTAGGTTAACTCATCAAAAATATGAATTTAATCAATTTATACAAGTCTAATTTAAAAGCTACTTTTAATATGGAAATCTTATTTGTTTTGGCACTTGCAAAGTTTCAAATGAATGACAAGTATTTTTGGTATAGCCATATTCTTTTTCATTCAAATTTCAGAGAAACAGTTCAAACCGTCCAACCCTTATAAAGTTTACCAATTACGTACGAAGTAAAAATCAATACAGCCCACCGAAACGCGAGGAGATTGAACGATTATTAATACATTTCTTAATTAAGAATCAAAAACTATAGATTGAGCAAACCAACCAAAGTAAGCTGTGGATGAACCCAAGGGCTTCCAAGCAATACCTCAAACCATAATTCCCAATTCTTCATTTCTCTTATCCTTTACATAACATCGAGAAAATATATACTGTCTGTGGCCATGTGCAGCAGCCTTTTTTTTTTTTTGGAACAAGATCCTCTGCTCAATTTTACGGTGTCTTATTATGTTCAGTGAATCTCAGTCATTTATTTATGCGGATCCCGCGTAAGTTTTATATAAATAAACGTGGAGCCTGTATAAATAAATGGCTGAGATTTACTGGACACGATAAGACACAATAAAATTGAAGAGAGGATCTGGACTCATTTTTTAGACCTTATTAATAGCTCTCTTTACTAAAATAGGTGTCACTGCCAATGCAAAATGCACATGGCATGATCCTCGTTGACTCCTGAGCCGATCCTCTGGCTACATGCTTCTCAATTCTTTCTCTCCCTCTCGCACACACGATACTCTTTTTCCACCAACTTTACGAACCTTCCTTTCACTATTCTTTCATGTCTTTCCAAATTGAAGTAAAATATTTTACCGCAAGTTACGGAAAATGATGAGAATTGCAAGTAATCATGAGCATATGTTTGTGGACAGCTTCGCTACACATGTGCCTATGCCTTTGAAGGCCGTGGATTAGGAATGAGATAGAGTGTAACCCAATCTAGTTCATTGGATCTCAATAGAAAAACTAAAATAGAAAAGACAAACTTGCATGTGTTACACAAGTTATTGCTGAGATAAAACGATTGGTTCTTTGCATTGTGAGATAAAACTCATCCTGGCATGCCAAGAGCGATTTGAGTTACAGGACAATGACAAAAGGTCACGCACATAAACGAATTGTACATTTATTTATTCAGCTTTCACTTGCAAATTATGGGTAAAAGAAAAATATCATTAGAAAATATGATGAAACATTGAGACAGTGCAGGAAAAGATAGAAAGGGTTTGCTTTAAGTAACCTATGTTATAATTTCATAACATTTTTGATGTTTCAACGACTTTATTTGTAAGATGAAAAGATATTACAAAATAACCAAGAGTTTCTATCTGTTCATTTTGATTGCTTCAGAGGAGACTGAGAAAACAAAGCAAAAGAAAAATCGAAAAAGGAATGGGATTCTTACGCTTAGTGAAAGAGTTAGAAGCAAATGAAGATGGTGGAGGGTTGTAATAATAGAACGGGAAGTAAGGTAATATAGGGTTTGGAGGGGGCGGCGCGTTACCGTAGCTTGACGGCTGGAAATATGCACCACCATTAGCCGGCGGAGGAGGGGACGAGTAGATGTAGGTTTGCGGCGGCGGTGAGTAGTAATATGAGCCGCCAGAACTAGGCGTTGTCTGCGTTGGCGGGCAGTCGGATACAATGGCAGGCGGAGGAGGTGGTGGGCAGGACGAGTCTGGAGGAGGAGGCGGCGGCGGAGAAGTTAAGGGTTGACATGAGTTGTCACAGGAAGAACACATTGTGCATGAGATTTGGTCTTTGGACACTATGGTGATTGTCGAAGTTGTTAATGAAAAGTTGAAATATAATATGAACAGAAAATAGGTAGACAGTGTTCTGAGGTTTCTCATGCTGAAATCTAACGATATATGATGAAGATTGTTGAGGAAACAGAAAGAAATAGAAGGAAGGGAGAGGGAGAAGAGTAGTAATATTATGCCTTTGGTTATTATGAAAGGATATACATCCATGTGTATTGGAGACAGAACCCTCCTGTGTTTTATCTTCTACGCTAGCTGCCGACAACTTTATTCAAAAGATGAAGAACTTTAAAAAAATTGATGGCGATTATGACTACTAGGATTATTAGCAACTGAGGCCGGCTGTGCTTGTCTACTGGTAGCCAACTTGGTTTCGTTTATTTTCAGTTCACCACTTTTTATCATGAGAATCAAAATGGAAGTACTTGAGGAAGGTGGTTGATGAGGTGAATTTCTTGAAATAAGATTTGATTATAAGCTGGTTGCTATCGTTTCTAGCCTTTGTGTCCACTAGAAGAATATATACTTAATTCTATAAAATAAGGTCATGTTCAAAGCCTAAACCTTATGCCCTCAAACTTGCAATATTCAATTATATAACAATAGCAAGATTGCCTGAAAGACGAATTTATTAAAATAACGTTTACAAATACAGAAAGACGAAAGAACATACCACTATTAGACAGACACATTCATTAATAATAGAGAATTATCTTCTCTGATGACCACAAGCCTTATTCATTCTTCTTCGGACATCAATTGGCACTTTCAGGACCAGCTACTCTAGCGATTGATATTGTTGTTCCTTCTACGATGAATTCTTCTCAAGTCGAGAGTTGTCTACGGGGCAGTGAGGAGCAAAATACATATGGCACTGAAAACAATAGTATGGAGTTTACTTAATGATGATGTTGGTGAAGGGTTGTTATTGCTATACGGAAAGTAAGACGTTGGATTGCTTCCATATAGAGGAGCATAAAATGAGCCTTGCCCAGGAGGTTCATTCCTAGGCGGTCTAGGAGGACAAGGTGGAAAAGGCGTTATCGTTGGTGGTTTCAGGCAAGGGTTAACGTTGCACTCGGTCACCGGTGCCGGGGGAGATGGGCATTCCGGATAAGGTGGTGGAGGAGGAGGGGAAGGCGGAAGTGGCGGAGGCGGGCAATCCTGGGCAGGAGGAGGTGGCGGTAATGGTAGAGGGCATGGATTATCACAGGAGTCGCACATTGTGCATACAATTTGGTCCTTTTTCACGACTGCTGGTACTGATGAAACGGTGAATTGTAAGAAGTTGCACGCTAGGAGAGTGAAGAAAGTGATCACTAGCCTGGCCATGTTTATCAATTTTCAGGGAAGCAAGAAAAGTTGATGGAGAACCTAGAGACGCAGCTAGAAAATGAAGGTGAGACTAACCGCGAGAATGAGAAAATACTGCCAAACATGGAACTATATGCGTTGGTGACCGCACAATTTTTGCTCACAATTATCCTGAGAACAAAATGAAATTCTTAATAACGAAGGTGGTCCTTACTCCATCTACTTCGAGTTACGTCAGTTTGGTTGGTCCACCAATTTTAGCTCCAGAAGTATATAAAACATCATGGTTCTCTGTTCTGTTTGCCTTAGGAACTTCTCTGATGCAAATTTACTAAATTATTGCAGTTACTGATCATAGAAATAACAAAACCCTTGTTTTCAATTTCCCTTTAAGATATAGACAAACAACAAAGAACAATAGATATTTTACACCAGAACGCGTGTCCATTTTTTTGAGAAGGTCGGCTCAAGCTTCCTTTTCTTCAATGTTTTTACACACAAGAACCGTGCCCTTTTCTTGAGAAGGACGGTTCAAGCTTCCTTTTCTTCAGTGTTTTTACTTCCTGAAATTCTTCTGTGCAGTGAAGGTTTACAATGGATTTACCCTGAAAAAGAAAATTTCTCAAATTTTCGGTCTGGCCCATCAAATATTTTCTTACAGAGTTGCATTGTCTCGGAGATACACTAAAGTTAGTTTTATCAGTAAGCAGAACAAATTTAAGATGATCAAATTGCTGGTCGGTCCATCATGCAGACCGGGTAACATCACCTTAAACTTGACAATTTGTCCATTTAACTTAAAAAGAGGCCTGCTTCATTATCTCATAACACTCCCAAAACCTGTTAGTTATCTGCTTTAGAACCTCAAGTATCTTGAAGATTATTTTCTAGTCAATAAGACCTGGTCTTTAGGTAGTAGTTAAGTAAATTTGAATTTCTGTTTCACTAGCATTATTTTAGGAACATAAAAATCTTAGTTTGTTATTTTTCTTCTATTTAAAGGATGTGTACCAAATGAATAAAATAAGAGTTGCATTACATTCTTGCTTTCATATTCTCTGCAACTTCCTTCTCAATTTATATTCGTTTATAACTTACAATTGGTATCAAAGCATTCTTCTCAAGGGACCTGTGAGATGGAACCTAAAACAAGTTTCTCTCAAATTGTTTCGTCCTGTTTTCGATGGAGACAATTATCAGCTTTGGGCAGTAAGAACGGAGACTCACCTGGAAGCCTTGGATCTTTGGGAAGTTGTGGAAGGGAATTATGAAATTCCTCCACTACCAAACAATCCTACACTAGCTCAGATAAAATATCACAAGGAAAGAAAAACTAGGAAGTTGAAGGCAAAGGCATGTCTTTCTCTATGGTTTCAACAAACATTTTCACAAGAGTCATGTCTCTCAAAACAACAAAAGAAATCTGGGATTATCTAAAGGAAGAATATGCAGGAGATGAGAGGATACGAGGAATGTAGGTGCTGAATTTGATAAGGGAATTTGAGCTGCAAAAGATGAAGGAATCTGAGACAATCAAAGATTACTCAGACAGGTTTCTTGGCATCGTCAATAAGGTACGAAACTTGGTACTGAATTTACTAATTCAAGAATTGTAGAAAAAATTCTTGTAATAGTGCTTGAAAGATACGAGGCATCTATAACCATCTTGGAGAACACTAAGGATCTGTCCAAGATCACCTTGGCAGAATTGCTCAATGCCTTGCAAGCACAAGAATCAAGGAGGTTGATGAGGCAAGATCGGACGGTTGAAGGAGCCTTGGCAGCAAAACACCAAGAAGTAGCGAAGAATAAGAAGAAAAATGTCAAGAAAAATTAGGCGTTCAACAGCGAAAACACTGCAAGCAACCAAAATCGAAGCAAAAGCAAAAACTCAAAGAAGAAATATCCACCGTGTCAGCAATGCAACAAAACAGGTCTTCCATCATTCAAATGTTAGAAAAGACCATATGTAAAGTGTAGCAAGTGTAATTAGCTTGGACATGGAGTTGTGATTTGCAAAAACAAATTTCAAAAGCATGATGTAGATGCCCAAGTTACTGATCAAGAAGAAGAAGAAGACCAGATTTTTGTGGCAACATGTTTTTTAGCCAAAAACTCATCAAAATGCTGGTTGATTGACAGTGGTTGTACAAATCACATGACGTATGACTGAACTCTCTTTAAGGAGCTTAAGTCCACTAAATTCATGAAGATCAGAATTGGAAATGGAGGCTACATTACGGTAAAAGAAAAAGGGACTGTGGTAATCACAATAAAGTCAGGTATAAAGAAAATTTCAGATGTTCTTTATGTACCTGAAATTAATCAAAACTTATTGAGTGTGGGTCAGCTGATTGAAAAAGGATACAAAGTGCTCTTTAAAGATAGACTTTGTCTCATTTATGGTGCCACTAGTGAAGAGATTCTGATGGTCAAAATAAGAAAGCTTCTCATTTGATCCAATAAAGGAGGAACAAAATGCTTATTGCAGTGATATTGACAAAACTGAAATTTGGCATAAGAGACTTGGCCATTGCAATCTTCAAAGAATGTTAAGCATGAAGAAGAAGGACATGGCAAAAGGATTACCAATGCTTGCTGATCATTTGCCAAATTGTACTGCTTGTCAATTTGGTTAACAAAATAGATTGTTCTTTCCCAAATCAACTTGGAGGGCCTCTTAAAAATTACAACTCATTCCCACAGATATTGCAGGACCTCAAAGAACGCCATCATTACAAGGTAGCCTTTACTATTTCTATTCATCGATGATTTCATAACAATGTGTTGGATTTTTTTCTTGAAATTCAAATTAGAAGTGGCTGAAGTGTTCTGGAAGTTCAAAAAAAATGGTGGAAAATCAAAGTGGCTGCAAGATTCAGATCTTAAGGTCTAATAATGGAAATGAGTACATCTCTGGAGAATTCAATTCACTTTATGAAGAAGCTGGAATTATTCATCAACTTATAACTCCTTACACTCCTTAGCAAAATAGAGCTATCGAGAGAAGAAACAGATTTGTTTTGGAAATGACCAGATGCATGCAGCATGTTGCATGAAAAGGAGTTGCCAAAGGAATTTTGGGCAGAGGCGGCAAGCACAGTTGTGTTCCTGCAAAATCGTCTTCCAACTAAAGTTTTGGGAGAAAAACTCCATTTGAAGCTTGGTATGTTTATAAACCTTCACTGAGCTTTCTCAAAGTATTTGGCTGTGTGAGTTTTGTTCACATTCCACAGGTTAAGCATGACAAGCTTGAGAAGAAGGCAACTCCAAGTATTTTCATTGGCTATAGTCCAGTTTCTAAAGCCTATAAGGTGTATTGTCCACAAATAGAAAAAAATATTCATCACCAGAGATGTGCACTTCAATGAAGACAAACAATGGGATTAGAAGAATCTACAGCAAGCGAGTGGATCCTCGCAAAGCCTAGACAACAACCTTCTTAACGGTCAACAAACAAATCGGTGGTAGAATGAATTAGAAGATGATGTCCCAATCAAAGGTACAAGGCCACTTTCAGACATCTATCAAAGAAGTAATGTGGCAATATGTGAACCAGCTAGTTATGAAGAAGCTCCTAAAGACCTAAAGTGGAGAAATGTAATGGAGGAGGGGCTATCAATGATTCAGAAAAACAAAACTTAGGAACTGGTTGACAGGCTTGAAGGTAGAAAAGTCATTGGTGTAAAATGGGTGCTCAGAACAAAGCTAAATGCAGATAGCTCCATCAACAAATACAAGGCCAGACTCATTGTTAAAGGATATGCACAAATTTTTGGTGTCGATTACTCTGACACATTTGCTCCTATTTCCAGATTAGACACAATCAAAATATTGCTAGCAATAGCAGCACAAAAGCGGTGGAAAGTATTTCAACTAGATGTAAAATCATCATTTTTGAATGGTGTTTTGCAAGAAGAAATATATATGGAGCAGCCAGAGGGATTTGTGAAGCAAGGAGCAAAAGATAAAGTCTACCTACTTAAAAGGGCTCTTTATGGCCTAAAATAAGTGCCAAGAGCCTGGTACAGTAGGATATATGATTATTTCCTAACTTCTGGCTTTGTTAAAAGCTTATCTAAGTCCACTCTTTACGTAAAACAGAGGGGCAATGACTTACTAATAGTATCCCTCTATGTTGATGATCTTTTGGTGACAGGAAACAATACAAAGCTGGTCGAGGAATTCAATTTTTTGAAATGACAGATCTTGGTCTTATGACATATTTCCTTGGAATGGAGATCAAGCAAAGCCAAAATGAAATATTTATCTGTCAGAAAAAGTATGTAAAAGAGATACTGAAGAAATTTCATATGGAGGAGTACAAAGCAATAAGCACACCAATGAATCAAAAGGAGACGCTGAGTAAGGAAGATGTTACAGATAAGATTGATGAAGGACACTTTAGAAGTTTGATATATCTTACTACAACAAGGCCAAACATTTTATTTGTTGTAAGTCTCTTATCTCGTTTTATGCATTGTGTTAGTGACATGCATTTAAGAGTAGCAAAAAGAATACTAAGATACATCAAAGGTACTGCTGATTATGGTATCAAGTTCATGAAGTGTCAGAACTCCGAGTTGTATGGATTCTCGGATAGCGATTGGGCTAGATCAATTGATGATCTAAAAAGTACTTCAGGATATTATTTCAGCCTTGGTTCTGGAAATTTTTCATGGTGCTCAAAGAAATTGGAGATTGTAGCACAATCCACTGCAGAGGCAAAATTTATCGCAGTAACAGCAGCAGTAAATCAAGTTTTATGGCTAAGAAATTTTTTTATGTGATTTGCACATGGAGCAAAAGAGCAACACTATAATCCGGTGTTTCATGGGAAGACTCAACATTTCAATATCAAGCTTTACTTCTTGAGGGAAGTCTAGCAAAATGGAGATGTGGCTTTAATTTATTGCAAGACTGAAGATCAGTGAGCAGATTTGTTTACAAAAGCACTTCCAGTCAGCAAGTTCGAGCTCCCAAGGCAAAAGATTGGAATTTCTAGTTACTAAAACAAGGAGGAGTGTTAGTTATCTGCTTTAGAACCTCAAGTATCTCCTGAAGATCATTTTCAGTTAATTTCCAGTCAACAAGACCTGGTCTTTAGGCAATAGTTAAGTAAATTTGAATTTCTGCTTCAGTAGCATTATTCTAGGAGCATAAAAATCTTAGTTTGTTATTTTTTTATATTTAAAAGATGTTTATCGAATGAATAAAATAAGAGTTTCATTGCATTCTTGCTTTCATATTCTTTGCAACTTCCTTCTCAATTTATATTAGTTTATAACTTACAAAACCCTTCTATAAGTTTATTTAGGATCACTATAAATGGAATTTTCTCTCCAAATTCGATAAGCGCCCTTAAGCGTTCCTTCTGCAGTTGCTCTACTTATTGGCTTTGTAGTATTTGCCACCTTTATATACTATAAGGCGACGCATTGTGATGCCTATAGTACTGATCATTTTCGTCTTCTACTTGTTCTATGTAATTTCTTCTAACCATGATGTGCTCTCTAACCCAGCGCAACTAGTTTTTTCCATAATTAAAGTTTGAGTTTTGTTTTCCACTTTTGTTAAACGTATCTCCTCCTGGTGATGGTCAACGTAGTGGTGAAGGGGGTGCTAGTGACTCTATTACCTACCTGGAGAAATAAATCTAGTTAGAGGCCAATGAGGCATAGCTAAAGTCATTTGTATTCCTTTCTAAATAAGTTGTATCAAGAGAGATGCTTTTTATTAGCATGAAAAATCTAAAATTACAAGTCCAGTAATATCCAAATAGAATATGACGAATCAACTTATAAAATATAGTTTGTGCAAAATTAAAGTACCTGAGGAAGAACTAGTTAAAAGGTTTGAGGCTCATGAGATACGGGTCTAACTGTTCCTTCAAGATATGGTAAATTTAAGAGGAAGAGCTAACCAAAAGGAAGGAAATGTTGAAGTAGAAAATGAAGGCATCAAGTTGGGTTTAGTTTATGTTAGCAACATTTAATTAAAATTCTCTTAAAGATAGTGTTGGAATTATGCCCATGACCTAATCTTTATCTAATAGATTGAACACCTTTGTTTTGTGATTATTAATTTTGATTAATAATATGGCAAATGATTTTATTATTATATTACGTTTATTGTTTATTATTTTAATATGATAAGTCCTTAATTAAATTTATACACTTGCTATCATAATGGAGATTATGATAATGAGAGTCAAGTCCTTAGGGTTTAATATAAAAGTGTTCTTGATCATAAGATCATCAAATAAGAACTTTAATGATCCGGTTAGATCAATATGTATGTAATAGTATCTATTGGATGAATATTAGTAGATCTCATTTACTAAGTTACATATATGGATGATGCATATAGAGATATGATCATTGAACTGACCAAACTGAGAATTCACAATGGTTAATATTACCTATGAACTATCAAGTGGGATATTCTCATAAGGATTTAAATGTATATTTTTCCTTTGACCTGAGATCATCATAGTAATAAATAGGTCACTTATTAGTACTCTACCTTTTAATAAAAACATTATTGGATTAATCAATGTCTAAACATGTTTGTCCGCCATGATATCTCCTTTGAACTATAATTATGAGTTTTGCTCCTCGTAGCTCTTAAAGGGAAGAGAGAGTGCCGTTTTGTGAGTCTCTAATCTCTTCATATCATTTTTAGCCTATAAAATGCCCTGTTATAGTGAAAATTTAAGGTTGTGTAGTTATATATGGTCAGTTACATAGGCATGTAAGTAACCATGTATGTTGATTTGGCAAACATCACAGAGTTACATGGCCCCATAGAGACATATGGCCAACATACACAGCCGTGTAAGTCTTCACACGGCAGTGTAGGACTTAAGATTGCTTGAAACAACATCTTGGAGTTCATACACTTTTCAAATGAATTATACATTCCTATAGACGACAGTAACTCCAATTTTCCAATCTTTGTCTTGTCTTCACCCTATTTCATCTCTACTTTCTCCAAAAGGCAAATAAGATGTAACATTAATAACATGACATTAAGGATGTAGATTTAGCACGTTTTAGTTCTTATTCTTCCAACTTGAATGTTAAGCAAAATATGAACCAAAATAAGTATCTTAAGTATAATATCAAATTAATCACTAAGCCTCATGTAAAAATAAAAATTAAACACTTTCTTTTTAATTATATTTCCTAAATAGGTAATCATTAAAAAAGATAAATAACTTTCAAAACTATGGAATAAATTAAAAATTCAATGTTTGTACTTGCGATCAATCAATAACCATTCCTTTTAAAAAAACTAATGTGATCAATCAACAACCATTCCTTTCAAAAACTAAGCAATCTAGGGGTAAACTTTGACAAGTTATATTTAAAAGTATGATCAATCTACAGGTATACTAAAATACCTTTTATAATCAAGACATTCCACTACTTTGCATATCATTTTAGTTCTCCCCCACTTAAGATTCACATGTATAATCGTGAATCAAAATAATTTTCAAGGATGTAATAGGGCTAAAGGCCAAGGTGAGAAATATTTCTGTTATATAGTTCAAAAGCCATCAAAACTAATGAAATAGGGAAAAAAAACACTTAATTGAGTATCGAGTGCAAAAATTAGCATTCAATCAAGTCTGGGTATTATCAGTTATGATGAATGCAAAACTCTATTTTCACAAATTAGATTTAAGCCTTTATACCATAGACCAAATGAAGCACAAGGAATTATAAGAAGTAAGCTACAAAAACAACGTTGAACAATACACTATTAACCATAAGGAGTGACCATTTATAACAACTTCTCCCTTGTTTGCATCATAATCAATTCACCCATTCTATACAACTTTAGGAGGAAAGGCTAACATGAATTACTTTGCAAAACAAATGGTTTTCCTCTTCGATACTTCTTTTCTATTATTCTCTTTTCTTTTTTCCCTTTTTTAATAAAGGCAAAATTTGAAAGAAACTATATGAGCAATGGAATTCATTGATAAAAGATAAAAATCTCATTCCGTCGATTGTAACCAACCTGCATATGTGCGCACCCACGCCCCCACACACTTATTCTCTTGCACATCCACAAACATTAACAATCACAAATGCTTCACTAGTTTTAAGGCTTAGATAAGACATTTTGTTAGGTTAAAGGCTTATAATATGGTTAACACAAAAAAGAAAAAGCTAATACAGCTTATGGGGCTTAACAACATGATAAATCATGTAATTAGGTAGGCTATTTGGCTAATTTAGCTTACAAAACATAGAATGCCTATATCATTTCAATGTTAATATTTTTGATAAAAATGTGGTCTTGAATAGAAAATTAAAGCAAAGTTAAGATATGGATGTCATGAAGGTCACATATAAACAAAAGACAATAAGATTGATATGGATATGTTAGTCTAAAGGTTCAAAATCTCGTTGACTTATGTCTACTCAATAGTCATTACTCTTCTGAAGGAAACATACATTGACCAACCACAAAAGCAAGAATACATGCCCAAATTTCCATGAATTTTTTTAGTTAATTATACTCTCTAATTACAACTATATAATCCTAAAATCAATAAAGAAGAAAATATTTTTCTTTTTCTTTTTCCTATAAAAATGCAAGAAGAACTTAAAAGTACCTAAAAAGAACTTTAAAATACATATATGCAGCAAGTTCTAAGGATGGCAAATCGACTCGAACCTAACCAGGTCTAACCCAGCCCGACGCCTGACCCAGCTCGACTTAAAGTTAACCAGGGCCAAGCTCGGGTTGACCGGCCTGAGGCTTGACAGGTAATCAAAATGACATTGTTTGCTAAAAAAACATCATTTTATTTTTTAAAAAAATAAAATTCAGCTTGACCTATTGTCATCCCTAGCAAGCTCCCCACCTGCACATTTAAAACTTACATTATGCCCAGTGTAACATTAAATGTAAGAGATGGATCATTTAACAAAATAAGAATTGAAAAATGTAATAAAAAAGGGAACAAACTCCCTTCGAGTTGCTCCTAAACAACACATTTTTTTATTTTCATTAGCTCAACTTCATTTTTTCTACATCACGTGATAAAATTTTGATCTCTATAGATCACAACTTTTACATTCTCCACTTGAAATTCTTCAAAACAAGGCTTGAGTTGATGACTACTCACCTTTAATGTCTTTTTATTTTCATACTCTTTATCTCTCTCCTACACAATAGGGAGGAGAAACATTATGAACCACAAAAGAATCAACCCAATAAGGATGTAACTTACGTGGAAATAGGTTATATCTAGAACAATAAAGAAACACTTTTTAACCAACAATATAGCTTTTTCTCGAGACATAGAAAGCTTTGTACTTCTTCTTACTTGAAACTGCTTCTAGTTTATTTGCAAACTTTTGCTTACAATCTTCCTATACTAAAGGGTCAATCACATTAATCCTAGAAACAAAATGTCTTCTTAAGGGTGCTTTATGTCATCAAAAATATTGAAATGAATAACTTTCCCATCAAATTCCATTGTGAGGGTACCCTTAAGAACATTCATCTTTGTTTGGGCTGTGTAAAAGATCAGTCTCCCTAATAAGATAGGTGCATGATTAGGACAAATGTCATCATCCATATTAATCAAATTAAAATCTATATCAAATATTAGTTTATTCACCTGCACAAGTATATCCCCAATCACCCCATCTAGGTAGGCATTAGTGCGATCATCAAATTGTATGATAAAATCTTTTTCTTTCAAAGGGCCTAGTTTTAAAGAATCATAAAGGGAACAAGGCATAACATTAATCAATGCTCCTAAATCTAACTTAACCTGTTTAATTATAGTGTTACCAATTTTACAAGGAATGGAGAACATGTCTAGATCCTTACACTTAGGATGTAGTTTCTTCTGATAGACTGTCAAAACATTTTCATTTATCCTAATCATTTCATTACCTTTCAACTTTTACTTATTGGTGCCTTAAGGAATTTCACACATCTTGGCACCTATTTGGTCTGATCTAAAAAGGGGCTAGCAATTCATTATAGTCTAGATCATTAATAGTTCAAGTCATTTCATATACATATAGAAAAATTATTATAATAAATATTCAAAAATGATAATTAACAAATACATATGGCTTCATCATCAGATATTTGTTAGAAAAAAATTTTACTTACAAGAATAGTTTTCGTATTTATATCAATATTAAGAAGACAATTAGAGATAATATGATATACGATTCTTAAAATTATTAAGGTAAACAAAACTAATATATCATAAAGAATAAAGTTTACCTCAAATATTTTCATCTCCTAACTAACTTTGAATACACATATGGACTTTAGGATGATGTTAAGCACACTTTTGACTATAAAAGTAGACTCTAAAGGAACAATAGATACTAGAATTTCTAAGAGATCTTGTACAAATTCTTACATGATCAGACAAACACCTTCATGTGACTTCCACTAGAATAATACATTGAATTGTGCCTTTTCAAGCCAAGATCATAATACATGCCTCTAAATAGTTGTATAACTCCATCTTATCCCTTTTTTCCTTTGTGAGTTTATCAAATTTAGGGCTCACATCTTCATCAATTACATTAATAATAGATGAAGATGAAGATGAAGCTGATATTACTATGATCCTAATTCTTTTTTTCCAATTTTAGTAGATAATCATTAAACAGAATATAAAAAAATTATTTAATGATATCAACATATGCTTAAGCCCGATCACCATACAAATTTTGAAAGTAAAAATATAGGTCTTCCATTTTTTCTCAAGTCCAATACATAAATGACAATAAGTTGTCCAACCATAAACTAATAAAAATTGAGTTTCTCCACCATCTGATCTTACATGACCCAAGTTCCACCTTATTGAAATAAAAAATCCAACCAAATAATGCTTGTTTAATCTCATATATGTGACTAAAGCAAATGTGTGGAGTTGGATATTTTGGTCTTAATAATAACTCAATAGAATTATAAAATATCACCAACTTTACACAAATTGCTATAAATAAATTCCATTTCTCTTCTTTTGACAAGTATATTGATAATCTCTTTATGTCAACCTGTTGAACTGTAACACCCCACTCCCGCAAGACCCGGACCCGACATCGATGGTGATATTAGAGGCCGTGCCCCTCGAGGGTGGCGTGCTAGAGCACTCAATCAGTCAAAAGTCGGTACAAATTGTTTTTTAACAATATAAGCATAAGCAAATATCAGTTACCAATTGGACCACTCCCATTTCATAAATAATTCAATCACATTAATACAATTGTCTTAATCTCAGTTCTAACATTACATTTAACAGGGTTTCAATAGCCAGTTAGGCTTTACAAAACAACAAAACCTTCCCATTAGTGATGGGATGTTACAATTGAACATCTGTTCTTTCAGTGTTCTTTTTCTAAAGCAGTGTGGGTAAATTGCCTTAACCACTTTCAACTACATTTTCCCCATTTGATCAACCTTCACTCCATTCCAAATTGGTTCAACCAACCAGTAAATATCCGAAACTGTGACACCAACCTTTTCACCATTCTCCTTTTGGTTACTATCTATAACCTATGGAGTGAAAGAAATGCTAGAACCTTCAAAGATGAAGCCTTGGAGGTGGGGAGCCTAAACACCAGAGTGATCTTTTAAATTATGGAACATCTTTGCTTAAACACTGAGAGAAGATAAGAGTGGGAGGGTTTATACTCTAACAATTTTCTGTGCAGGTTCTTATTTCAGGTTGATCAAATCACCCTTCAGAAAAGGGAAATCAACCCCAAAGAAATGCTTGGTCAAATCAGTAGATGCAGCAAGGACTGGACAAGTACTGGCAATTCCTCTATAGCGTCAACTAGACAATTCACTTGGATGGAGGCCAACAGTTTCCCCGCAATGAGGATATGCGAGAGGTGGACAAACTTGATAGTAAACAAAGACATGCACACGTACCAACTCATCTTCTATGGTTTTGGGCTATCAACTTAGTCTGTGTTGTATAAATTTTGCTTGTTATGCTGGTGGAAATGGCTGTGGGTATACTGGTTTTAGTAGGTTGAGATTGATATTTTAGATAGGTAAGATCAATTGGAAGGAAGGTAGAATAAAATACGGTGGACTGGTTGTGGAAAGGAATAAGGAAGTATTTCTTATGAACCCTTTTGGCAGCTAAGGGTTGTTCGTTAAGAATCTCTAATTATGTACATAACTTTATATTATTTTGTATAAAATTTCTTCTGATTTACTAAAAAAAGAAAGAAAGATTAGTATTTGATATAATAGCATATAAACTATTCATTTTATAACATTTTCAAGAATATTTGATAAGTATAATTGGCTTAAGAATATAATAAATAATTTTATTAATAATCATATATGAAAATACTCAAAATTATTTGTATCAGTCATATTTAAAAATTTAAATGATAAAAATAAAAATAAAAATAAAAATTATATGCTTTAATTCTTTAGATTGATATTTTGTTTAATTTTTAGTTTTAAATTCTAATAATTTCAAAAAATAAAAATATTTTCAAATTTATAAAATATTTTAATGATAAAATAAACGTAAAAAAGCATTTAATGAATAAATTTTGTATTTTAAGATTTAAAGTTTTACTAATTTTAGGAAGTACATTTTTTAAATGATTAATTAGTTATTAATAAAACATGAAAAACTTATTTTTATATTTATTAATAATATTATATAAAAATGTAAATATAATTTATTTAGTTACAACATTTATTTAATATATTATCACCGATCATCGTTTTATTTTTTATAAGACAATAGGAAAATTATAAAACAAAATCTGAAAACCATATTAAAAAATAATAACCTTCTTTAACCTAAAAGATCGAAAATTAAACTAGTAAGATAAGAAGTTTAAAATTCAAAAAATTCAACTAGTATTAGACAACTATAAAATTGGCTAAAATTTGAATGAAATTAAAGATTTTGAAATATGTTTAAAATAAATTGTTCTTAGTTATCGAAAAATTTAAAATTTAATTAAAAAAGAAATTATTAAAAAAATTAATTGATTTATTTTAGTATATAAGAATTTATCAATTTACAAAAATTAACCGGTTAATCAATAAATTTGATGGATTTTTAGCATCAAAAGTTTTAAAAATAAATTAAACGAAAAAATAAAAAATGAACTGAAATAAACCAGTTAAGTTTTTTAATAGAAAGTTCCAGCTTACGTGCGTAACACCAGATCCCAACCCAACACTTTCAAAATGCGATGAAACAGTATATTTACTTTCTCCTCCCACAAGAAACCCCCCAAGCACTGAGCATCTAACACGACAGAGATACAATTGGGTCGACTCGCTCACTCCATGGAAGGTCAAGAAGAAAATCAGAAATCACAGCTAATACTCGCTTACAAGCGCTTTCTCCTTACACACCCCGATGTCCAAGACATTGAGAAGGTGCGCCTCAAGGAGGAAGTCCTCGCCGCAGTTAATGCGGATGGTAATTTACAGCTCACTGAATTTGTTTAACCCTAACTCGCTTACTACTCGCTTTCTTTTTTTTATAAACTGTTGTGAATTCTTCTGCTGTGTAGATATGGCTCCATTTTATGAGAACCTAGTGGCCGATGGGGCAGTGGAGAGGGACCGGGAATTTTTTTGTTCGATGCGCACGAAGAACGAGGATGAACTTAAATGTCTCGACGAGAAGTGAGTTTCTTTAGGTGTTCAGGTTTTGTTTTAATTGTTTGAATGCAGATGAAAATTTATGTGGAGATTTCAAATCTGAGTTGGTCATGATTCTCGTAATTTATGTTAGTTGGGTTTGAGCACGAACTTAGTAATTAGTACTGATTAAAAACCATTATGTAGCATCGGAGTTATATTTCTACTAGCTAGTTTCATTTAGGAGCTATGGTTGTGTGACGTTTCTTAACCTGGGAAAAATTATGCTAGACTACTTGCGATAGATAGAAATTAACCAGTTGACTGCTTATTGTTAATTCCTGTTTGGGTTTTAGGTATGAACAAAGTACAAAGTAAGAAACCAACTCGGTTTCGGAGTTAGATAGGGAACCCTGGTCACAAAGCAATAAAGTGTGATTAAGTTATATTCTTTTTTATGGCTTCAAGTTATTTGAACTTTTGGAAAATCCAAGCTTACTGTTTGATGGTCGAGGCCTATCTCCCTTTTTATTAGCCAAGCATAGAAATTATGTGTGTAGTTTAGGAACTCACAAATATCTGTCTATTCATGGAATGAACGATAACTAGTAGAGATACTTGTTTTGTACTGAGAGTTGGCTTGGTATTTTTTGCAGTTCTCTTTGACTAATAATCATGAGTATGAGATGTTTAAATAGACACTATAATCCTCTTATGTCTCCGATGTGAATATGCAAAACACCAGCATACCTTTTGTGGTCTCATGTATTGATGGCAATTGTTTCTTCTTCAGTTGCCAATAATGGATAAGTAAAAACCAACTTTGGGATAATCATTCATCTTTGGTTGTCAATCTCCTGTAATTTTACATTTCAGAGTGGACCACATATATGATATTAATGTGAATTCTTGTGAGGAAAGAGAATTTCTAGTAATGAAATCAATATCGTGGTGAGGTCAATCTATCAAATTTTATCTGATTTCACTGTTGGTTAAATTGTTTTCTGTTACCTTCATTGTTTCATATGGATTGCAAGGATAATAAGAATAATCATGTCTACTACTCCATGCATTTTCTTATACAAACAAAATTCTACTCCTTGTATCCATTGTGAAACATAGGTTTCAATTATCCAGTTAGTTTCAATCACGTGAAGATTATTCTGAACAAGTTTTCAAAGGATGGTGATAGAGTTAGTTTGCTCTGATATAGGCCAGGCAAAAGAATTGTCTTTATTGTTTAGTGGTTGATCTGATTGAACTAGCACTGCCTCCTGCATCACTCATGTTCTTTGGATTTTTAAAAATTCACTTCCTGCTGCACTAGTAGTTTGTTTTACATTAACATAGGCCTCCTCCATGACATCTTGTAGGATTGCTGATGCTGAAGAAAACTTGGGCGAAAGTGAAGTTCGAGAGGCTCATTTGGGTAAATCATTGTTCTACATCAGGATTGGTGACAAGGTTCCTAACTTACTGCTACTTGCCCTGCTCTTTTAGCTCTTCTTTTTCTATCATATCTTACTTAAATGAGTTCACTTTGGAATACAGGAAAAGGCATTAGAACAACTCAAGATTACAGAAAGTAAGACTGTTGCAGTTGGGCAAAAGATGGATTTAGTATTCCATACACTACAACTTGGTCTTTTCTACATGGACTTTGATCTCATTTCCAGGAGTATCGACAAAGCAAAGAAGTAAGCGAAGGCATTAATTTGATTTTTAGGAGCGTGGATTTTCTTTTCTTTTTTGCGTGTTTTGTTTAACTGATTGGTCCTGATCACAGCTTGTTTGAGGAAGGAGGTGACTGGGAAAGGAAAAATCGTTTGAAGGTATATGAGGGCTTGTACTGCATGTCCACCAGAAATTTCAAGAAAGCTGCCAATTTGTTTCTGGACTCCATATCAACCTTCACTACTTATGAACTTCTTTCTTACGACACCTTCATATTTTACACCGTTCTTACTAGTATCATATCGTTGGACAGGGTTTTGCTGAAGCAAAAGGTGCACATTGTCACTTGCCCGGTTATTTATTTAGTTATTTGCTTAGCTTTCAAATAACTGCAGTACTAACCATAAATGACTTGATAACTATAAAAATTGACAGGTAGTTGATGCTCCTGAAATCTTGACAGTGATTGGGAAAATCCCATATCTTTCGGAGTTTTTAAACTCACTCTATGATTGTCAATATAAATCATTCTTCTCAGCATTTGGTAAGCAGACAACAAATCTTGACTTTATATTATAGTTCTACTGCATACCTTGATTCTAGCAGTAGATTAATTCTTATGTCAGAAGCAATAAATATCTCCTTTGATAATTGATCTACCATTCAATTGCTCAAACTGCCCGTTCTTCCCATATTTAACACTGAATTTCTCCCTGCCTGGTATTCTTTGACTTTTGTCTTAGCTGGACTGACTGAGCAAATTAAGCTGGACCGGTATTTGCATCCACACTTCCGATATTATATGAGGGAGATCAGAACTGTTGTCTATTCCCAATTTTTGGAATCATACAAGAGTGTTACTATTGAAGCAATGGCCAAGGCTTTTGGTGTGACAGTGGAGTTCATTGATCTGTAAGCGGCATGATTTTTAGGTTCTTCCATTTGGTTTGAGGTCTGGATTTCCGGCCCCCACCCTTCATCTTGTACTGAAAGAAGAAAAAAAATTCCATTCTCCAGGGAACTTTCGCATTTTATTGCAGCAGGGAAGCTCCATTGCAAGATTGATAAGGTCGCAGGTGTCCTAGAAACGAGCAGGCCTGATGCAAAGAATGCTTTGTACCAAGCAACCATCAAGCAAGGGGACTTCCTGCTAAACCGGATTCAGAAGCTGTCTCGTGTGATTGATCTGTGAAGGAGGTAGGAAAATACTGTGATTAAGAAATGACGAGAAAATTTAAAATTCTAAAGGAAAGACGAGTCACGTGGAAGACTTACCGGATGACAACTTTGACGAATTTGAGACGATACCAGCTGATATCCCGAGGTGTTTCCTCTGCAAATGCTTTAAGAACTTAAGCACCCAGATTTCAGGTGCATCATTGTCTTACAACTTCCTAATTAGTATGAAGAACATGACCTGGGGCAGAGAGATTGCTTCCTTGTGAAATCAATGAAAATTTTCCTAAACAAGGAAGCTGGACTTGGTTGTCTATTGAATTTCTAGTGATTTTTAAGAATTAATGATGACAAGAAATTCATGGTTGCAGTTTTTTTGCTGCTCAACCGTTTAGTATCTCTGAAAAATCAATACGGGCTAGGCTCGAATTTTTAATTTATTCATTTGTAGGGTTAATCTTATGTATGCTACACCACTTCCTAATTAATACTTGGTATCAAGTGGACATCAGAGTTCCTTAATCACATCTAGATTGGTTCAATAAATAGTTGGTAAAAAAAGAAAAAGTAGGTAATATCTTTTTTTGGAGTAAAGATAAATTTTTTATAGTTTACGAAAAAATTTCAAAATAAATCTTTATAGTTTTCAGTTTTTTTTGAAAAAATTATTTTCTTAAAATATAAATAATATGAACATTAAACATAAATCACTTAAATGTCACTAATATAAGTTTTTAAACTTAATTAAAAATTAATTAATTTAGTACCTTAGATTAGATCCGAAACATCATATTAATAGCAAAGGTAGCTCTGTAGTTGCACCCGTCGATTTTCTTCATTGTCTTCTCTTCCAGGCATTGTTAGTGCTGACTAACACGGTCCTTCTCAGTTTTGCTTTAGTAAACGCCACCCACCAAAGCTCCATGCCTCCTCTCCATATCCGAGACTTTAAAGAAAAGAATTCCACTCTCTTCAGGCCTGGATGGCAACGTTCGTTTTCAGTTTTGGGTTCTCTAAGGTTATGTCTCTCGCTTGCTTTGTGTGTTGGACTGGGATCTTCGTGGATTTTGTCGTTTGAGTCACGTGAAGGATGTGAAACCTTTGTTCTTGAACTGATATGCCTTCACACAAATATTTATAACAACATATATACATTCATTAATTTCCAGGCTTTTCCAGAGTAACTGTTTTCTGTTCTTCGTACAATGGTTCTTCTGAGAGGTCTGAGCGTTGGTCTTGGACCCGACTACCCAATGCAGAAGAAGCATTGTATTTAACCAACTAACTGATTACCTCAACCAAAGTGGAGGCAATTTGAAATATCAGTACTGTTTAACAATCAGCTGATTATATTAGTTGTTAGCTGATAACTGATTATCTCAGTTGATTTGACTAACGAATTGCAATAGCTGTTTATCATTTAATGTTTGGTAAAATTAGCTGTTTAATATTAACTGTTTATGTATAAAATGACAGGACATACCAAAAATAACAAAACCTAATAATAATAATAATAACAGTAACAACAAAATCTAAATCCATATCTAGTGTTATACTTTATGTTATCTGCAAACTTATTCAATAAATAATATTTTGCTTTTCAATTTAAGCTATCATATTGACGTTTTAATAAATTTATAAATAACAGTTGCAATTAATCTCATATATTTTAAATATGCTAGAAATAAATTTGAAGGTATAATTATCTTTTAATAAAATTTTTATTTGATTATTAGTTGAAAAGTTACTCCCAACTAACTTTCCAAAAAATGACTAGTTAGGTTGAATTACACGTAAGGGCATATAGGGGTGTTTGGTACATAGCTTTTTTAGCTGATTAAAGAGTATTAGTCAAACAATTAATATACTTATTTAATTAAAAACAAGTTAGCAAGCAACTAATATATTTATATCAGTCAACTCAATCAACTCTTACCTAATCAAATACATTAATTATTTGACTAGCTGAAAAAGTTATCTACCAACGACCCCGTTATGCCCTTGTGTCCCTGGTAAATAACACCATCCACCATTTTTCTTTTGCTCATCTTTTGCACCGAGGGTCCAATTGAAACTCTTGTTCATTCTCTTACAATCTCGTTTCTGCTAACGTTTTTTTACCTCTCTAACAGCTTCTTTCAACTTTTTTTTTATGCCTTTCAGATGCAAAACTCAGGACCAGAGCTCGAATTTATGATACATCAAGCATGAAATTTATGTGATGTTTTTTCAAACGTACTTACCATTTTAGGCTTATGATTCACTGAACAAGTATTCGCTTATGTTAGTCAAGATTAAACTTACCATTTTTATGGTCAGACTCTTCCTATTTTCATACAAAACATACAAGTTTGGATCTTTACGTTGAAGATCCAATAACGCTTTCACCGCACAAAGGTCAAAAGACAGATTCAAGACATACCAAGAAAACTTTAAAATGATAAAAGATGAGGGCAAGTCAAGAAGATAAAGATACTAGAAACAAATGATGAAGAACCTAACCAGCAAGTTCGAAACTGTTAAAACAAATATCAACAAAAGTCGTCGAATCAAAAAATGAGTCGAAATAAATCCTCTCATCAAAAATTCCCGACTCCGAAAACTTTTGGTATCAAAATGCGTAGAAGAGAAATTCATCGCAAATGGGCATTTCGAAATGCAAAAATTTAAGAAAAAGCAAAAAGATAGCCAGGAAGAAGAATCAAGGTCTTAAAATTATAGAAAAAAGGAAGAAGATTTAGACGGAGAACGATCAGGTAGAGCTAATACAGATCGAATGCCATCATCACGGCAATCAAACCAATAGGGAAACATATCATGATCATCATATCATTCTCCATCTTCAAGATCCAAGTTTTAACACATCGACTGTTACATAGCAGAGGATAAACAAGGAAACCTTCAATAAATAAACAAGAAAACAATATTTAGAGACTGAAAAGCGAAACATTAACACAAGAATGACCCTAATCGAGCAGAGCACAGACGCAACAGCTATCAAGAGAAAACCCTAAAACCCTACTCAGCATCTTAAAGGTGCGGCTTTGCTACTTATTTATAGCGAAGTGCTCAATTGATTTTTTTTCCCCTAAACAAGAGCTTTACATCCCCGTGAGCAGCACGTGATAACTCTGGCAAAGTTCCAAGAGCAAGGGGTTGTTCGTGAACATTAACTTGCAGCAAATTGACAATAAGTCCTTAATTTCTATATCATTGTTACGTTCAATCTAAATTTCGCAATAAAGTAAAATTTAAAAAACAAGGACGGATTCAAAAGTTTTTTTAAGTAGGGTTAAAATTTTAATGATAGCAAAATTTTATTTTTTAATAAGATCAAAACTTAAAATAATAATTTTTTATATGAAATTTTTTAGAGACAGTGGTGTTTCCACTTGCTCTCAATATAGATCCATCCATATTAAAGAAGTCTGATAGTACGTAACCTTACCACTACATATAGTGCATAATAATTGCAGGCATTTGTCACTAATTTAAACAAGATAATAACTTCATAACAACAACTTGTAAAGTTTGTATTTAATAAGTATTTATTGGAAAAGTAGTTTTGTGTGGAATAGCTCCATTTGTTAAATATAACATTAACGGAATAATCCTAAACTTCTTAATTTTTATTAAACTATTATAAACTTAAGTGTTAAATTTACAATAAGAAAATATTCAATTAAAGATAACAATTGGTTAAATCACGTTAAGTTCAGCCAGATTCAAGATGCATCACTTAAGTTAGGACTAAATTTATTCAAATTGTCTTAAAACGGTGTCTCTTTAATGTATACTATCCAAAACAACATCATTTTTCATTTCAAATTTCTTAAATTTATAAATTATGACAATGTCATTACAAATAATTAAATTAAAATAATGTCACTCTAAGAAAGGAAATCCAAGCCTCTTTGTCTAAGTTTTGAATTGGACCATTAACGTTAATACAACCCAAAAGTTATCAATTCAAGACATACTTGTTGACTTTAACTTAGATTGACTCAATTGTTATCCCTAAATCCAGTTCTTATATCCCTTTTGAATTGCTTTTAGTTGAGGTGACAATTAAATTAAGACATGATTATATCTTAAGACAATTAAAATATATTTTGCTCCAACATTTTCTCATAAAGAATGTCTACCTCCATGGACATGAGATGTATGTTAGTCATGTTAATGGACATTTCATCTTAGACGTAGATCTATCTATGTGCGATTCAGGTTGTAAATGTTGGATGAATGAATATAATGAAGATGAAGATTATGTCCTACGATGAAAAGAAGAGCCTCACAAAAAGTCAAAGGAAAAATCTAAGTGTCAACCTTAAAAGAAGATCCAACCCAAACAAGATAAAGATGATTATAACTTGAGGCCTTTGAGTGGTATTAATAATCCTAAGCCTCTAAAAGACCATTAGATCTAACCATTAGATCTAACCAAAATGCTTTGCGCCAATGATTTCTCCAATTCCTAAGGAGATCTTAAAAATATTATATTGTATGATGATGAGATCATATAAGTTAGATTTTTTGCATTTGAAGCTCAGACCAATAAGACAATTGGGGTATTTGTGAGACTATAATCACGATTAACATGTATCAATCCACAAGGTAATTAATTACCTATTTCTTTGACAAAAGAAATATTAAATTGACAGACACAAAATTTTGTAGCACAAAATAGACGAAATGTTAAATTGACAGACACAAAATTTCGTTGCACAAAACAATGTCCTTATCAAATTAATTTAAAACTTAATGGTCATTCAAAGATTGATGTTGTATCTCTCTAAATGCAACAGCTACTCAATTAAATTGCACACCTCGATTCTGAACTGAGAAAACATACTGATCAATATTGTTGTGGACCAAACTTCTCTAAGAAGAAAAGAGAATTACAAAAAGTTGGGGAGGAGCTTAAAATAATTGAGTTGGCTAAAGAACAGTCCAAAGTTATATATGAACTATATCTCTCGACATTTCCATTCATATATAACTTACTTACAACACTTCATCATATCCTGGAGTTACTAACTATGAAAAAGTCTACAAAAAGTCTTGTTCGTTATTCAGATAAACCCTTCCAAGCCTAACTCAAAAGCAAAAGACATTCCTTCAACTTCATATGCTTTAAAACCTCTGCAAATCAAAACATCGCCAACTTCTCTAAAGAAAGACCTTCCCTAAACATGGAAACAAAAAAAGAACTTTTGACCATCCAAGAATTATAGTGACCCTTCAACTAATTTCAAATAGTTCTGAAAGTCAAAATGAAAGCCAACGTTTTGATTCTTTGACAAAAACCTTTAAAAGCTCTCAACAACTTGTAAGTCTCACTGGGATCGAAGATGAATATTTTGAGATAACAAAGCAATTGCTAAAATCAAGATCAGAAAACAACGAAGACAATGATCCAGAAGATCAAGAAATTAATTTGATCAATTTATTGTAATGTGAGCTTAAGCAATGTAATACTATTTATATCAACCCAATATAAAATGCTTGCACCAAAGAGAGCTAAACATGACTTCGGAAAAGGTGATACCAAGTTGAAGGTGTGCAAAGACAAAAAAAGACATAAGAAGCCTATACAAATTACAAAGAGCAAATTTAAAACGAAGGAGACAATATTTCTTCTTCAAGTCTTATTCTTTCAAGCTTCGAATGTCTCCCCTTCCTCTGCAAAGCCTTGGTCTAATACCTAAAGCTACCTAAAGTTGAAGCCAAAACTTCTACCGAAGCTTTGTATCAACACTACACCTAAATTGAACATCAAGTCTCTGTATTTGAGCCTGGTTGGGTCGGTCGTACAGGGTCCGAGCCCAGTCAAAACGACCTATGGGCCGATCGGTCCAATCTTTAAAGAGCAGTCTCTCACCTAATGGCTATGTCA
>JANITX010000004.1:12326924-12339572 GCA_027564395.1 Erythroxylum ulei | reverse complement strand
TGGACTATTTTGCAATTTTTAAAAATTTTAGGGACTATTTCATAAATTTAAAAAATTTCTCGAAACGGTACCCGGTATTGACCGGTACCGGGTACAGTTCCGTTCTAGAGTTCAATCCAGTACCGAACCCGGTACGATATTCATAACATTGAGTGTGAGAGTAGATAAGTCCTTCTTATTCCATAATTGATATTTTCTTTAGCTAAAAGTTATCTTTGCTTTTGTTATTTTAGGATTGGTGTTGGAGTGGGTTGATTTAAGATATCAACTTATATTCAATCTTAAAATTTGTTTGGGATTACATGTTGCTATATTGTGGTATAGTTTCGAGTAAGAGATAATAGCTTGAAACCTAAAATCTTATAAGTTTTTATCTAGATTAGTGAATTTATTTGTCGGTTTGATCTATAATTTTTTCCTCCACTATGGAGCTTATTTTACATATATTTGGTGTTCTTTTAATTTTCTGCCACCTACATTGCTTGAGTTGATCAATTATTGTAGTCGGGTTGCTTAAGATTAGTTGATTATTCTTAATTGAAATTGTGAGAGTTTGTGATTAGAGGGCAACGTAAGAAATAGTTACACAGTTAAGCATTGAAGAACATGGGGCCCATTGGACAGCAACGATGTAGTTATCGATGACAACAAACAACCCAGTGCATGAACAAAGCAACAGGGGCCCGTTAAGATAAGCACAAAGCTAGCAACCCTAATGACACGAGCATATATAGTTTTCCATTCCACCCTCCTCCTATTGTCCTGTACCTGTCTCTGATGGTCTTTTTTAACACCGACGTCTTCTTCATCTCCTGCTCCTCCTCCGTTGTCGTCGACCGATATGGCGTCTTATCGAAGTCACTTGAATCGGTTGACAATGGAAACAAATTGCTTAATTTAAATACACGTCCCCCACATGATCTGACCTCTGCAATTTTGTACTACATCTCTTCCTTCCTTTCATGGTCCAAAGAATTGTGTAGTAAAGATGAAAATAAGAATCGAGCAGTTTGTATCACAGAACCAGAAATTTATCTCCCAAAATATTTACTTGTTCATGATGGCATATTCTTAAATGTCTTGAGTATTGAGGTGCTATTAATACTTTAAATAATTATTTTAAAGTAGATTGATATTTTTATAACAAATAATTTTGTTCAATTCGAATTTCATTTATTATAAAAAGAATTTTATAACATTGCTATGCTTTTTTTTTTCTTTCTCATTTTAGGGAATAAATACCTAAAAGCCTCATGCTAATAGAGGAAATCACAAAATAACTAGTGTCATGTTTTAACGAAATTAAGTTGCAAGTAAATTGGAATTGTCAATAACTTTTAAATGATTAGTATTTAGAACATGAGGAATTTATCGCACTTGAATAATATATCTTAAAATGCCAAAAAAGCTTAATATATCTGATAATTAAATACATACATTGCATTGTATGTTGTCATATAGAAGCTCAGAACTTAATTCAGAGGAAAATATAACATATTTCAAAATTATTTGGTGCAATTAAATTACAGACAAAATTATATAAATTAAATGTACGTTTTAAATATATTTTATTCAATAAAAGTATATATACATTAGATGTTATTATTAAAAGTGTATTATGAATTTCAATATTTATTCTATAATACAAGTTAAACTTTAACTTTTTAAACAGTTTAATTTGAAACATAACATTTTAAAATGTACATAGTAGATTTAGTAATAACAAATTTGATGAGACTGATTTATTATTAGTTAAATACTACGTCAATGTTGACACAATATTGTTTACTATCATAAAAGTCTAGAATTTTCATACCTTAAAATCTTCGCACTGCTCCATGATGGATCACCAGTCGTCGACACCTCCACTGTTGAAGCCAGTGTCTCTTCAAGAATGGGATCGAGGAAAGAGTAGAATAATACAAGCTTTCACTTGATCCTTGGCTGCCATAATATATTATCAACTCAAGAATTGATGAGAATATCAAGATAGAGCTTCAGATTACTTTCTCCAAGTAAAGCATTAAGATCTCTACTCTTAAATTGTTGTTCGATGCTGCTGCTTCTCAGCCAGGTCTTTCGGACGAGGAGATCAAAGATGTGGAGCTGGCAATTCTTTTTGTAGCTTCTACACACAAATATTGTGAAGAAAACAACTAGATGAACCAACCAAGTTCCTAAACTTGTGTCATTTCTTGTCTTCAAATTTAAGACATGCATTGCAAAGAATTGTTCATTAATTTACAACTTACAAGGGCTCTTTAGGAGAAGATTGATAAAGAAACAAGGATGGTGATCTCCGAGAGCCTAGAAAGTGGAGTACAATTATTGCATCCTAAAGGCATCTGTAGGTCTGACTCCTGCTATTGCAGAGAATGAATCCCATCTTGTAGCTTGTTCTCTACAGATTCCCTACATTCAAGTGATTTAGTTCACTGGGATCCAAGCAATAGTAGAAAATCTGGGGTCAGCGATTTCACTGATCTAGCAACTAGAAGCGGAGAGCGTTCTACAATTTTAATGCAAGCTCTTGCAACTAGAACTGACTGCCAATTGAGCTTCTAAAGATAACTACAAATGAAACAGCATAAAAAAATTAGGATCGAAGCAACAAGTAAGAGGCCAACAGATTTCACTGAGACCTATAACATACCATTCGAGTTCAAAACAGCAAAGTTACGAAAATTTCAAAACTCAAAGAAGATATGCTCGATTTAAACAAAGATGAAGCTAACATATTAGCAAAAACCAACATGTTAGAATCTCTAATAGGTTTCAATGAACTTGACATTTACACGGAAAGGGCAGATCCATGCATGAGTGTGCTGGAAGATTGCTTGAGACAGGAAATCCTAGATATTGTGGCAGTTGACAAGGAGAAGAGAGTTTTCAAGCAAATGAAAATGGAGGATTAAAGGGTCTGCTTCGCAAAATTTGCAATGGTGGAGAAGGAACTTAGCATGTCAGCTTTCTATTAAAGTTAAACTGAGGTTGAGGAACTTAGTGATCCGGCTACATCCACTGTTGGAAGTGGGGGTGTTCTATAAATCATCGATCATAAGTTCCGGCTACATCCACTGTTGGAAGTGGGGGTGTTCCATAAATCATCGATCAACGCCTCCTATTCTCAAGGAGATGCCGGTTTCAACGAGAAAGAAGGTATCGACGACTTGTCATCCGTCAGCACATGAAAAGATTAGATTTTTAAGATAGTGGGTCATTATTTGAAATTAAAAAATAATAAATTCGATATAAATGTTAGATTCAAAACGTAATTTTCGTCAAATCTATAATCGTTCACTAGATACAACAGGTAAATGTTGTCATTCAACAAGGAGAAAATGGTCAATGCGGAGTTCGAAACATTATATTACGCCATGTGTGTTTGGCAAACTGAAGGATCAGTTTACTTGCATCATGAAAGAGCAACAACCAAATTCCACCAGCGATAGCGAAATTGCGTCAACTGCCATCACCGTCGCCAGAGATGAACTTCGAGAGCCACTTCTCAACAATTATCCACCTCTCACCGGATACGGAGGAGAGATTGCACCTTCAAACTCATCCGACGAACCCGTCACGCTGCCCCGTAGTCAACGTCTACTCTCTCTCGACGTTTTCCGTGGTCTCACTGTCGCGGTTGGCCATCTGACTTCTCGCTTCCATATTTAGAAATTCAATTCAAGTATTTGCCTTAAGTTTTTTTTTGGAAATTTGTGATTTTAACTGCTTTATTGAACTTAGCAGTATCTTTGAAAACTTGTCTTATACTGGAACCTTGGTGAAAGCTTGGTTTGTTTGGCTATTTTTGCAGAGAATTGTTCTATTAATTATCTCTTCTGCTTATCTATTTTCAGCTCATGATTTTAGTAGATGATGCTGGAGGTGCTTTTCCATCTATTAATCACTCCCCTTGGTTTGGGGTGACATTAGCAGACTTTGTTATGCCGGCTTTTCTCTTTGGTGTTGGTGTCTCCATCAGTTTAGTTTTTAAGGTAAAAGTTATTGTTCCTTGAAAAAAAACCTAGGAAATATAAGGAATGTTGTGAATATCGTTATATGGATGCAGCATATTTCCGTATTTTGTGTGCGGGATTTTGTAACTTGTTTTGGCAAATCAGTCAATTCTCATAATTTTGAGTCTACATGCAGAAAGTACCTAGCAAACCGACCGCAACCAAGAAAGTCATATTGAGGACACTTAAATTATTTCTTCTAGGGTTATTGTTGCAAGGTATGTCATGAGAACTCCGGTGACTGCATAAACTTTTTTGATATGGTCTTGGGGACGAATTATTCATTTTGCAAAAGAAGTTTTCATGCCGCTTCCTAGTCTTGATAATAGGAACTAAGAGTATTTACCTGCTAAAGTCTTTGTTCATTTCCATTTTGCAATTCATTTAGGTGGGTATTTCCATGGGCGTGACAATTTAACTTATGGAGTTGATGTAAGCAAGATGCGTCTGCTAGGTGTGCTACAGGTAATATTGTCAACATTATTAGTTGTTGAACATTTATGTAATACAAACAGGTAATATTGTCAACACTATTTGTTGTTGAACATTTATGTAATTCATTCTTCTAACAGGAATGGCAACCTTTATCCTGAAATTTTGTTTGCTGATAGAATTTTGTAAATTCTTTGTTCCCTTATTCATGTGATACTGGTCCTGATATGATGCTTAATCCCATACATAGTTATAATCACTTTGCTTCATTCCTTACCAACATTAGCTATGCAACTGCAACTAGCATATTCTTAAAAGTTTTTACTGGAGATTCAAAATCATGAACTTAGTCTGGAAACACCTAGTTGGTATTAGGACTAAAGATGGTTTGACTTTTAAGTAGAAGTGATATGCAACAGAAAGCGTCCTTATAGTGTTGTGGGTAAGCTACTAAAACAAGCATGAGCAGAAAATATACTATTATTGTGAAAGTAATTTCAACTGGCATGGATATGCAAATTTTGTTCAGCTTGGCCAGCATTTTAATAAATTGTCAACATCATAAAATTGAGCTACTTAATACTGATGAATTTCTTTAATGGGTGGCATTTTCATAAAGGAAGTACTGTTCATGTCTTTCGTCTGATCATACCTGCTTTTTAATCGCAGAGAATATCTATTGGATATCTGGTTGCTTCATTGTCAGAGATCTGGCTTGTGGACAATGTGATTGTTGACTCATCCATGTCATTTGTGAAGAAATACAGCATTCAGTGGTTAGTTTTATTACCCAGAATTTACATATCTCTGGGTACCATTTCACTTGCTAACAAGCAACTATGGCCTAGAGTAAGAGAGCTAAGGTTGATCAGGATTTAACTGGCATCAGTAATGCTGGATAAATTTGTGCTTTCATGTTCTTGCACTCACCTTTTAAACTTGCTTTATTTGGCAGGATATTGGCTTGCTTGCTGTGCACGCTTTACATGTGCTTGCTGTATGGCCTATATGTTCCAAACTGGCAATTTGAAGCTTCAAGCACCAATGTATTTGGCTACGGATCTGGTGCTCAAATTGTGAGTATGTAACTTTCTCTCAGGTTTCTGCTGAGAGGATCCTCCAAATTGTCCATCATAACAATTTTGGAAACAGTACTAAAGATGCTGACCATTGTTGTATCCTGTAAGAAACCATGGAGTGACTTTGGGGCTATTACTGTAGAATAATGTTTAGGGACCACTAGGTGACATAATGATCTGAATTATATATCTGGTGCATGAATCTTGAGAGTCATGTTAGGCTGATAGCTCTTTACTTTAACACTGCCCCCAGTGCTTTTTCTAACATAAGTTTCACACAAAGGTTTGACTTTATTATATGCTTGTGTTTTCTTAGTCTATGTGACTAAATTAAATGATGGTGCCTTTTGGTTAGGTGGCTTGTGGAGTAAGGGGTAGTCTTGAGCCTCCTTGTAATGCAGTTGGTTTGATCGATCGACTTTTTCTTGGTGAACATCATCTGTATCAACATCCTGTTTACAAAAGAACCAAGGTGGTAAATTAGGTTTTTCTATAACGACTAGTTAGTTCCCTATACCAGGATCAGTTAACTAATGTGTAAAGTCTCGAACCCTTCTTTTCACAGCAATGTAGCGTGAATTCTCCTGATTATGGGCCTCTGCCAGCAGATGCTCCTCGATGGTGCCTTGCTCCATTTGACCCTGAGGGCATCTTAAGGTTAGATAATCACTTTTTTTTTGGCATAATCATTTTGTTTTGGCTAACTCCTTTTCTTCTCACATTTTTGTGTTTCGTATGTGTTCCATAGCAAGAGTTCCAAATAGTTAATTGTTTTCCTAATCAAATAGGAACCTTAAACAGAAATGCTTGGACAATAAGCAAATGGGTGTTCAATTTCGACAGCAGTTCCCACAGATTTTGTTAGCAAATCAAGAGAAGGGGGTATAAAAAGAAAATGGAAAGGAGCTATTTTAAAAACTAGATTTGAGTTCATTAAGCAAAATTTTCAGGTATTTAACGATAATAAGAAATGTGAGATTAATTGTTGATTCCTTGAAGAGTAACAATGCAGAACTAGAAGTTGAATATTAGTTGCCGTATTTATCTTCTAAACACTAAATGGTTAAAGAAGTGTTAGACTTTCATGTGTCCGCTGGAAGATATCGGATGAATTTGTTTTGGGCCATTGCAATATTATTTGGTGGGTGGACATCTGAGTTTGCGTTTCTGTAGACAGTTTACAAGAGTCTGCACTCTAATATTCTTTGCAGCTTTACATTTTTGTGTTGAAATGCTAATTTCACTAAATAAACCTTTCAGTTCCTTGATGGCTGCTGTTACATGCTTTTTAGGGTTGCATTTTGGGCATATACTTATCCATTATAAGGTATACTATTTAAAAAAAAAATTGTGCGTTTATGAGATATAGACTTCTCGTGTTTCATTGATTAGGTGAGCTCTTCATGGATCTATTCTGATGAATCTATTCCTCATTCCTGCAGGACCACATGCAGAGGTTGCTTTTATGGTCTATGTCTTCTTTTCCACTTCTAATAATCGGATATATGATGGAATTGCTTGGTAAATTTTCCATCATCTTAATCTAGTTTACATCTAATCTTATCGACAAGATTTTGTCTCTTTCTTTAATGACATGGTGAATTATTGCAGGCATTCCATTATGTAAACCACTTTACACATTGAGCTATATGTGCATCACGGCAGGAGCATCGGGCATGCTTCTAACCATTATCTTTTATGTGGTGAGTTTACCACTCCACTTTTATGTCCATGTAAACTTCTGGTTGAACTTGATGTTTTAAAGAGCTCTTTGACATGTCATATGCTAATGTATGCAAGTAGTTTGAAGTGCTCTTTGATTAGTGAGCCATGAATATAATTATAATAGGAAGGAAATGAAGGATAACTTGTTAATAACTTAGGCTAGGTAACTAGAGATGGGAACTACAACACCAACAATGTGAACTTGAACTGTAGAATAGGTATGTGTCATTTGGTTGTTAAAACTATCACTCAATTTTATTGTTCTTTTTGAGAGGATGAAATTGTAAAATTGGATGGCCATGAAAAATATCTCTGCTCTGCACCATAATTTGATGCAGGTTGATGTGAAGAATTTCAGAAGGCTCACAGTGTTATTCCAGTGGATGGGGATGAATGCGCTCATTATTTTTGCTTTGGCTGCATCTGAACTTTGCCCCATAGTTTTGCAAGGTTTCTTTTGGCGTTCTCCAGAAAACAACTTGGTATGTCTTTCTTCTTTTGCTACTAGTTAAGAGTGGCATTTTCCCTTGCAATCAAAATCTGTCTCTTGTTTGTTATAATAAGTTAATATAATTTATTATCAACGAAGAAAGTTATTGCAAGAGTAGAACTTCCACAGCTTACAATAGAGACTGTTAAGAAACAGTTGGATCAGTTATTGACCAGCAACTAAAAAGTTCATGCGAAAGTTATCTTTTCCGAGCTATATTTGTTTACTTTTTAGGCTGAAAGTGGACCATTGTGATATTTTTGGAGGAGAAGACCCAAAAACCACTTGATCACCTATTACTTGTGTGAAGGAGTCCGTTGAATTTCTTTGTAATCCTGATCCAAAAAGGAAGTTTCAAGCTCGCATTCTGAGACGCTTGTAGTTAACGCAAAGTTAACAAACTGATTGAGGACAATCTTATTTGCAGGTTGATGGCACAAAATCACTCCTCCAGACGATGCTTCGTTCCGAGAGGTGGGGCACCCTAGCATTTGTAATTTTGGAGATCTTATTTTGGGGCCTTGTCGCAGGTTTCTTGCACATGAAGAGCATTTATGTGAAATTATAAAATTTTGTACAGCTTCTGTAGTTACTGGGAATGGATAGTAACCTTTACCCTCAGGTTGTGTATACTATGCCCAACTTTGACATTACAGCATAACCCTGCTACCTTTGTTTAGTTTCCTTGGCATTGGGTAGTCTAACTTGCAAGAAAGGAATTAACTAGGAATGATTACTTGCTGCAAGTGATTATTATGACCCGTTATTATTATATAAAAATATTTTTTATTATTTATAATACTGTTTAAAATTTCATATTTGCTATAAATTGGTATCAAATTTCTTTGTATTTTACCACCGAATTTAACTATTGACTTGTATAGAAAAATTTGAGTTATAAGGGATCTGATAATCAGTACTAGTTGATACATCAAACTATAAAAAAGTATTGAGTTAATTTATAATAAAAAGTTACGAGCTTTATCTCTTGAAAAATGACCCCCTTATCCTTTGAATTGAAATCAACAGGCACCATTGTAGGCTTGGCCGTCATATATAGACGAAGAGATCGAATTACGGGCTCAATTCAATTCTCTCAAGATCATCGTCTGCGCTCCTCATGGTGCCATACTCTGTATCTAAAGGTGTTTGTCATCGACAAAGAGTGTAGACTGTTTCAAAATTACGCCATTTCTGCTGAGGTTGAAAGCCACAAAAAGAGGGGAACATGACTCGCGGAAAAGCTATAGTTATTGGCTTTTATTATACAGAGGGAAGAAGAGAAGATACAGTAATCAGCCGTAAAGTTGGGTACAGTTCACTTGCATAGCTGGAAATCCAGATTCTTGAATTGTTATTGCAATACCTTCTGTCAACAACTCCTCTCAAAGTGAAGAGTGGAAAAAGGACAAGGGGACAGATTTTGCAGTCCCCACCACAGTTACTTAACCCGATTGATAAAGTTGTGAATATGTGGTCCCTTCACATCTTCTTTACCAATTTCTGTACTTTATTACAGGTTTCTTCACAACTCGATCAATCAACGATACCCTTTTTCCACGCAATTTATTTAAGATCCAATGCTGTGCAAGTTTGACGAGCCTGATTCCTGTTACATTTTCTGCCAAAAGTTCACTGAAGTTGGCACCCATCATTGTTATCCAAAGATCCCAAAAACAAAAACGAAAGGAAGAAAGATTAGACTGCTTGGTTGATGCTCGTAGCGGATAAAACAGAAGCCAAAATATAAATACAGGTGTAAGTAACACGACATTGACTTCAAATTTCATCAGCTATGCAGAAGGGGTTTACGGGGAATCTGAAGTAACGTCCAAAAGTCGTTCTTGTCTTTTTCAAATTAAGCTGTTGGTATGATACAAATAAACAAAAAGAATGATATGTTACAAATGGTATGCATGAACATCAAAGGTATATTTGGTTTCTTCCAACCAAAGACACATTTTTGCTTGTTCGTTGGTAAAAGAGTTTTCAGGAACAGCTTCCTTTCGGCTTGGTTTTAAACAACTTTGCCTGGAAACTCCTTTGCCAGCATCTTCAGATCGATTCAACCTCTACGTCCATTAAATTCTTTTCTCTGCTAAACAATATATATATACATATGTATGTATATGTACGTAAGTAGTCATTTGTAGTGAGTAGCAGTGCTTCTTGTATGTAACATTAATTGTCAGTACTTCTGGAACACAATTGTGTAGAAACAAAGAATATAGAAATGGCAACTGAGAAAGCAAATGCCGAGGTATCAGAAAACATTCAGAATGACAATGTGGGGGAGAACACACAGACCTCGTCCAACCAAAGGAGTTCAGGTAGGAACAACTTTGGAAAAGCGCTTGCTCACAGAGCAATATATGGTTCAAGCAGCCGACGTGGCGGTAGCAAGAAGGTGAAAACAACCGATGTGACAACAATTCCCAGTAGGCTAAGCAGAGTTTCGTTGGCTGATGCTGATCAATCCGATAAGTAGGTAACACAGCTTTGAACAATTGTTGCAAGAATTTGTTACTGTAAACCACCGTGTTCATTTGTCTCCCTCTAGCTAATCCAAATTGTTCACCATTCCGTTCCTTGGGCTTAATTCATGAAATATTTACCTATTTCCTTTTATAAGATAATATAGTTAGTTACGGATTAGCCAGGGTCAACTAGTTGATGTGTCCAGAGATTTAGATTGCACTTGAACATGATCAAACCGATCACGACATCAACTTGATCACCAAGTGTTGAGACAGGCTATAATCAGTGTCTTAACTCGGCTTCTCATTGCAGTAGTCCAACAACAATGAAATAACAAATCAGAACTGTGATGTAAGGATGGAACCGGTACCAACTTGTGAAAAATTTTCCAACATTTTTCTGAAGTTGATAACATCCCTGTAGGAAAACGTGAAAGGAGAACATAAATATTTGGTCCATACTAGATTTAATGCAGAACTTGGATCATATTGAAGCAGGAAAATTCAAGATTTACTGATTTGTCCTTCTGCAGCTTTAATTGCTCGTCTTTAGGCAAAACGTAAAGAATAGTTTGCAGAATATATATTCCGCTTCACTTCCTATTTAAATATACAAGTAATGAAGACATAACTGTATCTGTGTATCTTCCTCTGTGGAATCATGCAAATAACGATGAAATGTATTACTACATCGTAATATGCATTTTCCAGAGATATAAAGTGCAGTGAAAATGGACTCTTATCACAAAAGCCAACATCTACACCAATAAATGAACTTAATTACGAGTTAAATATAAGTTACTTCCGTCAGAGAACTGCTCTAAAGGCAATCACTTTTAGCACTTATTGTACAAATCTTTTTATGATTAATAAAGAAAATTTTTATTATTTTGATGTTTATACATTTATGGATTTGATGTTGATCTTAAATTGATTTAATGAAGTTCTTGATAGAAAACATAGTATTGAGGAAATCATGATGAGATCATGATAATGAGATTTCTATAATGTGTAATTATGTTAGTATCTAAACTTCCCCTAGTCATAGGATTAATGAGATGGAATATCATTAATCCGGATATATTAGCACATGTTATATTCCTTGATTAGATCAAGCAGTAAATCTTATGAAACATCTCACTACTATGGAGTATATACCCGAACAGTTAGAGGACATTCAAGTATATATCTTATGACAATAATATGTTAGAGCAAACATAATCTCTTAAATGATATCATAAAGAATATACAATACTTAAAACATCAACACTTCACTTCATTCATTGACAAAAGTTTACATTGTAGTAATTGAAACAAATATTTACAATCCTTTATAAAAAAGTTCTATGTGTCAAAGAAACTACAAAATACAATTTATAACTCCTCTGATGTCAGCTGACAGACCTTTGAGTCATAACTTAATCGAAAATGTTCCTTTAGAAAATCTTAGGAACTAGGTCTCTTGTTTTATACCTAAAAAGTCACGTTGCAAATTTTGATGAGCTTTGCGAACTTAATGAGTGAACCATCATTAATGATCTCACTCAGGTCAAATATACAAATATTACACAACCAAGCATTTTCACAAACATTCTTTCAGAACATGTATAATCCAATCAATCATATTATCATGGCATATCACTTTGTCATCACAATTTCAGAAAAGATTTCATAATCATATATTTCATAATAATAAATATAAAAATGTAGATGCATATGCATATGAGACTCCAAATTCGTTATCATTTGTTATGACTGAGTACCTTTCAGATATAGATACAAATACTAGCCCATTGAGCTCAGTCAGATACAGAAATCATGGAGTAAAACCCTACGTGCAAAACTTTGAGCTTAAAGCTCTTTTAGACTGGCTACTCTGATCATAACGCCTTGATCTGAACATGCATTTTATGAAATGCATCAAATAACAGAATATGTCATGTATAGCATTCACTTATAATGCATAAACAGAATCTCATATTCATCTGATCTAAGTCTGACATTCAACTTTCGTTGAGTATACAGATATTATTGATCGGCTCTTTGTCTAGATCTAAAGATCAATTCCTTGGAAACCGAATCAAAAATAATTAATTCCAAGGATTACAATATAGTGCGCAACCTCGGGTCATCTCACTTAATTGGAACCGAACGAAAAAAGTTTAAGCTAGCCTAAATGTCAAAAATTGCAATTAAGTTAATAAAAGGGGTTTTGGATCGTTGATCAAAATTGAGGAACTTAAACTAAAATTAAAGAAAAATGTGTAAAAAGTATATTTTTGAATTTTTGGGAAAATGAAATTTAAAAGTTCAAACAATGTTCAAATGAGAATAAAGTCCTCTTGGAAACAAGCTTAGGCTATCACGGTTCAAAACAAATTTTCGGGGAGTGTAATCCACTAAGTTTTCAATTAATCAACCTTAAAGGA
>JANITX010000004.1:12305904-12315938 GCA_027564395.1 Erythroxylum ulei | reverse complement strand
ACAAGTGGCAATTTAAGGAAAAAGACAAAAATAAAGAAAAGACAAAATATGGATTAGGACATTTTAGAAACCCTAATAAAATTGGACCCATTCAAGTCCAATGGCCCTAATTTCAATCTCAAAATAATATACCCAAGATGACAGTGCTATTTTGGGTACCGTACGATAAATTTTTAGAAAGAAAGCATAACATCTCAACAATTTCATCAAAATAATATAAAACAAAACTTAACACCTTCTCATGGATTTCACATTATACGCTCAAAGTGTTTAATCAAAACACAGGAAGTTATTTTCATAAGCTTGCTCATGAATTATAACCTTACCACTAATAAACACGAATTAATGCATAAATCAAAGGGTGTTAATAATGATTGTAACATAACTTAGGTAAATGTATATAAAGAAAGAAAAATTTAGGTTTAACAAATTAAAGAACCAATTAACTGAAATCAGTTGAAAATATTTATAGGTGAAAGTGGCTTGTAACAAGATTAATATGTAAGAAAAGAAAGGTCAAGGTTCAAATTGGTTTTCTAGGGGTAAAGACTAAGATAAACATTTATAGGTTAAAAATGGTTATACCTAAGTGTCCCTATTAATTTCAAACATAACCAAAAATATCGTCTTAAAATGTAAACAAGAGAAAGTTCCGACATAAATAAGCCATAATTGATATTATAAAACAAAGAAAAATGTATGAGTACAAATGTAATGAACTCCTCTTAGGCTCAAAAGCTCACTTTAGTACCAATATGTATTAAGTCTTGCATATTTTCATTTAATAAAACTGATAAGATAGTTTAAGTAATTTATTAAAAAAACTAATAATGCTTGTCTCTTTCATTCGTTAAAACTCAAAACAAAAATTATGCTAACCTATGGAATATTTCTAAACATCAATAATAAAATTTAAGGTTGCCACAAGGAAAAATCAACACATATAAATCATAGTATTCAAGAGTCCAATCACAAATCACAAATTTCACCAAAGAAAAATATATAGCTATTATGAAATGGTGTATACATTAACTCTCACCTACACCTACTTCATACATTGTCTCCAATGTATGCATAAGATGCTTACATTGAACAAAATTAGTCATTATACAATAAGTGAAATATTAGAATACTTCCTTTAGTTGTGATCATCTAAAACTGAATGCATTATAGTTTAGATGGACGTGGAGGTGTTACCCCTATAAATTGGAGCAAAGCATCCAAATTGTTCTCTATTTTAAGAATTTTATGCTCTAAACTTTCTAGTCAAAAAGGATATTCATGTCATATTGGTGCTGCTGGAAGAAATAGAGGTTGTTGAACATTCAAATCCTCATGTTGTTATGATGGTGAACTGCCTTAGAGGGAGTCATATGACATAAAACAAAATTACTTCTTTAGGTTGTCGATCAACTTCATCATGCTAAAATAAGTATTGTTAAAGGTTCCATCTCACAAGCTATATGCACATCAGTGTTAGCAAAATCGAGCAAGTTAAGATTAAAAGCTAAGTGAATAATCAAAAAACCAAGACAAATTCCTATTAGATGATAAAATAGTGTTAAATTGCATAGCTAACTAAGCACTCAAATTAACATTAACCTTATATACTATGCACTAAATGAAGAATAATTCAGTTTTAGTACATGAACAAGTTATGGCCTTCCTCCCACAATAATTAAAAGCAAGAAAATGTTGTAAATAAACCCATTTTAGCTCTTTAAGAAAACTTCCTTTCGATCGCCTTAGAGAATACACAAGCTTGTCAAAGAACATTGATTTCCAATCTTCTAAAGGATTAAAATCACCATAATCCATAATAAATTCCTTATATTTATATAATTGACATATTTATTAGTTACAATCCGAAGGCCAAATTGAAATCAATAATACTTTGTTTAAATTCTTTACCCATTCATTGATATTGCATAACATTAGGACTACCTAGAGTGAAATTATTAGGTTTAGCAAATTAAAAATATTATAAAAATCTCTAGTAAATTTAATAAACACTAGACATCTAATTTGCATAAATTTTCTCCATCTCATATCATCAATCAAATTTCCTTGATATTAAACTTCTCTAAAGAAGGGTAATGCACATATTTTTTTGGGTTTTTAGAGCAACTTAGTTTTGTTCCTCTCTTTAAAATTGAAGATAAGATGTCTACGAAGGTCAGACTCAAATGATGACAAAATATATGTACCCTTAGCTATTAGAGCACACTTTCGATTAGTTCTAGTGGTTAATATAGTCTTTAAAAAATTTTGTCAATTGGATTCGTCGTTGATTTAGTGTTTATTGCTATTCTTATCTTTGTTCTTCCCATTTCTATAACAATCGTGAACAAAGAAACTAATCCTAAATAACAACTAAAGTAACCAATTAAAAAATAAAATAATTATCACTAAAAGTGATAACAAGAACCTATGAATCACTAAGAAAAATGAAAGCAACCAATATTAAATAAAAAAGACTAATAAAAATGAAAACAACTAAAATGGAAATAGACAAATTGATAAAGAATAAAAAACTAAGTTCAGAAGAGAAAATGAAAATCAAAGAACAAATAAAATGGAAAATTTTGATCAAGATGTGGAAAGAAATCATCAATGATAGTTGATTGAAGTAGTAAAATTAACATGAGAACTAAAAACTTAGAGGCTAACGACTAGAAGCTAATGGTAGAAAATGACGATATAGAAGCTACAATTGGTCAAAAGTGACAACATAAAAATGAATGGTTGAAAGTGATGCGTGGAGAGATGGTAACATGGAGAAATGAGGCTCAGATCACTTGTTCCCATTACTCTGTGCCTATCCTGTTCCATGAGCATCCATCCATCTAATAAATGGGATCATTATTAGATGGATGGATGCTCATGGAATAGGGTAGGTACATAGTAATGGGAACAGGTGATCTGTTCCTGGAGAAACAACTAGTAGCAATAGTGTGGAGAATGAACGACTGAATGCATAGAGGAACACAACATGGAAAAATGGTAGGATGGAGGGCACAATGAGGAAGACAATAATTGTGTAGAATGGACTATTGAAAGTGTAGAAGGCAATGATATAGAAAAATGACTTCTCTTAGGAGGCTTTATAAAAAAGACAACAAAAATGTTAGGGCTTTTGCATGTTTTAATTAAAATTAAATATATGAAAAGTCCTAAAAATTGCTAATACTTTTTTATTATTTATTTATTTTATTTAAACAAATTCTCAATGGTTCCTCAAAATAAAACAATTTACTAATATCTGTAAGGCATGATAACAATTTATTCATTTCAGTAATCTAGAACTTAAAGGAATTAATATTATAAACTTAAGTTGTCTAATGTGTTGTCTAGCTTTATTCCTTTAAGCATTCTAAAATTTAAAGGATTGTTTTCCTAAACTTGAGCTATATATGACGTGATCTCACCTTGTGAACTTTAGAAGTCAAGAACATAAGTTATATTAACCTAAAATGTTGATTATATAAGGTACAATCTTGCTTTATGAGCTTTAGTAGTTTACCCAAAGGACAAAATTTCTCACATAAACCAATAAAATAACTATACAAACATATAAAAAACTAAAAAATTATCATATTTAGGTTACTTACTAAAGAGCCTAATTGTTTAACTTTCTTATGCTTATTGGAGTTTTTTCTTCTCAATCTTCTAGGTTTTGGGGGAGTGTAAGATTAGTATCTATCAAACTTGAGTCAGTCATATCCTCATGAAATGGTTTCAAACTATGTCCATTCACCTTGAAGTTTTTTCTAGTATCTAAACTCTTTATAATATAAATCAAATCCCAAAGTAGGCTACATCCTTAACCCTAAATGGGGTTTAGTTTAAGAACATGATAAAAGAATCCATACAAATAAAGATAATCAACATCCAAGAAAGAGTATAGAGAAGATTGACAAAACACAAAACAAGATTGCTTCCAATGTTTGATTCAATCCTCCTTGATCTTCTTCTTTTTCTCTTTTCGGTGCCTCCTTTTGTGCAGCCTTGTTTTTAGTGCAGAACCCCCTCTTTTGGTCTTAAAAATGAGTATTTATGGTGTCTTGGGCTTAAAGAAACCTAGTTTTTGCCAAACAGGGTAATATGGATCGTAATAATGCCGTCAAAGTCCGTTGGGCAGACATTTTCTATCTTCCTAGCAAATTTGGCCAGTAAATGTCAGTTAGGCAGACTTCATGTCAGCTGGGTGGACCTTCTCAGGTTTTCCAAGTTTCTACCTCCGCTCATGTCCGTTTGAATCCTCTGGGTGGACATACACTGGGCATCTATAGAAATGTGCAATTTGGACCCTTTAGACAACAAAATCTCTTCTTAGAGTCTTCACGAAACTCGGAATCCTCTTCGAAAGCGTACTTGAATGACCTTAATCTGACATCCACAGCAAAAGTTATGCCTTTTGCCCCAAAACTATCCATTTGCACCAATTAAGTAATAAAGTTAAAATGTGTGAGAATTAACCAAATAAAGCTCAAAATTCACATAGAGATAAGACAAATTAGCTCCCATTCATCCCAAAATCATATATAAATAATTTGACTTATTATTTATCTAATACTGATATGTACATTGCTTGTGAGATGGAACCCTTAGGTTTAAATTGTTTGGCCAAGAAGGGGATCATCATATAATAATACAATAACAATTTTGAATTTGTTCCACTCAGTTCAATTATTATATCTTCTAGGACTTTCCAATACAAGAGGCCTTCAACTACAAAACAATCAACTACTAACCCACAAGAAGATGCCACTTCCTTTTTGTCAACTCAACAAAATATTCGAACACGATTAGAAAGGACTAAGAGAAAATTGTATTAAATGGAGAACAATCTGATAATTTTCTTCTTAAACTTTGGGTTCACGCCCCCTTTTCCACCTTCTCCATGAATTTTTCATTCTTCTTCACTATGGTAAACACAAAGAAAAATAGGATAGTCACTTCTTCTTCCTCTTTTACTTACTATTTTTTATGCGTTAACTTAAACATTGAGGATAATGTTAAATAAGTGTAAGGTAAGCTACCTATTTCTGATTTTTGTGATTTTCTTAGACTGTTTGAACATTCTCTTTAAATTCTTTTTTTACCTAAAGCTTTCGGAAATTTATGAAATAAGATCTACCAAAGAGATTTTCACTAAAATGTTTTGAATAACTTAGACTATATCTGCAAACTAAAAATTAAATTAATTAAGATGAAGGAAAAACGCATGTGCACTTAAACAAAGAGAGCCAATTAATTAATGAATTATTGCATAAAGATTAGGTGAATTTATTTGAAAACTTTAAGCACTTAAACATTCAAGGATATAAACATCTTATGTGTATCAAATTTTCTTTAATACGTGCTTCTCATCATTTGGATACCTTTAGAACTTGCATTGAACTAACTTGAATTTGTATAATTGCATGAGATTTGAATATGATAAAGGCCATCTTTATTTAAGCCACTTAACTTAAAAAAGTCACCTTAATCATCATTAGTTGAATCCTTTTGAGCCAATTATAATTCCTTTCTTTGTAGTCAAACCCACATCATAAACCTAACCCATCATACATCTTATTACCTAACTATATATCTTAATAAGGTATTTCTAAATTTACTTGGGGAATGACAAGGAATTCGCTTTAAATTTTATATTCCAAGTTACTTATTCTGTAGTAATTTTGTATTATTACCGCTACTTTTGCATCAATATTTATGATTTCTAAAAAATGAATAATTGCAACCATAGTATATTCACATCTATAGATGAGTAATGGTCGCCTTCTATTCTTAATCCCTGCATTTTATTTGAATGCCCTATTAAATAATTGTGGTTTTAGCTTATAATTCTTCCTTTCCAACCCTTAACCCAGGACCTATTACAACCATTTAATAGAAGTCCTTTTGGTTTATGCCATCATGTGTTAATGGTAAGAGATTTTTGATTTATGTGCAAGTTTATAGTAATGTATTCCTAACAAGAGTTTGAGGTAAATACTTAAGCCTAGAAGCTTGTATGAAAGAGGGAACAACATAAGGAAATTCACCAAGACTTTATGCATGCTTTTGATTGAGCTTGTCTTTAATTGTCTCCATTCATATTTTCTTGTTAAAATCAACTTGCTTAAGGACAAGCAAAGATTAGGCATAGGGGAATTTGGTATGTCATAATTTTGCCTAATTTTTAGCATTTAGAATCTTCCATAATCTTATCTTAATATGTCAAATTTCAATAATTTGTTTATTTTTGCAGGATAAAGGTTGAAGAATATGTTTGACTAGAAAATGATTGGGCCTTAATACAAATTCAAATTTTTAAATAGAGAAGAAATCTCAACAATAATCAAGGGTGAATCAAGTAGATTTGGACTAACAAAACATCTTATTTTGATTCAGATCAGATTATTGAAATCAAATTGAAATCTGAAAAAAAAAATAGTTTCTCGTGATTTTAGGAGAGGGCACATTCAATAGAAATTGCAATTTATATAATTAGAATCTGTAAGTGAAAAATGTGTTTAAAATAGTTTAAAACTTTATCTTGACCATATTTGGGTTGAAATCAATGAAGTTATATTTTAGGGATCCAAAGGATCATGACCATAAGACTTTTTTACATGGGGTTAAGTGGCTATAAATAAAGGCAAGGTGTGAATAAGGAAATTCAACCATCGTCTGTCTACATTTTATAGCTTCTCAAAGTCATTTTTTTTCTCCTTTCATTGCTAGCTAAGTCTTTTATTCTTAGTCACAAGAAGTGGTAGCCCTTTTGAACTTTAAAGAATGGGAGGCAATTAGGTCTTATTGTGGAAGCATTTCATTTATTATGTATTGGATTGCTTTGTTATGCTTCTTTTTATTGATGTCTAACGCACTCAATAAGTTAATTAATTGAAATGATCATTTACTTTATTAAAGTTTGAATAAGTAAAAGTTCAATTCTTTTAATCATTTGTAGTAACTAGGAGTTTTAGTTTGCCTTATCAAAAATTATTTCTCTGAAAAAAATTCAACTGCGGATATTGTGTTATCTTGCTTCGATGACATTTCTTTTTTTAAAGCTATTGTTTAATTAGATTTTATATCATATTTAAGGTTGTTAAGTAATAAGGGTTAATTGAATTACATATTTTCAATTAACTAATTATAAGGAAAGACTGATATTTAGTATACATCAAATATATGATTAACGAAATAATCATTTTTACCAAATATCAACCGGAGTTCTAAAGGGTGGAAACAATCGTAAACCAAGTTTTTTTAAGAATATCATTTATTATTTCCTTTACTTTCTTTATTACAAAATTTTATAATAGAGGCAAGGTGTGAATGAGCAAATCCATCCATCTTCTGGCTACATTTTATAGCTTCTCAAAGTCATTTCTTTTTCTCCTTTCATTGCTAGCTAAGTCTTTTATTCTTAGTTACAAGAAGTGGAAGCTTTGAAACTTTAAAGAATGGAAGGCAATTGGGTCTTATTGTGGAAGCATTTCATTTATTATGTATTGGATTGCTTTGCTATGCTTCTTTTTATTGATGTCTAATGCACTCAATAAGTTAATTAATTGAAATGACCATTTACTAGATTAAAGTTTGAACAAGTAAAAGTTCAATTCTTTTAATCATTTGTAGTAACTAGGAGTTTTAATTTGCTATATCATAAATTATTTCTCTTAAAAAAACATTCAACTAGATTAAATACAACTGCGGATGTTGTGTTATCTTGCTTCGATGATATTTCTTTTTTTAAAGCTATTGTTTAACTAGATTTTATATCATATTTAAGGTTGTTAAGTAATAAGGGTTAATTGAATTACATATTTTCGATTAACTAATTATAAGGAAAGACTGATATTTAGTATACATCAAATATATGATTGACGGAATAATCATTTTTACCAAAGATCAATCAGAGTTCTAAGGGGTGGAAACAATAGTAAACCAAGTTTTTTTTTTAAAGAATCTCATTTATTATTTCCTTTACTTTCTTTCTTACAAAATTTTATAACCTCCTCCCCCCCTCCCCCCTAATTAATTACTTTCCTTTGTAAAAATTGCTAAACTAAAATTCTTACAAATGACAATTACAGCAACACGGGTGTGTGCAACTCATACACACTACAAGAAAGTTTAGTTTTAGCGATGGAAAATACTGATTTTCTATAGGCAAACAAATTTGGCAATGGAAGTTATCAACAGAAAGAGTTGTAGGAGAAACAAACGTAGGTAAAATTTTCCGAAGGAATTACAAATTCTGTCGCTAAATTTTTCAATAGAATTAGAATTTCTGTAGCTAAATTTCCCAACAAAATTACAATTTCCAGCGCTAAAATTCCCAACGGAATTAAAATATACAATGGATTTACTACTCTTTGATCCTCAATACAAGCTCCTTGATTCACAACTCCCGAGCCTTTATACATACAAATATAAAATGTATTCACTACTCAAACATATATCTCATATTTATACACCACCACATAAGTATATAAAACACAATATCATTATCTTTAAGCTATAGGATTCGACCATTAAGCTTCTCACATGGTTACTTCTCTTATTATTTACATAAGCTTTCTTTTGCATCTTTCAAGGCATTTAATTCCTTTAATCCAATACTTACATATTTCAAAGCATAATTAAGCACATTTTTATCCAAGCGCATCAGGCCACTACTCATTAATCTAAGAAAAATTCAAGTTGACTCTAAGTAAACATGAAAGCCTCTTTCTAATACACACCATTACAATTCTTAAATCCTAAGCCAAGTTCACTTAGGTATTTTATCAAACACCTAATGTGTACGACTTTCAAGTCATATTTTTAAGACTTTATCATAGTAATTCATGCTCTTATCTTGTTATATAACAAGCACTTCTAAACAATAACACATTTCATCACTCCATTCAATCCAATTCCCTTCATTTAAGCCATATGCATCATAATTATACAACTCATTACATTAGTCCATTTCTTCCCCCATTATTTCGGCCAAGCCTTATCCAGTATACATCTTCTTTATTTTTCATCATTAATTCACATTATACATACACAATTAATACCATAGAATTTATTTAAACCATCAATTTCAAAAGATATTCAAAATTGCACAAACTTTCACCAAAGAGAGGGCATCTCGGTTTTGGCTTAAGGAGACTTCTCCATGACTCATTTCATTCATCTAAATCATGTTTCATGCAAATTCAAGCATGAAGAACAACATATCTTAACGCCAAACTTAAAATCATAATGGAGAGAGAGATGAGACAAAATTTACATAAACTTTCCTTTGGTGATATCTTAAAATTCTTTGAGAATTTCTCAAATCTAATGATAGATTTAAGTTCCTTGATCCCAAATTAACTTAGAACATCTTGGGTTGGGTTGGAGAATAAAAAAAAATGATGGAAATTTGGTGATGGTCGAATGGTGTTCTTCTCCTCCTCTCTTCTCCTTTCTTTCAATTAAAACAAAGTGTTTTTAATATTTAATGGTGGGGTGTACGGCCACACAAGGGAGAAGGGTCTAGAATGTTGACTCTTCTTTGACCAAACATGGTGAAATTATTTTTTGCCCTCAGCTTATGTGAAATTACCATTATATCCTCCAAACTTTTTCCTAAATTTGCAATTAAGCCCAAAATTTGATAATGACCAAACCTTTTATTTTCATTTTGGTCCCCGAACTTTTGAAAATTATAATTAAGCCCCTCAACTTTATAAAATTACATATTGGTGCTCCAAGAATTGAAAATTTGCATTTAAGTCCCTTAACTTTTGACAATTTGCAAATAAGCCCTTATATATATATATATATATATATCAACTTTTCCAATTAAGCTTTCTAAGTATCCAATAAGTCTATAAATCATGTCTAATCACCTCTAAGGTATTAGAACACATTTAACTCAGCCACCATGGCCATATCTGTTGGATCTCGTTTTCCGGAACCCATCTCTTGCGGACCCAACAGTTATGGTATCAAAGCTCATGTTTTATGGTTCAAGAGTTGGGTTCCGAAAATGGGCTCCA
>JANITX010000004.1:12162655-12178679 GCA_027564395.1 Erythroxylum ulei | reverse complement strand
GGATTCGATCTCGACTTACCACAACTACAAATTTTAGTGTGCAGAGTCAGGTAAATTTTGCAGTGCACTCGACACGCGCTGTCACAAAGGCTAGGAAAACATATACTAAATAGGGAAAAAGGATATATTTAAGTTAGTGAGAACTAGAGAACGCAAAGCTAGAGACTTAGATTAAGTTTGTTGTATAAAATATGAAGCAAGACAAGTACTCATGGCTGAAAATGACATTAATAGAAGGTGATATAGACACTTTTATATTCTTTTTATTGAAGGCGTAAAGGACAACATCTCCTTAGATAATCTTACCACATTTAATAGGTGTCATAACTTTACTTGTTAATAGCAGATCATAAGGAAAAAAATTAAAAGAGCTTTGAGGGAGATGAAGAGTGAGAGGGAAGTAGGGCCTGATGAGATACCATAGAGGTATGGAAGAGCCTAGGCGATAAAGGTTTCACTTGAATAGACAAGCTTTTTAATGTGACTCTTAAATCCACCAAATGTCAAATGAGTAGAGACAAGTATGCTAATTCTGCTATACAAGAACGAAGGGGACATCCAAAGCTGAAACAACTATAAAGATATCAATAATTAGTCACACTATGAAGTTATAGAAGAAGGTGATTAAGAAGAGATCGAGAAAGGATGCACTTATTTAGGAGAATCACTTTAGTTTCATGTCACGAAGATCTACGATAGAAGTTTTACTTCTCTTTGGAAGATTATTAATGAAATACTATAAGAGAAGATAGTGTAACCTACATATGGTTTTTATTGATTTAGAGAAGGCTTATGGTAGGATACTTAGGGAAATCTTATGAAAGTGTTTAGAAGTTATGAGAGTTCCTATGACCTATATATGGGTTATTAACGATATGTATAAAGTTCTAAAGACTAGAGTAAGAACGATAGGAAGAGATGCAAAATATTTTTCTGTCCATATTGGGCAACACCAAAGCTCTTTATTGAGCCTCTTTTTTATTTATAGTAGCAATTGATGAGCTCACCAAGAATATCCAAAAGGATGGACCATGCTGTAAGTTGTTTGTTGATCACATTGTTTTAACGGATGAGACAAAAGAAGGTGTCAATGTCAAGCTAGAACTTTGATGGGATACGTTAAAATCTAAGGGTTTTAAATTTAGCATGACTAAGACTAAGTACTTATAATGTAACTTTTTGAGCCTCACGGTGGCTTCTGATGTGGCGATAAAGATTGGTTCAAAATTTATACCACATAAAGAGTGTTTTAAGTATCTAGGATTTATCATCCAAAGCAATGAAGAGACCAATAAGGATATTGTTCACCGTATCATATTAGGATGGCTTAAACGAAGAATTTCATCATAATTTTTATATGAAAAAAAGATACCACTCAAGCTTAAAGATAAATTCTGTCATTTTTTGATTAGGCCAATCATGCTCTATAAGGTGGATCGTTGGCCCATCAAATAGGTGCATAATCATAAGTTAATGATGGCGAAGATGAGGATCCTCTATTAGATATGCAACCTACTATAAGAGATAAGATCAAGAATATAATGGTAAAAGACAAATAAAAGGTGGCTAATATTAATGAAAATTAAGAGAGACAAGGCTTATGTGATTTGGACATATTAAAAGGAGACATTTCCATACCCTGCGTATTAGCAGAATTTCTACTTGGATGTTATTGTTGTTGATGTTGATTAGTTGAATCTTAATTAGAAATAACTTTCTAATTAAATTTAAAGTTTATGAGTTTAATAATAATTAGAGATAAGTCTCTAATTGAATTAATTTAGTTAATTTAAACAATATATAATTAGAAATAAGTTTCTAATTAAACTAAAATTATCAGTATGAGAATTAGTAATAAGTTTCTAATTCATAACTTAATTTGATTAGTTCCATAATAACTATAAATGGGTTTCTAATTAAAAATGGAATAATTATAATTTCATATGGATTATATTTATTTATGTATGTCAAGTTTGATATAGTTCAAATTATCTATATATATATATATATATTATACGAATATTACTTGACAATTCTTTTGAAGTACGATAATTGGTATTCATTTGTCATATGAACGATGATTGAGAACATATGTGCTCTTTCAATTTTGTAGATAATTAAAAACTAATTATTTTCAAAATATATATGTATGACATGACAATGACAATGACGTGCATATATACTATTTCTTTCTATAGAAACTTTGTGTTTCAATTATGACTACTGCTTCAAAGAATATTTTTGCTGAACTTAACAAGGGTAAGAAATTAAATGGTGACAATTATGAGATTCAGAACATGAAAATCTAACATGTACTGGAGGAGCAAGAGGCTCTCAAACCTTTAAGCACAACCTTTGACATTCCTAAGGAAGGTCATACAACTAAATATAAAATGGATCATAATGCTTATAAAATATGGATGAAAAAGAACTCACAGCCTCGTATTATGTTGCTAAGCGCTATAGATAATGATATCATGCATGAGTTTCACAAGTATGAAACTATTAAGGACATATGGTCAACTTTAACTGTATGTTTTAGAAGGACCTTAGTGACTAAAATAAGGTCACTCAATATCAAGTTTGACATATATAACAAACAATTATATCACACAACGTAAAAAATTTTGAGGCATGTGTCCAACATGATAGGTAAATTGTGTAATGTTGGTCGCAAATTATCAGATGAGTAGTAAGTACAAGCCATTATTTTTTTCATTACCTTAAAGTTGGGAGCATATAAAGATGCATCTAACTCACAATGAGAGCAACAAGACAACTATGAGGCATCTCTATAGGCAGTTGGTTCTACCTCATATAGAGCTATGAATCAGAAGTATAAGCATCATAATAGGCCCCAATGAAAAAAGGGCAAGAGAAATCCCCATTATACTAATAATTCAAAGAAGGAAAATAGGAACCAACATGGAAAAGGAAAACTTCCTTTCAAAAAGCGGAACATGAATCAAGTCAAGTGTTTTAATTGTGGCAATAAGGATCACTTTACTCGTGATTGTAGCGAGCCCAAAAATGTACAATCTCATTATATACACATTTTTATATGAATGTATATTGTTTTTTTTTTCTAACTAAATCACATCCTTTATAAATTGTAGATTTAAAAGTAGCCAACCGTGTAGTGAAAGATAGTGATGCCTTTGTGGAATTTCGAAAAATCATATATGGAACACGATGGGTTTATATAAAAGACAACTCAAACAACACCTTTCACCACAATCTTTAAGGATATAATCTTACCATTAGTGCTCTTTACCCTTATAACATGATGTATAAGTTCTTTGACAACCAAGATGCCTACACCATTTCGTTACCTCAAACATGTTGACTACTAAAGTTTGAATTTATTAATCAAATTTTAAATTTGGTATTTATAGTTATTATTAAATTCATTCATATTTTCAATACATATAAATTTAGAAGCTTATTTATAAATAAATAATTTTATTATTTAATCTACAAGCCTTAACTTGTATTCCTACTTATCAAGTCATTTAAGGCCATACCAAAATTTATTTAAGTCCAAATCATTTTAGCCTACTTATCTTATATTATTTTATAGCCTAAAAAAATTAAAATACTTGCCCAAATATTATCATAATTAGCTTGTTCAAATGGGTCTAAAGTAAGCCTAACTTATAGTTAAAATGAGAAAACCTAACTTCAAGTAGTTTTGTTTTCTGCAGTTTTTAGGTCTCCAAAAACCTCCATAATTGTTGGAAGAAGCAATCACCATGGGAGCAACCACCTTAACAAAAAATCAGTGGATTCACACTGCCTCCCTCTTTATAGCCAGTGAAAGTACAAGCATTTGATGGAAGCAAACAGAATAATGAAGCTTTCATTCCCATCTAATGTTAACAATGGAGTCTTAGAGAGTGAAGAGGATGCTTCTCCCAGTTAATGCTACTCACCAATACATGAACCATCGATGGGGACTTTCAAATCACCATCTTCTTGTCCCCTTTGTTTGGGCTTCATATGTATTTGGGTGTTGGTTTTGTTCAGGAACAAATTCTCTGTGAAAAAATTTGTAATGTTTTGGAATCTAATTAAGTTTTTATTATCTTATTAAGTTCTATTTTCACCAACTCTGCTACTGTGGTGGGTTTTAATATTTTCACAAATTACAGTGGTGTTAAGAAGCAAAACATGAAGGTTTTAATGGTGCTTTTCTTTTATTTTTTGATGCTTTACAATGTTTTTTGTTTGTAAGTTTTTTGTTTATTTTGTCCATTATTGATATACAAATTTAACATCCATTTTTTGTTTAAACGTCAATTTGGTTTTTGAAGTAAATCACGCGTAAGTATAGACTTTAAGTTTGATATACAATATGAATAAGAAGGGGGGTTGAATTGTGTATATTTTTTAAAACAATCCCCTTTTTTGAAAACTTGCTTTCTAAAAGATTATTAAGTAGAAATGTCACGAAGTATTGCAATTCGCTTCTAAGTACTTCTATAATACAATAGGAATTAAAAGTCGAGAGTAAGAACGTAGAAGTTGACACAGTAATTTTATCCTGGTTCACCTCAAACCGTGGGCTACGTCCAGTCCTCAGAATCCTTTTTGAGATTTCACTATACTTCTCAAAATACAAGTATTCTTTTCACCAAGCCTCTTCAGGTCTCTTACAGCAAGTATTCTTTTCTCACTTAGCCTCTTCAGGCTATCAGCTTTCTTCTTTCTACTGAAAGATGTTCCGAGTTTTGATACAGACAATAATAGCTCTAAGTTTAGCACAGTGAATAATATTTCTAGCTTTAGAATCTCTAGCTCTTTTGAAATTTGCTAACTTCTGTAGTCTTTGACTCTGACTCGTATTTATAGCCTTCGTCTTCAACCGCTTCTTGATAATTGCTTCTTTCTTCTTATTTCTTGATCTTTGAAGAATCAGTTATTTAGTTGAGTTCTGTAACTAACTCAAATTGATTAATCATCCAACGTGGTACCGCGTCTTCGTCTTACTTTTTGCTTTCCGCTTCCGTCTTATTTTTCTATTGTCTCATTTTTGGTTTCCGCTTCCGTCTCATTTTTCTTTCATCTCATTTTTGGCTTCCGCTTCTGTCTCATTTTTCTTTCTTTTCATTTTTAACTCCCACTTCTGTCTCATTTTTGGCTTCCGCTTCTGTCTCATTTTTGGCTTCCGCTTCTGTCTCATTTTTCTTTCATCTCATTTTTTGCTTCTGCTTCCGTCTCATTTTTGTATCGTCTCATTTTTAGCTTCCGCTTCCATCTCCTTTTTCTTTTGTCTCATTTTTGGTTTTTGCTTCCGTCTCATTTTTCTATTGTCTCATTTTGGTTTCCGCTTCCGTCTCATTTTTCATTCGTCTCATTTTTGGCTTTTGCTTCCGTCTCATTTTTCTTTCGTCTCATTTTTCTATCGTCTCATTTTTGGCTTTCGTTACTATTATTTGGTCTTCATTAAAATTATTAATCATAAAGTCATTTTGACTTAACAAGTTTTTCCTCCTTCTTTGATAATAAGTATTTAAGAGCTACACAATCAGAGAAAACAATGACCTTAATACCTAATATGCATTTTTAATTGTTGAGTAATTTCTTTAAGCGTCATATAAAGTTATATATGAATAGTAAATAACGTAAGGCACTTTCTTTACTCGTTGTCTTAAATCAATTCTTACATCTTTGCCACTTGCGTCATACATAAGTTTGAATGCTAACTCCCACTTAGGCGGTTAAATAATAAAGGCTAAAAATACCAAACTTTTCAACTTGTTGATGGCTTCTTCAATATTATTATTAAGTTCAAAAATAAAAATTTTCTAAAGTAACTTGCACAATGGGGATGCTATTTTTGAAAAATATTTGAGAACCTTTAATAGCAACCTGCATGGCCAAGAAACAAGAAAACTTCCCCCATACTAACAAGGTAAGGAAAATATTGAATAACATTTATTTTAGCCTTATCTACTTCAATCGCCCTAGATGAAACAACATGGCATAAGACTATACCTTATTCTACTATAAGGTGACATATTTTGAAATTAAGAACGAGGTTAGTTTCCACATATCTTTGTTAAATCAAACTCATATTTTACAAAAATTCTTCGAAGACCTCTACGAATAAAGAAATCATCCACAAAAATTTAGTAATTTGCTCTACATAAGTTAAGAATATGCTTACCATACATCTTTGGAAAGTAGTCGATGTATTGCATATGTTAGAAAGAATTTGTCTATACATAAAAATTCTAAAAGAACAAGTGAAAGTTGTTTTCTTCTAATTTTCAGAAGCAGTTTTGATATGAAGTATCCTAAAAAAACCAAGAAAATAGTAAAATGCTTCACTAGCTAATCTTTTTAACTTCTTATCAACAAATGAGAGAAGGAAATGGTCTTTTGAGTTACTATATTTAAATTCTTATATTCAATACAAACTTGACATATATTTTAAAGCTTAGTAGGAACTAAGTCTCCATCTTAAGTGGAGAAAAATATATTTCCTATCTTTCCCAGAACTACTTATTCAGGACTAACCCACCCATAATATGAAATTGGGTAGATTATCCCAGCTTAAAAAAGCTTCAAGATTTCTTTTTTCACTACCTCCATCATCAAGGAGTTTAATCTTCTCTGAGGTTACCTTATGGGTTTTGCTTTATCTTTTAGGAGGATCCCGTGCAAACAAGTAGCAAAGCTGATACCTTTAACATCTGCTACTATTCATCTGATGGTCATTTTAAAGTTTTTCAAAACCTCTAATAATCTTTCCTCTTACATGAAAGTTAGCTTGCTTGAGATTATTATTGTTAAGGTGTCTCTTGCTCCCAAGAACACGTATTTTAACTGTTTCAAAAATGGTTTTAATTTTAGGGTTGTTATTACTAAAGGGACAAGCTTATCATTAAGTGTAGGCATGCTAACTCCAAATACTATAATGTTGGCATATGTTTTACTTTTATAAAACTGTCCAAGGCTACCATACACTCCTGCAAACAAAAATTAAAGGAAATATCAGTATCTTCATCATTAAAAAGACTTTCCATCATAAATGACTCTAACTCATCCTTTCCATTAATTTTTAACTAGTTTTGCGCTAATGAATCTAAAACATCAACTGCAAAGATAAGAAAGTTGTCATCAAGATATTTCATTATCTCATATATACTAAACTAAACAGTATTCTTACTGTATTTCGTGGTTAAAGTATCACTGTGGATATCAATTTTTGCTTTTTCTATTTATAAAAATGGTCTTCCTAACAAAATTGGTACTGATGGGTCATCATTTTCCATATCCAAGACATATAAGTCAACAATAAAAATCAATTTGTTTTTAACATGCACAAGAAAATCCTCTAATAACACTTTACGTTATGCATTAGACCTATTTGCTAATTAAATCATAACCCCCATCTTTTCTAATGGTTATAAGTTACGAGATAAATAAATATAATAATGTAATGTCTATGGATGCACTAAGATCTAGCGTTGCTTTTTCCATTATAGAACCACCAATAGTGCATGGTATGGAAAACATAGCTTAGTCTTTACATTTTTATAGGAGGGTTTTTTTGAATGATAACATATGTGTTTCTTCCCAATCTTACCTTTTCAATTCCTTTTGTTTTCTATCTTATTTCCATCTTACAAAGTTCCTTCAATAATTTAGCATACTTAGGTACTTGTTTAATTAAATTAAAAACGAAAATATTTACCTCAAATTTTTTAAATGTCTCACATAATTGAGCACCTTATTCCATCTTTAGTTATCCTTTAATACTTTCAAAAATGGAGGAAGTAGAGCTAAAGATGGAGTATGGACTCATCCTTAGACATGGATATGCTTTCCTTTACTTTATTATGTTCATTTTTTTTTGTATACCAATTGAATAAAATGGGGCATTCACGGGTTACTCAATTTGCTTTCCACTTAGCAATGTAATAGCATCATAACTCTTTTTAGGATTTACTATAGTTTGTGATTATAGTTTATTCGAACCTTAAGATTCAAAACGGCTAATCAAAGTGGCTAGCTGACCCATCCAATTTTTAAAATTCTAAGTATTGTATGTCATCTCCTATTGGAATTTAATAGTATTAGTAGCTAATGCTTTAACAATGCCTTTAAGGGATATATATGAATAAGAGGTTTAGGCTTATTGAGTTTATTTCGGAGGATGTGGTTGACAACATTATTGAAAATTGGCCGCAGGTTGATTTATTGTTGTATTACCATATCAAAATTTTGGATGGTTTCTCTAACCAGGACTGTTCAATAAATATAGGTTGTATTGATGCTAGGGTTATCCCAGAAAACTTCTTATTATATTTGCTTATTCCATCAAATCTTCTTTTAATATGAGACACATTGATTAAGTGTCTGACTAATGAACATATTCCACAAGCTTTTGCCACTTTTTTTTTTCCTACAACCAATTAAAGAACAAGTGTGGTAAGATCATCCATACACTTTTCGAGAGATTAAATGTTTACCTTACTAATTTGTCTAGTTGAATAGCGTATCTTGCCATTGAACTGATGAGAATTAGGCGTGCCACTTTCGTTTTTCCTACAGTCAATTAATTAACAAGTGTAGTGAGATCATCTATACATTTTTTGAGAGATGAAACGTTTACCTTACTAACTCCTCGAGTTAAATAGCGCATCCTATCATTAAACTGTTGTGAATTACTTATCATATTATAGATTAGTGTATGAGCCACATCTGGTGTTTAATCAACTCCTCCACTAGTAGCATTGGTAATAATCCGATCAGTTAGTATAAGTCCTTAGAAAAAAAATATTGAATTAGGAGCTTTTTCCTAATTTGGTGATGCAAATAACTGACATATAGCTTTTAAAAATGCTCCTAATACTTATATAGTGACTCACTCTTCTGTTGTCAAATGCCATAAATTTCCTTTATAATACTAGTGGCTCTTAAGAAATTTTCTAGAAATTACTTCTTCATTTCGTTCTACATGGTGATATTAGTGGGTGGTAAATAATATAACTAATCTTAAAGATTATCCTTCAAATAGAATAGGAAGCCTACAAATTGATTTGTTCTTCAATGACAATTGGGCTTCACCCTTATACGTACAATAAGGAGTTCCTAAACATGCTTATATGTATCCTCACCTAGGTACCACAAAAGGTTGACAATAAATGAATTAGACTATACTTTAATTCAAAGGTGACATTTGTGTCAAAATTAGGAAAAGTTACGTAGTAAGGTTATTGGTTCAAATTCAATTTAGCAAGTTCTCGTAAAGTTCAGTTATTCTTAATGTTTTCTATTGTTTCACTAATTGTAATATTGTACTGTTTCCGAATCTTTATTTCTTTCCTTACCTTTTTTGTAGTCTTATCAATCTCTGAATCATATTATAAATTACCTTCCTTTGAAGATCTCGTAATGAACATACATACCTAGAATTCCTTGACAACGGAGCTAAATTTTGGTGTAACTATCATCTGTACCCCAAATTAATTCTTGGATTCTTACAATCAATAAAAACAATATAAGAAAGTATCAGTAGATCACACGAAGAATTCTAGTTCACCAATTGTTATAAAGGAAAATAATTAGTAGAGGGGGTTATGAAATCTTGTCAAAAGGAAAATAAAATACATAATAAATGAGAGTTCTCAATAAAACACACCTTAGTTTACCGTTGCTTCAACTATTGAAACTATAATAGAACATGGTATCCCACAACACATTGGTATTGTCGAGAGGGTTCAGTGCATACTTCGAATGTCCATTCTACTGAAGTCATTTTGGGGTGAAGTGATCCAAATCACATTATAGGTGATCAATAGAACTCCTTTATTCCCTTTGGAGCTTCAAATTCCTCAAAGAGTATGAAAAGGGAGGAATTTGACTTATATGCATCTAAGGGATTTTAGATACAAAGTCTTCAAGCACATGTCAAAGGAGTAGAGATCAAATTTGAATTCAAAGACTACTTGTATATTTGTTTTATATAGAGACGAGGAGTTTAAACATAAACTATATAACTTGAAAAAGAAAAAAGTTTTTCAAGGTAAGGACTTAGTGTTCTATAAGCATAAGATGGTTGTGGATCTCATAAAAGAAGACAAGACTACATCTAATAGTTTGTATTTTGATACTATGAATTCTTCTCTTGTTTCTAATATTATTAATCAACCAACAGGTGAAGAAGGCAAAAAAATGAGTTGGCATAGGATGGTGATGATCAAGTGCAATTTGATGGAGATGAGCCGCATAAGCCTTATCTTGTGGATGATGTAAAAGAAGTCTATAAGCATTATGGGTAGGGTAAACAACCTACTTATGCTTTGGAAGGTGTTCAACTTCAAAGGTCAACTAGATTGAAGAAGCCTTCGTCTAGATACCCAAGTTTAGAATATCTCCTAGTCACTAATGAGAGAGAATCGAAGAATTTCCAAGAAGTGTTATCACTCAAAGACAAAGACTTTTAGCTCTAAGAAATGTAAAAAGAGATGGATTCTGTGGATAAGAATGATGCCGGCATGTTAAAGATGGTGGTTTCCAAGAGTAAACTTAACTTGAGCTTTGTAGTAAGCTCGTAGGGATAGTTTTTTAGTGATTAATGGGGTAGTAAATTTCTCCTCTTAAATAAGCTGGAGGGGAGATTGTCGTGGGTTCAGCCTATTTTAAACATGTTTGTTAGACCAGTTCCATTAAATTTGAGCTTTGAAAGTGTCAACTGTCTTCATAGATCAAAAGGAACAAAGATTAAGCTGATTTGAGGCAAAAATTAAAAGGTTGAAGTTGTTTCTAAAGCACATGTCCATGCATAGATTGCACATGACCATATTAATAGTAAACATGGCCGTGTGGATGAATATGTAAGCTTATGTAACCGTGTATGAGTTAAAAGATAACAGTCATGTAAGTGGAGGACACGGTCGTGTTTGCCGACCATATAAGTCACTAGAACCATGTACCAGAGCAATGTGAAGTTATAAAGGACACGGTCACCACACATAGCCTTGTGTAGCTTAAAAATCTTTTTTTTTTTCAGATTTTAAAAGTTTGATGTGAGACAGAAACATATGATGATAAAGGGTTTTAAAGTCTAAATAATATTGTTTAATTACAGTTTTATTAAAGTTTGATTTCTAGAATTAGTTGAGAGTAGTATTAGAATATATCAATTTATACTCAATATTGGAAGTTTTGAGAAAGTTTTTTAAGAGTAATAGCAAAAGGAGAGAGAGCTAAAACAATGACTAGTTGTAGTTATTTTGTAAGGTGTTCGTGAATGAGATAGCTCGAAACTTTTATTGTTTGTATCTTGCTATTTGATTTAGTACATTAATTGTCTATATATCCCATGATTTTTTATCTTTACATTGAAAGGTTTCTTATGTTAAATCTTGTGCACAATTTATCTTTCAGTATTTTATATCGTTTGAGTAGTTTGTTATTGATTTAGTATTCTTATCAATTTTGTGGGTATTATTATTTAGCGCCTAACGATAATCAATGATATATTAGTCCATATTGGACAATTTGCTTTTCAATTAAAGATAGTATCAGCCAAACAACCAACAGCTTTATTTCGCATTGTAATTCCCTAAAGAGATAGAGTATCTTAAGGAATTAAATGAATTTTATGCGAAGTACTCAACCTTAAGACAAGGTCCACAAAAAACCCGATAAACCGAATTGATAGTATATCAATACTCTTGAGTATATGGCCAGCAACCTTTTCTTCTACGTAATTCTTGGGATTTCTTATTTTCTTAGTCACACAACGATATATATACGTCAGAAACAAGAAAACTTGTGTATGGAAGAGAATCGTACGCTTGATGAGTCTGCAATATTTGACAAAAGTTATTGTCGGTGATTAGAAATTTCCGTACATCTAGGTTTAAATTTCGTGAGGACTCGGCGTTAAAGAAACATGATACTTTTATTTCATAAAAAAATATGTAAATTTTAAAAAATACTATACATCAATGTTAAATTTTTTTATGTTTTCAATATAACTTTAAATCATTTTTTCAATAAATGAAATCGTGTTAACCTCTTTTTCTGTTATATATATATATATATATATACATATGCATGTACAAAAGAACATTTTCATATGTTAAGTTACATCTTAAAAAAACTAAGAATGTCATTAAAAAGTTAGAGAACTTTAAGCTAAGATAAATATAAAAAAATACCTCATCAAAGTTATAGTCATACCACCAAAAACTTAATTCTAGAGGAAGATAGTCTAACGACTTAAGTCGTATGTGTACCTAAGGTATGCAAACGATGTTAAGAAGGATCATTAGGTTTGGTGATTTTTATTATTATTATGATCAATATTATTTAAAATACTCTAATATATCAATAAATAATTTATGTAATAATTTAAATAATCTTAATTATAATAATTACGAAAATCATTAAATATTTTTTAAATATTGATTTTATTCCTGTGAGTTGAGTGGTTTGGTGTAAAAAATCTTTTCCCGCACGAGCGAAGTAACACTGGTTGGGGATTTCACACGCCCTAAAAGTTGGTGGTGGTTGGAAAATGTACACACAAGGACCAATTGTCACTTGTATTTTTCAACAATTCGACGCTGAATTTCCTATAAATTCCTAACAGTTTCATTTACACCAAATTTTCTGATTTAATTCTCTGTACATATCCAACGCTCAAAACCCATGATCTGACTTTACGAAGTTTTCATTTGCCTTGGTAAATCGACTTCAAAGAACAGTTCACATTTAGGGTTAATAATAAAAGAATTTTAGTTATATCATGTATTAATAATTTAAAATTAAATAATATTTTTATTTTTAAATTTTTAGACTTAAAACTAAAAAGTTGGAGCATCTAAAAGTTTCTTTTATTTTTTGATAAAGCCTTGAGAAGTGCCAGTTGGATTGCTTGGCTTTTGTGATTTGTAAAATATATTGGTTACTCATCTTCTGTCCACTTCTTCACATGACAGATTTTAACGCAGCTGGATGCACACTGTTAGACTTTTCTTATAGGCTGCTCTCCAATCGCTTACATTTCTCCTGTCTGTCTGTCACCAACTAGACGACAAGTTGCAAACACTTCAATTTCAAGTTTTGAACACAGGTTTCACTTGTCTTTCACCTCTGGCTTTCCATGGGACCCGCGATTGGAGAGTCAGCGGCCATGCACTATAGTTAATTGAAATCTAACTTATAACAAATTAAAATTTGGAAACCCTTCGTTTTCAATGACAGCCTCAAGTTCTGTTGCACAACCATGTTGTTTGTATGGGGCATAGAATAGATTTCTCTACACAAAATATAAGAAACATGACTTGGTACGTGCTTTGGTTGTCTTGTTTCCTTCTTCTGGGTGTGTGGGTCAATTACGCTTTTGTCGTCTAACTGGTAATCGCAAGGAGGCTTCCATGTAAGCACCAACCGACCCTTGAAAAACAAGACAAGACCAATCTTCGCGTACATTGATCGACAGACAGATAAAAGATAAATAAATATTTTATTTTATTTTAATCGAAACAATTATTAAAATAAATTAATGAAAATGTAATAAAGTTATTATCTTTTATTTTTGATGCCATTATATCTACTTAAGTAATTAAAAACTAACAATAAGATTATTTTCAAAATATACGAGAGCGTGGAGAAAAATATTATATTTACAACAATAAAGCATTCAGTAAGAATTCTAAAGATATGAGAAATTTAAAGAGGTCTAATAATATACAATTTTATTTTTAATTAATAGAATAGATTGTTTTAAAATAACCCATGCTATGAAGAAAATAAGAACCAAATTTTCTGGATGGTTTGAAGCTTACAATTACAATTAGTGACTAGTTTTAACGGATCGTCCCATACTTTGAGAATCATATTTGCTAAATATAAACGTTAAACTGGCATTGGATGCAGCATCAAATCTTGGAGGGAGTCGCAATTGGTGCATAACGTTTTAGTTGATCTGAGGTTTCCGTTCACCGCAGACTGTCAACTACCGAGTCATTGCAGAATAATATTTTAAAAGATTTCAGAAGCTACTAAACATTATATATAATCGGAAATGAAAGTGTGACGAACGGAAAGATAACCAAAATAGATCTTAAATAAGCTGCTGAATCTGATATGCTTTTCAAAGCGCATATCAAGAGAAATTTCCACTTTTAATTCTCTTCTGAAACCAAAATAATAAACAACGACTTGAAGCAAGTAAACTCCTGCTTTCTCTTTCTTTTTTCACACGCTTTTACCTGGAAGCTCGCTCACATTTCACCAATAAATTAATTAATTAAGCAAGCTAGGCGTTTACTAAGAGCCGTTGAGAGCTTATACGCGGCACACAATGTTGGGTTCCCTAATTTAAAAAACAAGGAACAATTTTGATAAGTTGAAGCTAAGCTTTCGGTTTGGAGACAGACCCTATTCTCGTCAATCATTTGCTCTATTATTTGACAGCATATGCAGGAAACACACCTTCCTCTTTCCTATAGCACCGCGTGTATCCCGCGTTTGATACATGTATATAAGGTAGCCCTCCACGCCACTCTTCTCCCTTCATCGCCAACTCACGAACCCTTCTCTGCAGCTATATTTCACTATCCCAAAAAACAACTCTGCCAATCATTTTACTCACAAGGTTCAAGCTTTCTTCTCGTTTTCACTACGCTTTTGTTGTTGAATCTTTACCTACTATACTGATATTAGTTAACTATCAGAGCCAGGATCAAAAATGCCGAAGACGAACAGCGACGTTGCTCATAGAGCATGGAAACTTTTGCGATTGGCATTGTTATGGGCAAGAAAGGGTGGGATTTTTAAGGGACGTCTGATGATGGAACTACGTGTTCCCAACTTCCTTAAAAGCCTAGGATGCAGCACCCGTCGAGGCCAAATTTTCTATGGAGAACGTGAGCTTTCCTTCGACAAGACTCCCATTTTTCACTTCAAAGCGCAGAGGCTAGCCTCTAAGTGGTTTAACATTCCTTGCCTAACCCCACAGACAGATTTTGACTACGATTTCGATGAAGAAAGTCTAGAACAAAATGGAAGAACGAGTTTCTTGACGTATGGAGATGAAGAAGGTGAATACGACTACGAGGTTTGTGAGGTTAAGGCACCAGTTGACGAAGAAGGAATTGACTTGAGGGCTGAGAAGTTTATAGCTCAGTTCTACGAGCAAATAAGGCTTCAAAGACAAAAATCATATCTAGAACATCAGTGAGATAGTACCAGCCACCGATAATTACCTTCCGTTTCTAGTTTCTATAGATCTTTTTGACAGAAGAGGAGATTGCGGCATTTTTTGTAGATACTAAAAACCGGAGGCTTCCATTGTTACAATTTTTGTAATCAATCCCCTCTTTGATAATGAATTACTTTTTGTGTACACAGGATTCTGAACTGAATAGACTCAAATGAAGCAGGAAAATAAAATAACGACCCAAAGATTAGTTTATTTTCCCGGCTGCCAATCTGCAATGCATGGAAAGAAATAATCTACATTGGTGCTGTCCATCAAACTTCGGTAAAAGGACATCGATTGAAGCATAAAATTACTATTGAAACTGTGATGTCAATATATATGTAGAATCTGACAATTTCCACAGCATAACTTTTATCAGCTTATGAGTTCCAAGCTATGACCCACATTGGTAAACTGTAGAGATCCAGTATGCAGCCACCCCAAACACTAACCGAATCAATAACCTTCTCTCATCTTCAATACTATTTTAGTCTTGAAACATCTTTCAGAATACATTAGCAGAAGTATATATGAAAAGTGTTGGAAATTTAGATCTCTCAAATCCATACCCAAAGATATTTGATAGATAAAAATATCAGAAAATAATAACACAAAAGAATTTACGTGGAAACTCTCAAACCAGAGAAAAACCACAAGCACTGAGAAGAAAATCCATTACATGAAAAATCCTTATAATCACACAATCTTTCCTCTCACTCAATCCCCTAATACACCAACACACCCATAAAGAAATACCCAAGACAAACTCTCCAACTCTCACCTCAAAAGAGGAAT
>JANITX010000004.1:11979594-11994349 GCA_027564395.1 Erythroxylum ulei | reverse complement strand
TAGAACTGAGATTAAGACAATTGTATTAATGTGATTGAATTATTTATGAAATGGGAGTGGTCCAATTGGTAACTGATTTCTGCTTATGCTTATATTGTTACAAAAAAAAATTGTACCGACTTTTGACTGATTGAGTTCTCTAGCACGCCACCCTTGCGGAGTACGGACTCAGATATCACCATTGATGTCAGGTCCAGGTCTTGCAAAAGTGGGGTGTTACACATCATCACCCATAACTACATAAAACTAGAGTTGACGTTTTTTTTTTTACATTTGTGGCCTATGCTGTACTTTTCATCACACTAGAAATAGAGGCCCTTTTCTCTTTTCTCATCAAAGTCCCGACTACTGAAACGTCTTTAAATCTTCGACGCTCCTACCGAGGATGGAGACCGTAACGACGACGTAAGGGTGGGCAGTATACCCTCCGATGACGACCTACGTTTGGCATGCATTGGCTACGAAATGCGTGCATTTTGATTGAATTTGCCATAGTCGTTCGTTTCTTTCATCAGTGATCCATGCTTAAGTGTCACGCCACCCGTGGAGCTCAAGATGGCCTCCTATTTCCTCGCTAGTGTGTAGGCTTGATGCAGTGAGTGCGGCACATACAACTTCACTGTCACCCCTATCTCCGGTTTCAGGCCTTTCACAAAAAATGCTACCAAGTACTCTTCAAATAACATTAATCTGTTGGAATGATGATCAAATTGTGCACAATAATCTAGCACCGTTCCCTGTTGTTTATGCTCTTTGAAATCTCATACCGGGTCGTCAAATCTCTGCTTCAGAGCTTTAGTGAATTCTTCCCATACGACTACTTCTATTAGGTTGCGATTCCTCACATATAAATGGTACCATTCCTGCGCCTTTTCATCCATATGCAAGACGGCCACACTCACCTTCGTATTTTCAGGAGTTTGGTCTAACGTGAAGAATTGCTCGCACCTATATAACCACATTTTGACATTCTCACCATTGAATGGAGGAAACTCAATCCGGCTCATCCTTGTAGGGGTGATTCCTTCGCGCTCTTGCACAACTGAACTACTCTGTGGTGTATTTTCGTTTGCTCTAGCCTCACTGGATTTCTGAAAACTCTATAAAAGTAAAGCCCTTAATTCGGTCATTTCTTTTTCTACCTTCTCCATTCTGTTTTGGATTTCCATGAACATCCTGTCCATTGCAGTCTTCAAACTTGCTTCCATCCTTCTGAGTTCCGCACCCCTGGTATTGTCTGCCATTGTTGGTGTTCACAGAATGGACTTCTCTGATACCATGTTGTTAGGGGAATAGAAGATTCTAACGGAATATGTAAATGCGGATTGGAATTTGTCAGAAAGGAAAGAGAGAGGACACATAATTTATTGATAGAGAAAGAACAAATTACAATCATTCATGCCGTTGAAGCCACATGCAGTCGGCTTAAATACAGCTCTTACATTACTCTATCCTCACGTCTATTCTATTACTCTGGTCCTTCATTTAATTAAACGCTGCGCTTTTTCATTTAATTAAACGCTGCGCTTTGCCTCTCTGTCTCATAACGCTAACATTCGTCATCTTCTTATTTCGTATCGTCTTCTTCGACTTACTCTGCAACAGAGTTAGATTTTATTGATTGATGTATCTTGAAAATATAGCAACTGTTACTGGAGTCGATATAGGAGATGGAAACAAGAAGAGGGGGTCGAAATAATTTCATCCCTAATTCAACTAAAATAAAAAGAGAGAGTGGCAGGTTTGAAGGGTTAACGTTGTTTATGGGCATCCTAGCTAAGAATGTGAACAAAATGAAATCATTAATGAAAAGAGGAAACAAAAGATTTGAATTAGCTATCAGTCCATTAGACACTGACAATTTCGTAGAGGGGCATTAACATCACATTTCAAATTCAATATACAGATATTTTGGGGGAAATTCAGCTTCGAGACTCTTTTCCATGTAAGGGGGAAGATTAAATAATCTAATGTCGACTGGAAGAAGGTGTATTCGGAAGTATTAACATCCATAATAATGTGATAAACCGATTTAACAGAGAATAAAATGCTTTTTGTGAGGTTCGCGTTCCAAGCAAATTTGTCCTTCGAAGGGAACAAAAGTCTATGAGACAAGTGAGCATCTCCACTAACGAGAATCCCGATCATTTACGATGGCATTATCATCAAGAACGGGAGGGGAAGAAAGCATATTTTATAGCTTCTGTGGCCAACTTTTTATGTGATTGCTATCTCTCAATCTTTTATTTAAATATGAAATACCCAAGGCTATTAACAATCTGATTTTTATGCAATTACTATTTCCCAATCGCTAAATTTTGCTGCCCACTCCCAAAGTCCCTTAAAAGATCATCAGGATATATAACATCTGCCAGTTGTTTGAGCCACCCTTTTGAGAAAGAGCACCTTACCACCACGGGAACCCGATCTTTAATAGAGGCAACGATGCCAACTTTTGACCACCCTTTGTAAGCCAGAAAGTCCTAAATGACTCCTGTGGGTTTAATTCGTCAGATTTCTGAGATGTCTGATTATAGCTAAATAAAACTCGACTACTTGATATAATACCAGCCACACCATTACAAGTGGTAATGCAAATAAAGTCAAGCATTTGTTCAACCAGCAACCCCACTCATATGCTTAACAAAAGTTTGGCAGGCAATTGCTTTCTCGAGGTCATAATTCATATAACACATACTGAAGTTTCTGTAACCGTGAATAAAAGAACTAAACAAATGCGTATAACATCCCTGAACCGGCCATGTCAAGATTCTCAAAACAGTTTGTTTCAGCAAATGCTCAGATTCAGATCAAAGGCAAAGGTTTCCAATGTCAGAAGATATCCTCAGCTGCCCTAATAAGTCTAAACGTAAACATCTAGCTCTTGTGGTGGATAATGATTTCAGCTTCAATATACGTGGAAAAATTATCTGATCAAATAAATGCGGACAAGACATTCTTCTTCAGGGTGAACTCGTCTGCCTTTGCTGGGCTGATTGACTGCACCAATTAACCAAATAAGGAAAGTGATTTTTTTGTACAATAGATGAGAACAAAAAATTTCATACTAGACTAACTACTATACGTTAACCATGTTTCTACTAGGTACGTTACCAGAAGCAAATGGCAGATAATCCATGCATTAAACTTACCTTCTCAAGCATTCGTTGAAGTCGATTAATTTCATTCTTAGCATAATCAGCACCCTTTTCCATACTAGTCTTGGCAATTTTCAGGTAAATCTTTCCATACCTGTCACGAGTTTGGAAGAAAATTTAATGGGAATTGCATAAGTTAAAAGTTCAAGATATATACTCATCGTGGATGACAGAAAAAAATAGAACATTGTGCTTAACAGGCAACTATAATGAATGATGAATGAGAAACAGTTCTCCAGAATTTTAAGCTCATTGCTCAAATACCTAGAAGAAGAACCCTCGAGTTTCTCAACTTCTGCTTCCATTTTGGAAAAGGCTGCTTTCTTGTCATCCTTGCCAGCAGCCACAAACTCTTTCACCAAGGCATCTAAACTATTGACTAAACCAGCCTATCAGTCAACAGGAAGGAATAAACATGTAAGCATGTAATGATCAAACATAATAATCAAAGGTCAAACCTCAATGTTTTCAATACAATACCAACTTTTGAAGTAAGTTGTCCTTTTGCATCACGACTGGTTCCGCACTTCTCATTGATAAAAGTCACGAAGTCTTCTAAATCTCTCCCCCCATCATAGTCTTCACCAGCTTTGTTGTTTTGGGGGAAGAATTTCAATGTTGGGTAACCACTTACCCCATACCTGCATATAGAGCACATTAACATTGGTTAATCAATTATTAGTTTCCAACACCGTTGTCATATTTCTAGATAACACTAACAATTCTGGCGTACTTTTCAGCTAGATCCTTAGATTTGTCTGCATCTAGATTGGCAATTATTACATCTTCCTCCAATTTAAATGCTGTAGCAACCTTTTCATATGTCTGCCATGGAAGGAAAAAAAAAACGTGAAAGATCATTTACAAACATCCAAGTAGAGCGCTGTTCCCAAAACATATTTAAGTACAGCAAAAAGGAAGAAAGAATGGACGTACAGGAGCAAGATTTTTACAATGACCACACCTGGCAAAATCACCAATTCCATGTCAATAAACATGATATCAGAATTGGAAGAACAAATAAAAGATAGGTTCTTCAAATTCACAAGAACTTTCAAAAGAATAACCATAGTATTTGACCTGTGACACAAATGCTTACCAAGGTGCATAAAACTCAACCAAAACATCTTTGGTTTTGTCCAAGACAACCTCATCAAAATTATCTGCTGTTAATACCACCACATTTGATGGGATAGCAGCAATCTTCACATTGGTCCCTACAAGCAAATATATCAGATTAGGAACTTCTCATTGTTATTCTAAAGGTAATGGGTTGAAGGTTATCAAATTCCCAAAATATGCACCAACAAGATTATGACGGTAGACATTTACTGGCCATGACCAACTCTGAGGACATACATTCCGCCATCACATCAAAGATAACAAACTTCAATTATTGATCCTCACATGAAACAACTTGGTAAAGCTGTATTTAACTTCATTAGAAAACAATGTTAAGTTATTGACTTTTCTTTCATGATAATAGTACCAGACAATCCATAAACAACAACATCAATACACTAAATTTCTCATTATACCATATTCACACTGTTTCCACATCATTCAATTTATCATGAACTCAACGGAAGCCACATCATTCAATTTCTCATGAACTCAACGGGAGAAAAGATAAGTAAACAGACCAACGGGAGAAAAGATTCTGGATGATTTAAAGGATTGGATTAGAAAAATTAAGGACAATGATTACCTCCTTCATTATTCACAAACTCGGCAAGGGCTTCCGCTGTTCGTGGTCCTTCATACCTATCAAAACCAAAATATTTGATATGATTAACTAAATAAACCGGAAAAGCAATCACTAAATTAAGCACATTCCACAATTGACAGAATGGGTATGAAGATCCTCACTTTTTGGGTTCCAAAGATCCTTTAGGAAACCATTTGATAGTTGGGTAACCAGAAACTCCATACTTGCTACATAGACTCTTGTGGTCGTCGCAGTCCACCTAAATCACATCAACAGAAGACATACAGTTGGTCCTCGTTTCAAACCATAAATCCTAATTCAATACTTTTCCCCTAGGGCTCCACATTCAACGTACACAGACAATTAGATTCGAGAAAACCAAACCAATTTCCACAATGGATCCTAATAAACACCAGCCAAAAACACAAACGACACAAAAGCTAACCTTTCCGATCAAGACAGACTTTGCCTTCTTAAAGCTTGCCCCAAGCTTCTCGTACTCAGGTGCAAGCTTTTTGCAGTGTCCACACCTGCCACGTCGAAATAAAACGTCCAATTAATGGTAGCTAAAAATCGCTAAAATCACATAAATAAAAAAAGGCAATCCCACAGCATACTAAACATAGACTAACTAATAACTAGAAACTATTAAAATCGAAAACAGATCGAGACGTGAAGCACATCATTTGTTAGTCAAAAATCAGAAGAATTATGCTACAAGCACTTGATTGAGAAAAGAGATCACAAATTATGCGATCAAAAGTGAAATATTTACCAAGGAGCGTAGAACTCAACGAGAGCTCCTCTGTCTTGACCGACCTCCTTCTCGAAGTTATCTTCCGTCAAAACGACAACATCGTTAGCAAGCGCCGATACGACGAATAGAGCCAAAGCTCCTACGAAGACCCAGATCTGATTGTACCTCTCCATTTTATGTCTCCCCAAATCCTCCGTCTCAGATTAAAACGAGCTACTTGTTTATTTATATAATAAACGAGTCTACAGTACACTACAGGTAGTGGGTGAAACAACGTAGCACAGTAAGAAGGTAGATGGAATTTTCAATGCTAGCGTACGGAGACCTCCATGAACTTACCGTGTGCCCAATGGTAGATTGCTGAGTTGGCGGAATATGGTTTGCTCGAGCTGGGAGGCCGCGAATATTAAGGGGGTGTTAGCGCGTTGATAGATGATCCTTGGCTGCATAAATCTCGTGACGTGTTTACCATGACGTGGCGCGTTTTGAGAGGCCCAACTGCTTGACTATCGTATTCATCGCTACGTTTTGTGCTTCAACCAAAATGAAGTTGTAGTAAGCAATAATTTATTATTATTATTGTCCTTTTATATTTTGCTAATCCGTTAAAAGGCGGTGCTTTATTATGTGATCATTGCAAATCATTAACGAATTGGAGGGATGCTTTACCGTTGGTTATGGATAATTATCAATAGATTTACTTTATTAATATCTGAAGATCTATGTAAAGAATATATCCCTCTTTTTGATCGCAGTGATTTGTAATTTAAAACACGATTCTGAAAGACTCAAACCAAACAAAAGGTACATTACAAATAAAATGTGCATCTTAACTGACTTGTTTATGAAAATCATGAATGTGATTCAAATTTGTGCATTTTCCGTTTTTTACTTTGCAAACATGTTATCGATTCTATTAAATTGTTTTAAAATATGAAATAATATCTAAGAAATAAGGAAAATATGTTATAATTTGCATGTGTTAATCATAAGTGCCTATTTATATTTAAAAATTAATTAAAATAGCAGTAGCAATTTATAAGTTAAGAATAACAATGTCAATCAACCCAAAAATAAGATCTTAATGTGATTATAAGGAAAAGTTTTTTTTATTCCCTCTCTCCACCCACACTAGACATTAGTCATTTTGTTGAAATTTGAAATTATAAACTATTAACACATACTAACTCTTATATTAAAATATTATTTGAGGTACGAAATAATATCTAAAAATAAAAAATATTTTATGATCTGCGAGTGGTGATCATCTGTAACTCATTAGTACTTATTTATATTAAAAATAAGTGTTAAATAGAAAAAAAGTTATTTTTATTCCCTCCATCCACCCACATGAGACATTAGTCATTTTGTTGAAATTTAAAACTTAAAACTAACATTTTCTTTCTACAACATAAGTTTGCAAGTTTAATATTATCATTTGCTATGAAGCACATTATTAAGTTATCAAGAAAACATTTTTATATTATTTTTTATTTTTTTTCTAGAAAGCGTATTATGATGGTACATTTTAACTTGCAATCATAATAAGGTATTATAACTATTGAATCAAGAGAGGTTATAATCAATATTTTGATCATAACAAAATATATGTATCATCAATAGATTTATTATTTTAATGATAAAGAATATGAGAATAAGACGTAGTAATAAATTTAAGAAGATGGTTCATGAAGTTAGTGAAAGAAAAGATGAACTTTGAAACTTATAAAGTGAAGAACATGTCAAAAAAAAAAAGGAACAAGGAACATCAAGGTTATTCTTTAATTGGTAATGTTAATTGTAATCTCATTTAATCATTTTGATGTTCTAAAAGACTCATCATGAAAAACATTTCATATCACTTTTGTTACATAATAATTTTCATTCATCGAGAGAAATTGAAGCTTTTGGTTTTAATGAAAAAGTCTCTTGATCTTTTAAACACTCTTTAAAGAACATTTTAAGAAATGTTCAAATCATAATTGCATTAAAAAATTGAGTTTGAGCATTTAAAGTTATTAAAATCTTATTATTGGGGGGATTGGTTAATCTATATGGGTTTGTGGTCAACTAATATATATTAAAGTTATCAAATTTGAAATATTGAGAGTTTGTAGTAATATTGGTTGATATATTAGTCAACCAATGTGTTAAATTTTATAAAATCCTATTTCACTACTCCTCTTGGGTCCTATTAAGGACTAATAAATAGTATTAGAGCGAGTCTAATAGGCTAGCATTCATAATGAAATCATATAATAAAATCTTTATGGAATATTTACGAGCATCATCATCATTATCATTCAATCAAAAGAAAAGTATTAGTACAACACTTTCTTTGATAAGAGTGATTTCCTTTATTGCAAAACTAGGATGAGGTTTTTATTAATGGTTAAAAGTTTCAACTTCTGCTAAATAGTTTCAAATAGTTCATTTGTTCCAGCAAAAATTGTAGATAATAAAAGTGTACACAAATTAAAGGAAGAATGGAAACGTCAAGATAATAGATTAATTTTCTTACATAATAGGGTTATACACATCTTATTTTGTGCATTATGAAGAAATGATTTTAATAAAGTCTCTATATATGAAACAATTCATAAATTTTGGCACACTTGAGAAGTTACATATAAGGGAACAAATCAAGTAAAGGAAAGTAAAATTAGCATATTAACACATCAATATGATTGTTTCAAATGAAGCATGATGAAAGCATATCTAGTATGCAGGAAGAATGAAACCTCAAGATAAGAGATTAATTTTCTTAAATAATAGCATTGTACACATCTTATTTTGTACATTACAAAGAAATGAATTTAATACAGTCTCCATGTATGAAACGACTCATGAAATTTAACACACTTTAGAAGCTATACATAAAGGAATAAATCAACTAAAGGAGAGTAAAGTTTGCATATTAATGAATTGTTTCAAATAAAGAATGATGAAAGCATATCCAATATGTGCACCAAATTTATTAAGATTATCAATGCTTCCGAAGGTCTTGGAAAGACTTATACTAATTTTGCAATTTTAAGAAAGTTGCTTAAGTTACTTTTCAAGACGTGAGAAGCCAAAGTGAGCTATATAAGAAGCCAAAGGTTTCATAACAATATCATTGAAGGAACTTATTTGATCTCGTCTTTCCTATGAAATAAGGTTCTAAGAGACACAATAAGAAATGATAACAACAATAACCCTAGTGCACAAGGCTCCCACTTTGTGAGGGTTGGGGAGGGATATCAATTGTACGTAGCCTTCTATTTGCATTTCACAAAGAGATTGTTTTCATGACTCGAACCTATGACCTTTTATTCACAAAAGAATAACCTTACTAGTTGCTCTAAGGCTCACCCTTACAATAAAAAATGACACTTTTAAAGAAAAAGAATTTAGCATTCAAGGACCCAAAATCAAGCGAAGAGGAAAAGGCATCAACTAGTGAAAGTAATGAAATAGATATTGGCTTAATCACTAGAAAATTTAAAAAGTTCTTAAAGGAGGAATTCTCTAAAAGAAAGGATTTTAAAGAGGGTAAAGGTAATTTAAAAGATAAATCCACTAATAATATTTGCTTTAAATATAGAAAACTTAGCCACATAAAGTCATAATGCCCTTTATTGAGAAGTACGAAAGAGAATATAAGAAGGACAAGAACAAAACACTTAAAGCCTCAACTTAAGATGATATAAGTGAATCTAAAAAGAGCATTCAGAAGAAAAGATGGCTCATATGTACTTTACTGCTAGAGATGAAGATGAGGTGACATCCAAATCTAATTCATATGATAATGATAGTAATTTGGCATATGATGAATTAGTTGAAAGTTTAAAAATCATAAGTAAGAAAAGGAAGAAATCATCTTTCACACTCAAGGAAGTTAAAAAATAGTTTGATACATACATGAATGAGAATGAAAGATGAAAAGTGAATTGAATAGCATTAAAGCATCCAAAATTGTAGCCATTAATGATAATCATGTATTGAACACACTGAAGTAAAAAAAATGAGATATTTGAAAAGGAGATCAATATTCTCAAGAATTCATTATCCAAATTCACTAAAGGAAGTAAAAAAGTAGAAAAAATGCTAGGAGCTCAAAAGAATTCCAATGATATGCATAGAATAAGATACAACCTTAGAAATGAAACCAATTCTAGAACCATGTATGTAGAAAGAAAATATTTGCATTGAAAAGAACTATTGTCTAATATGAAAAATGAGTATAGAGCACCCATACCTAAGCATATGCATGAATATGCCGCATCCACTCGATATTTTTTAATCATTTAAGCAATATTGTCTCATATTTATGTAAGTGAACCTCTTTAAAATTATCAAGCGATAAAGTAGGGTAATTTGAGTTGTAATATTTGGTTGAGGCATTATATTGTTATGATTGGTGGTGCTCCAATTGGGAGTAAAGTCCTTTTCACCATGAAGGATATTTGAAAAAGGGTGTCTTTTTTTTGAGAAAAGATTATATAAAGGTTATTCTTTACCTTAAAAGAAGAATTATTTTGGAAATTTAAGAAGAGTCTTACAAGTGAACATAGGCAAAGGTTATTTATTGAATCACTATAAATCAGTTTACACTCACTATTCCCTATCCTCTTTAAATTATTATTTAATTATTGGATTAGTTTATCTTAAGTAATCCCTTTATTGTTATATATATTGATTGTCGTCAAATTAAGTTCATTAGTTATATAAGCTTATTAAATTTTGTAAACACCTAATTCACCTCCCTCCTTTTGGGAGCCATTAAAGACTATTAATAACTGTTAAGTCCTATATTGAAAGACATTTATCATAGCATATTTGTATAATATAAAATAAGATTTGGTGATTAATATGACCCAACTTGACTAATATTTGTTTAAAGTGAAAGTTGACATAATGAGGAGAAAAGAAGAGTTTGAAAAGAAGAATAAGGAAAAAGATTGCCCCTATTTTAGCACTGAATCATATTGACAATGCATTCATTTGGTGTGACCTATATATTGGTATGTGAATATCCTACTAAAAATTAGTACAAGCCGTACAATAATTCATCACCTTTCAAACTATGCCTATGTATAAAAAATATCATCACTAATTTAAAATAAGTAACATGTTCACTTATATATAAGAATACTAAGACTAAGTACAAAAGTTGTCTTGCCTCAATATATAGTACATATAATATCGACCCCACATACAAAAAAACTATTAATTGTTAAAAGTTTGTACCAGTTGAGAATATCGTAAATAAGTACAAGAAATACCATGACTCAATACCAAATATAATAGGACATTATAGAATTAATACCATATCTATGCACAAAAAATATCATCATTCATTATAGGTAAGTTATACATACACTTTAAAATCAGTATACCATGGCTGACTACAAAGAATATTATGCCTTAATACAAGCTATATTGGGACACTATATATACAATATCATGCTTCCATGCCAGAACATATTTCATCATTCATGATAGAAAAGTAAAACCTACACTTTAGAATGGAAATGCTATGATTGAGTGTAAAGAATCCTATACCTTAATACAAACTACACTAGGACATGATACATACAATATCACACCTATATTAAAAAAAAATCTATCTTCCATTATAGATAAGTAACACATATAACTTAAGATCGAAATACCATAACTAATCATAAAAAATACTATACGTCAATATGAACTATACTATGTCATTTTAAATATATACCATGCCTATGTACAAAAACCATTACCATTATGCATTACACATAACACCTACACTTTAAAATGGGAATACCATGACTGAGTGTAAAAAAAATATCATGCCTAAATTCAAAATATTAAGATTGTATACATCGAATACCATGACTATCTAAAAACATACCAACATCCATTTCCAATAACTAATACCTACACTTTTAAGTGAGAGTGTCATGATTGAGTATAAAGAATATCATGCCTCACTACAAACTATGCTAGGATATTATACATCCAATTTTGCGACATATACAAAAGATAATATCATTTATTACAAATAAGTAATACCCACACTTTAAATGTAGGAATATCTTGATTGAATATGAACAATACTAAGCATCAATGCACAATATTCTATGACTATATACATCCTATACTACACGTATTGAAAACAAAGTATCTTTATTCATTTATAAATTAGCAACACATTCAATTATCTAAGGGCAATTTGTGAAGAGTAGCTATATGCCTATGTTTCAAAATATGTCCATTAAAAGTTTTGCTGGACAAGGTTACATGGTCGATTGTGTCCATTAAAAATTTGAAAGGACTATGTAAAGGACACAGATTAGCATACGACTGTGTAGTAAGCTATATTCATTAAAGATTTTATTATATATAGCTAAAAACAAACTTGTGTGATCAACTATGTTTACATTAGATTTTTTGAAGGAACAAAGTGAATGATATGGTTAAACATATTCATGTTAGAATTTTTTAACATACTATATGAAGGACACAATATGGCATATCATCGTACTTATCATTCTAGACTGAGTTTCTTTTTCATATTCACTATTTTTGGGAAAGGAAATTTTTTTTGGAAGTTAGAAATATTACACCTATTAGTGATATCTATCTTTAATGATGAAAGAGTAGTAATTGAACTATTTTAAGTTCTTGTTTTTTAAAAATATAAAAGGCTAGGTAGCAAAAAGATAACAACGCTACAAAGGATTTTATAAGAAGTAAAGTCCTTTAATTTGTTGAAAAGACAAAAGTTCCTCATTGTGATTTTTTATTAAGTATCAATAATGGAAGTGTTTTTTGGTCCTATCATTTTATATGAATTTGAATTTCAACATTGGTATCAAAGATGTTAATAAAGTGCATTATAATTATGTTAAGTTGTCATTTTGTGCTCATTTTGTATATAAATCTCTCTAATGTGTTGAAATTATTATTCAAAATTAATGGAATTGTTTCTCAATTGTTCTTTGATGATTTTCAACACTTGAGAGATGAAATTGAATCAAAAAAGATGCAAGGAAAGTAAAGATAATCCGAATTTCTAGACTAGCAGAAAAATAATTGACTAAGCGTGGGCACGTGCAAGGACAAAGAATGCTTACAGAATCTGTTTTGAAATCAAAATTGATTTATCTAAGATCTTCTTGATCTTTCGATTCAAATTGTTACCTTATTGATGGAGATCTGCAACCTGAATATGGGGAAAAGAATATATGCTGAAGATAACGAAAAAGGAGGGAAGAGAAGAAAGTCGAAAAGCAAAAAAGAGGACATATTTTTACTGTTCATGTTAGCCATAGTTAGGAGTTTTACATTTCTGTAGTGTTTTCTCTAAGAGTTTTTGGATTTTCTAGGAAAAGACCAGGGATGGAGACTTTGTATTTTGCTATTTCTTTGTTGATTTTCACTTTCGTTATGAGTAGCTAAATCTTTCTTCTTAATTGAAGGGGACCGCGATATTATCTAATATGTGTGAGATTTCTAAATAAAGTTTGTTTCATTGATGAATATTGAGTGTCTTCCGAATTGCTTTTTGTAACTGAATTGGATGATTTCTAGGATGTGCAACTAGGAATTGTTTTGTTTAATAGCCAGATTAGTAGGATATGACGTCCAGTTTTGCAAATCAAAAGTGACAATTAGGATTACCGTCTTTATGTTAGAGCTAGAAATTTTAAGAAGGTACTTAACTTGATTAAATGCATGTCGTACATGTGTTGTCTTGTTCATTGGTTTCTTAGTTCTTAAAGCTATTAATCAATTAAACTTAAGATCGTATCTAAGTTGATGACTAATAAGAATGTTTAGAATACGTGTTTCTACTCATTTAAATTTAAGAGAAAACATCACCCAATGAATGTTTGTTGATGGACTAAATTTTATATCAAGGATCCATATTAGTGTGATAATGTCAGTGACCCGAAACCAAGGTTTATTTACTGAATTTTCAGATCTGTTTAGTTTTGTTAATTTTAGATTTTTGTCATCTTTTTCTAAAATTTTGGTGAATTAAACCCCCTCTTTGTTTTAGTTTTAAACTCGTATAACCTTTTTCGTTAAAAATTTCTCGTCGGAACGATCCCTACTTTCCACTATTACTACATTAATTTGTATTGAAAGAAGTTGGTTTCTTTTTAAATTTGGTTGCAGGCAATAGCAGTACCAAATTTTGATAATTCTCCCACACCAAACCTTTGCTTGCCCTCGAGCAAATATACCAAACCACTACACTCTATCAATTCGTCCTTCGTAAGATTAAGTGCACACAATCTGCTAACTTGGGCCAGCAAGACTTAGGTTGCAACATACATCATAATCACTTTTCACTGATACAAATAAACAAAGTCAAAGTAAGACATTCTTGTTCAAAACAAATATGAAACCAAGGTGAATACTTCTCACAGATTTCTCTTTTACACTCAAGTGTTTAAGGTCAAAGTGTTTCTCTCAAATTCAAATTTTGAGATAAACACATGAATACAAAGGACTACAATGACTCATACTAACTAACTAATACTACTATGCTTTATTCTTTTTCTTTTATCTTTTATTTTCTTTCTTCTTTCTTTCTTTTCCTTTTTCCCTTTTCTCTTTTTTTTTACTTGGCTAATTCTAAGAATAAGGGAGAACAATAAAAACAAGGGAAAATAATAACAACATAATTTAACAAACACATAAGTAGAAGTACCTATAAAAATATCTCAGAATACAATACAGAACAAAAGTCCCAAATCAAATGCTTACTCAATACTTCATTCAACTTGTGATAGGGTAAGGCTAAAGGGGCTTTTGGGTTTTAATGTAAGCTGATTAATTGAAAAAAAAACAAGTTGAAAGGCTCAAAAGTGTTTGCAAAGAGAAAATAACTAGGTGGGTCATTTTTTAAGCTAAAGGGTGTAAAAACAAGAAAAGCCTTAATCATTTCCATAAACCGTGTAGTTAAACAAATTCAATCTGGTTCAGTGCAAGTTCTGAAGGCAAGCCTGATGTAGGAGTATCACACAATACAAAGAAATAGAATGACATAAAGATGATGTTATTAAAGCTCAAATCTGCTCACAAGTTTAATTCAAGAATTCACTTTAATTCCACAAATTACCTTATCACTCAAATGTCAAAATTTTGACTAAG
>JANITX010000004.1:11458946-11478433 GCA_027564395.1 Erythroxylum ulei | reverse complement strand
TAATCATGTAATTGAAGGAATTTGCTTGCACTTCCTTCTAGAGAATTGTTCCTCATTGTCTTAATTTTCTAATGACATCCAAAATCTTTCAATTTGGTTCAGTAATTTGGAAGATATGCCTTAAACATTTTCTGACTGTTCTTGTACTGAAACAATATTCTATACTTAACTTCCATCCGAAAATTGACTTTCTTAGAGACTGAATTAAAACTCAATTTCATCATACAATTTGTAGCCTTATCTCTCTAGTTTAATCCAAATCAAAAATCATCTCTTTTGGATAACTAGAGATCAAGTTATGGCTAAAACACCTAAGCATATTCAATAACCATATGCATTTTCCAGCTTTTAACTTCTAACATTTTCACATATAATCCATCTTGTATCTAAACTATATTTTCCATTTGAATCCAATTTTCATGAATTCCTGATTTCTTTACGCATGAATAATTGCCAATAATTCACTTAACAGTTCTAGCTTCCATAAAAGGTTCAGGGCCTAACAGAAACATCAGGGTGGTTAATATCCTTTGTTTCAACAATGAAGTGAAACAGTTTGAAACATCAAGATTGTCGATATCAACGATATTTAATTTCATCTCTGAACAATAAGTAAAAGTGTAATTAATCTTAAAATAAGTGAAATAATATTACATATAGTTAAATAAATTGAAAATTTACCAAAACTTTTATCCATGACATTTTCAAGCAAGTTATTTTCCTTTAAATCCTCAGCATGCTTCAATCAAGGTAATTCTATTCTCTCAGTTATCCCGAATTTACTTGATAATTTTGCTAATTGGATTTTGTCTAGAGGACGACCTAGCGAAGTATTAATATATACTGACAACTTGCTATTCATTGCAACATTCATTTGTTGCAACTCACAATCTCTAGATTTACCTCTACATCTTTTTTTTCTTTTTTCTGATGTTGACAATAGAACCTGACAAAAAATGAATAATGATAAGAAAATATGGATTAAACACGTAAATATGTATTTGAGCATAAGTCTATTTGTAAGTGTAAAAGATTAAAAAACCTGCAGATCCTTCTGTACTGGTTAAATCATTGTTGGTTGATTTATATATAATAAATAGAGAATTTATATATAATAAATAGAGAATTATGATTTAATAGACTAATATGATAAGTAAGATATGAGAAATTATCTATTTTCTATATATTCATAAATCATTATACTAATTACAATTATTATGTATACTTTCATATAACATTATATATAATTTATATATTATATAATTTCTATAATACATAGAGTGTAAAATATAGGAATAGAGTTTGATGACTAATTATAAAAATTGTCACAAAAGTTTCACATTTTGCGACGATTTTTATACTCATCCCCAAAGGTTAAGCCAAAACCACGTCGTTTTATGAAATTGAAAACCTAATTACCCAAATAGAGGACATAAATTGAAAACATTCCCTAATGAACGAGTATCTAGATGCTTCCTAATTAGGGCTAAACCATCGAAGGCGATCTTCTTCTCCGAGCTAGTCAAGTTGCCAGGTATGGGTTCCTCTATCTTACTTCTCACCTTTTCTTCTTCTTTTTACTTTTGGTTGTTGTTCTGCAATAAGTAGTCATTAGCTTTCTCTTGTAGGAATCACAGATCACTCCCATCCTAAGTTAAAGCTAACCTTGAGGTATGAAATTACTTGATTCTTTTATACTAACTCAATGTCTTCTTGCTTAATCCAGATTTCCAACTAGTAGTTAGTGATCATAAGGTCTTATTTTGGAGAGACAACTTCAATCTCCAGCCTTCATTAAACTCTTTAAGTCTTAAATTGGTGTTTAACTGCTGTAAAGTTGATCTGTTCATCTGCTTGGATTTCTTGCATCAGTTTTTCTGTGTGATTTCTACATCTTATTGATTACCTAGGGTTGCATTTACTATTTATGTATTTCATTCTGTTTTGAATTCCAACACAATAGCACTCTTTATATCTGATGAGGGACTCTAGGGACCAAACTATTTTTATCAGAATAATGACTTTAGAGGAAAGTACATTTAATTATGCATCTGTTAAATATAGTACATACATAGTTAACATTCTTAACCTTATCATATGAAGTAGTCTCAGTTAATAGATCATAAAATTAATGTTGCTAAAATGTTGGAACATTCAAATAAGAAGTCTTCTATTCTTAAAGATGTCAAATCACTTATTAATATATGGCATCAGCTTTGGGTTTTATTTGTCTTTAAGGGTGAGTGGCAAATATAGAATGTGCTTATGTAGGGGATTTTTGGCTGGTTAAAAATTTAAACTCCGATGATCTTTGCTTTTTATGTGAATATTTTGTTAATTGCATATAAATTCATATAATATTTTCATTTCCTTATTAAATTGTACACTACGCTTTTATATTGATTATAGCTATGACTTGTCTTTGTTTCTATTGACTTTTTAAAATAAAATTGTTAACATAAATTCATCGCAAAATGTTAACATGGAAATAGTTTCTAATGGCAGAAATGAGCTTTGATGGGAGGAATGTTGTAGCGCCTCCTTACCCTAGAGTATATACCGGGATGCCCTGAGGACATTCCAGTAAATAACCTATGATAATGACATGCTACGATCAATCACAACATTCACTTAACAAGGCATCATATATCTTTACTCTCTTATAACCGTCATTAAGAAAGTCACAATAATTTAAAACCTAAAATTTTATCATTTTATTTCATAAAAACCGAAGGTCTACAATATGTCTTTCAATATTCCCTACATGTACATCATGATAGCCTAATACAAAAGTGCTACATGAAAGAGGAAATACACAAAATCTATCTAATCTGTCCAAAACCCAGCTGACCGACCTTTGAGCCATGATTTCTCTTCCCAAATCACAAGTATACACTGCTTGTAGCGTCTCTCAATAGCTAGAGTCATCTCTCGGTCCTGAAAGGTCAACGTTGCAATTTTAGTGAGTTTTACGAACTCAATGAGGTAACCATCATCGATTCTTTCAATTCAAGCATCACATCAATACATATAACATATTATTCATATCTTTGAATATTCATAAAATATCACTTTTCACTTTTAGAACAATCATAATGGTCATTTCATTCATGTAAAATACACATATCAAGTATAAATGCAATGCATGTGAGATTCACTTTTATTTATTATTGTTGTTGTGACTGAGTGCCTTTTTACTAGCTCATATCCCTTAGTGGATACCGAGCTGTGTCAAATAATGTCTCATATCCCTTAGTAGATACCGGGTACATTCACAACTGGGCTTGAGGCTCTAATCACAATCTGAGTTTTAAGCTCTTTATACTGGCGACTCTAGTCATAACTTCCTTTATCTTATATGCATTCATGTATTGAAATGCTTCACAAATCCTATTCTCAATCAATCACATGCTTGCACATTCTCATTCAAATCACTTTTATCATCGGACCCAAGGTCCAGTATTCAACCGCATTGTTGAGCAACAATTATTCCGTCACATTCACATCAAGCAGCACTTCCTATACATTCCCGAATAATAACCAATATGATATTTTATTATCCAGAATCAATACTCAAATCACATTCATAAAATAACTCAAAACAGAATTTAAGCAAACAAGTATTTAAATGAGACCATCTAGGTTACTAACAGTTTGCTCCAGAAGCTATTGCCTCGAAGTCCCGGTAACATCTGGATGATGGCGCTCTATATATTCCTCTATATCATCAAAAACATACACATATCACGATTTTGCACAATTGTATAAGTGTCTATTAATGCACACATATGTATATGAAATATGTACAATGCATGTTCAATGATATACCCGGGTATATATCCTTAATACATGTCTTATAACCGATTCATGCTCTTTCAACCGATTCCCTCACTTTCTTTCAACCAATCTTTTTAAAATTAACGCAAAAGGTTACCAAATTTTTATGGAGAGATGGAAAAATGTGTTAGGAATTTATTGGTTCAGGAATCAGTTCATTTGGAAGTCGGATGATGAAGTTATGACCAAAAGAATCAAACATGGTTATGTCCTCAATCATATTGTACCTATTTTGGGACAATTGACATAACTTTCACTAGAGTTATTAGATTAAGGTTGTCTTAAGACAATTTCAAAGATCACTTCTAGATCTACAACTTTTGTGAAGACTCTGAAGAGAGATTTTGCCATTTAGAGGGTCAAAATGCACGGACCGTATGGGAATACACAGGCAGATTGTGTACTCCTCGGGTCTGATGGCCTTTCTGGATTAGAAATACACGGTCAGTGCTAATATAAACGGCCTGACCGTGTATTCTTCGGATTTTTACTCAATTCTCCTTCTCCAAAACATCTCCAATGGATCCTACACCCATTCTAACATCACTTTCACTCATAATCTTCCCAAATTCACCTCATCTAATGCAATATCACTTCATAACAATTTAAACACCAATTAGATTTCATTAACTCTCAATTCTCAACTTATTTGATTCATCACATTCAACTACATCTCAAGTGGATAACTTCTTCAAGTATACCTAATTTCAACTCAACATCATCCATACACATATCATATTCCCTACTTGATCATAAACACTCAAAGTATAACACATTCTCATACATTCAAAACAGAACACAACATATACATTCATCCACCAATGTACTACACACAGTTCTCAATTTCATGTTAAATTTTGAGACTCTTAAAGACAGAATGTAAATTCAATGTCTTCATGAAAGATATAGCCATATGTCTCTAGTTTAATTCAAACTAAGAATCATCTCATTTGGACAACTACAGAGCAAGTTATGGCTAAAACACATAATCGTATTTAGAGATCATATTGCTGCTACATTTTCCAGATCAACTACCAATTTTGTTTCTAAATCTTACCCTAACACAACTCATACAAAGATCACCTTTTGTACTCCATCTACTCCTTATTCTCTACTCCATTTCAACTCATTTTTACACTCATCCATTCATACAAGCAGGTAATAAACGCATTTCTATATTCATCAACTTCCAATTCTCATTAAAACATCCTTTTCACAACCAATCCATCTTAAAAACATGTGTAGCATAACTCATAGTTTCTTACTCATCATATGCAACATCAATCATCCATAAAACAACTCCTAACCCATTATTTAGCATTTATATGAAACAGAACATCAATATATATATGTTCATTTCTTCACCAACATTTGAGCATATACAAAACTACTTGTCATAATCATTCAACCTCTAAAACATCTCTATATATCATTAATCATCAATAAAAGCAAGAAATTTACATATTCTTCATCATTCACGACACAAACATACACAAAACACCATTTCATATCATTGACCTCTAACTATCATCATAAATGCTTCCTTTAACAAAACCCATGATATTTGACAAGATACTTAAGTTGATTTTACTTCCAATTCTTCAAGATCTCACTTAACCCTAGCTTCCCTCTCTAACACGTGCATCATCATTTTAAGGTGGTAGGGTTGGGTGTTTAGTAAGAAATGAAGAGGACAATAATTCTTGAAGAAGCAAAGTGAAAAAGTTAGACAAAGTTCAACATGATGAGGGTGAGAGTGAGGTGTCGTGAGTGAGGAAGAGAACACATGAAGAAGATGAAGAAAAGAAGAAGAAGATGGAGAAATGAAGCATGTCACGAAAAAGACAAGTGAAAGACCATAAATATGAGTCTTTCACTTAAGGAATTTCGTAGCTTAAAACAAGTGGTATGGCAAGTGACACTTGTTACTTGCCACATGTATAATTTCTAAAGCATTAGACTAGGTTCTTTCATTTAACTAGTGCAATCAAATTCAATTTCTACTCCAGTTGTCTCCCAATTTTAATTGACACTTGTCAATAAATCCTAAAGTCATGTATCAAAATTTCCATTACCATTGAACAGTAATTTCTACTACCATTTAACAATTGTCTTGCCACTAAGTATTTTTCTAGTCCAAAAATTACCCAAAATTCAGAAATTTTCCTGAATTTTACCACAAATTCTAAATCACTAAATACACTCTCCAAATCAATTTTCAACATATAAAACCACAATTCTCAATAAAATCATATTTATAAACAATTATACCCGAAAATTGTCAATGAGCGCATATACAATTATTTTTATGTGCAAAGATTCAATATTCACGTGTATGTGCGTATCATGTAATGCATGAGCATGAACTATGTTTTTGAATCTCTCAGTAATCTCTCATATTTACTATTTTAGCCTTAACATGGGTAACGGGATGTTACAAATGTGGCAGAATTCTCCCTGATGAAGAACAAATCGACAAATCTCCTTATCAAAGTCTAATCACCAATTGCCTTTAATGGCTGATCTTCTTTTTCAAGATTTTTAGTATCATCTGAATTACCACTCTTTCTTTATTATATGTATCTCAATTTATATTAGGAAGCTATTAGATGAATGTGTGATTTTATATACTATGTGTTGTGTAAAGCTTCCTTGAATATTCAAGAGAACATAGAAGAAAATGGAGGCGGTGGTAATATCCCGATGGTATGTACAAGATTAGGGAAATCGGTTGTTTTGGAATAGTCGTTGATCGCAAAAACTATGTCTGCTCATTGTGAAAATGCTGTAATCATTCAATCGAGTATGCATGTGTTTGAATTTGGGTTCCTTATACCATTTGATTTAGCTTTTTAAGTTATATACTGCTTATTTCTTAGGTGAAATGCATGTTATGTGCAGTTCATCTAATTCAGTGACGCATACTGCATCTAGGAAATCATTCATTGTATCTGCTGCTAGTTTAGTTAGAGCCAAGAAGTTGTTGGAAGAGAGCGTCAATAAACCAACATCTGGGGGATGATCTTTGACCGTTTCAATTGATGCCTTTAAACGAGTAAGGAGCCTTCTTGGGAATCCAGACATAAGGAACTCCTTTACCTTATCTACCGAGTCTCATGTTACTTGGAATCTAGAAAAATAATTATTTCTTTTCTTTTTGATGAAATAGGCATGAAACTTTATTTATTGTTTTGTCTATAAGAATTGTTAAACTTTTAATTAAAATCTTGTATTACTTATCATATATCAATATTTATTGTTTTTCTATAAGAATCATATATCATTATATTACAAACTTCATGTTAAAACTATTTGAAAATTTTGTGACATCATATAAAATTTTCAAATCATATAATTTAAAAGATAAAAATAAAAATAATAAATCTATGTAATATTAATTAATTTTGAGTTTATAGTTTCATAAATTATTGAAATGATTTGACATTTTTTAAAGTTAAATTTGTTTTGACGCTTAGAATCATTGTCAATAATATTAAATTTGATTTTTCTCAACTATGATGTTTAGTCATAAAATGATCAAGTCAAAGTTAGTGAATTCGTAATTATAAATAAGAGAGTGGTTTTGTTATTTAAGCTTTTGGCGATGATTTAAAAAATTCACCGCCAAAAGTCCTACTTGTCATGATGATTTCCAAAGTCGTCATTAAAGGCTTAGCCTTTGGCTACGAAAATGCTAAACCATAGCAAAAGGATGAGCCTTTTGCGAGAATTCCCAGAAAGCGTCGTCAAAGACTTGCATTTAGTGACGATTTTGTAAGAAGTTGCTAAATGGTAAGCTTTTGAAGACGTTATTCGAAATTGTCGCCAAAAGCTGGCTTTTAGCTACGATTTGAAATCATCGCCAAATAAAACGTAGCTAAACGACATCATTGTTGTAGTGGGCCTTTCAATACCTTTAACTATTCATAAGTGTAATAATAAAGAGTTTTTTGATGAAATTGGATTGAAAGTCTCTTTATAGTTAACACCTTCCCTTGAGTAAAGCCTTTAGCAACAAGATGAATTCTTTTTGGTCTTAAAAATCCATTTATAACCAATAGGTTTCACACCTTCAAGTAATGGGATAAAATCCCAAACATTGTTGTCTTTTATGGATTTCAGTTCTTTACCCATAACACTAGTCCATTTATAAGAGTTAGAACCTTTAATTGCTTCATGGAAGGTGAGTGAATCATCTTCCACTAAATCAATATTTTCTCACATTCTTAGAGAAATACGATATAATTATTCAGAATTTCACTTCTTCGTTCCCTTGTAGAACTTCTTAAAGGCACCAGTTCTACTTAAGTTTGAGTTTGTTAAGTTTGACCCTCATGCTCCTTATAAATAATGGATTAAGAAACAATCAGATGATTTTTATGGGTAGGAACCCAACATGGTCATGTATTTATACGAGATGTTTTTGAATCATGATAAGAATCAAAACTTGATCATAATCAACAATAACTACAAGAAAAGGAATATTGAACGAATCCTTTTCAAAGACAAAGTCATTACACTTATCTTTCCCCCTAAACTCAACATCCTCAAAGAGTTGAACATTTATCATCTCAAAGAATATTCTTGTTTTAGGATCATAAAATTTCAATCCCTGGGATCTTTCAAAGTATCCTACAAAATAAATACTAACATTCTCATACTTTTATAAAGGGATGTTGTCAATGGATAGGAGTATGTTAGATGTAGTTACTGAAGGAGCTCTGGTAAATAAAACACTAAAAGCAGCTAAGTAATTAATTTCAAACATGGCCTAAAATTCTCATCAATTGGGGAGAAGGATAGATGAAGCTGTTAAATGTGTGAATGACATAAGTAATACTAACATTGAGGATAAAATTTTGTATTTGATTGCTCTATTTTTTTAAATGACCGTAGGTTAATTACAATCAGTACGACTGTGTGAAATATGCATAGTCCTTGGTCATCCTACAGATACATATCCTACATTGCAATAAGACTCCTTAAAAAAACTAACGTAATAGGGAGATTTCTTAGTCAATCTTAACAAAAATATGACCCTTATTCCAATCATTATAATCTGGGTAGAGAGATCATATGAATTTTAGCCACAAAATAAACTAGGGCAATAAAGATAATGACATTACAATTTCAATATACGACCTCAAACACCTACACACGCTTAATCTCAATCTTTATATTTAGGTATGTCTTTGGTTGAAATTATTAAGGCTCTTGCTACTCATACTCAACAATTACAATAGGAAACAAGAGCAAGTCTTCATAACTTAGGAAATTAAATCAATCAATTAGCCACCTCTATTAGTAAATTGACAGCACAAGCATCAAAAAAATTACCCTTACAAATAGTGGTGAATCCTAAAGAGAATGTGAGTGTAATGATATTGAAAAGTGGGAAAGAAATTAAATATGGATCTATGTTGCCAATGGAGGTGGAAAGGCATGAAGGAGAGGAGAAAGATGAATATTAAGCTTAAGATTCAATAAAGGTAAAAGATGATTTGTCTTTACCCATATCAACTAATGCATGTGTACCTCTTTTTTATGTAGGTGGATAAATCCAAAGAAAAGGAATATGAAAGAGAGATCTTAGAGACCTATAGAAAGGTAGAAATCAATATACCACTTCTAGAAGCCATTATGAAAATTCCAAAATATGCGAAGTTCTTGAAAAAAAATTATACACAAATAAAAGGAAGCTGAGGGATAAAGAGAGAATAATTTTGGATAAAAATGTATCAACTATGATAAATAGAAACTTACAAGAAAAATGAAAAGATTTAGGTATATTTATGCTTCCTTTTGTCATTGGTGATAAGAAAATTGAGCATGTCATACTATACTTAGGTGCATCCATTAATGTCACACCGTACTCAATTTACTTAACTTTAAATATGAATTCTTCTCAAGAAACTAATATGACTATTCAGGTAGTTGATACTTCGTATATGCATCTTACCTGTGTTGTATAAGATGTTTTACGCTAAGTTAACAACAGAGTATTTCTTATAGAATTTTGCATCATGAATATGGATGGAGATGGTATAGAACATTCAACTTCAATTTTTTGGGAAGGTTATTCATAAAGAATACTAAAACAAAATTTGATGTGGATAAGGGTACTTTTTATGTTGAGTTTGATGGAGAGATAATGAAGTTTAATATTTTCAAAACAATGAAGTATCCTAACGATTTTCAATCAATTTATCATATGGATATTATGGAATGTGCAATATTTTTTAAAGAAGAAGATGTTGATGATGATTTATAGTTTAATGCTAAACTGGAAGTGAATGAGCAAGTTAATAAAACTTGTGAAGTTGTAGAATCATTTTTAAATATGTTAATAGATTTGAAAAATTTGAATGCTAAAATTATTATACTCACAATAAAATGTTGCCCTCTATTTTACAAGCTTCAAAGATAGAATTGAAAACCTTACCTAATCACCTAAAATATGTCTATTTAGGTAAATCAAAGCCACCACTTGCAATCATCTTTAAAAAGGTTGAATAAAGGAAAAGAAGAAAGATTCCAAAAGGTAGTGGCAAATTTAACTAAAAATTATGAAGTGCATCATTGAGTATCCACCACATACCATTCACAAATGAAAGGATATCCAACTATTTGATAAAGAACTGAATTTATTTTGACAAACATGGTAAATTTGAGAAGAAAGGATTGGAATTTATGTTTAGATGATGCTCTTTAAGCTTACCATACAACCTATAAAACACTAATAGGAATCTCTCCTTATTGGTTGGTTTTTAGTAAAGCTTGTCATTTACTGATGGAGATTAAACATAAAGCTTATTGGGTGGTACAACGTTCCAACATGGATTTGGCAAAAGTTGGGGAGGCAAGGAAACTACAATTACAAAAGCTAAAGGAACTAAGGTTGGATGCTTACGAGAATCTAAGAATTTACAAAGAGAAAACCAAATTGTTCCATGATAATATGATCTCGAGAAAGTAGAAAGTAGTTTAAGGTAGGAAAGAAAGTGTTATTACATAATTCTAGACTAGTCCTTTTATTGTCAATAATGTATTTCCTTATGATAATTAGAAATAAGGAGTTTAGATGCTAAAAAAAATCTTTAAGGTGAATAGATATAGATTGAATCTATTTTATAAGGAGATGATAGTTTCAAGTGTGATGGATATTGATTCAGCACTTCCCCAATATGTAGAAGATTGAGAAGAAAAAGCCCCATTGAGCATAATAATGTTAAACAATTACGCTTTTTGGGAGGCAACCCAAATATGATAAATTTTATTCGTTCTATTTTAGTTATATATAGTTTTTCATTTTCTTATTTTTGAATTATTAATTTATTGGCTTAAGGGAGAATTGAGTCTTAAATTTTAAAATATTAAAATTCATAAGGTGAGATCATATCTTATGTAATTAAGCTTTCATGATAAAAGACCCAAAATTCCATACTGTTAAAATTCATAAGGTGTGATTATGCCTTATATAACTTAGGTTAAGGTAACAGTCATTTGAAATTCTAGAAATTTAAAACTCATAATACGAGATCTTACCTTATTTAATTTAGCTTTCTAGAATGGCTCTAAATTCTAGAACACTAACATACATAACACGAGATCATACCTTGAAGATATTGGTAATCTATTTTCTTTTCAAAAATTTTTATTTTAAAAAATAAAAACAAAAATAGGAAACAAAATAAAATGATGATATAAATAAATAAAAAATTAGATTTTTTATACATTAAAAAACATAAAATTAAACCCTAACTTTCTTCTTTCTTCAAGATCACCTCATTTTATGCGAGCACGTCATAATCCTAGGCAACGCCATTAGCATTGCACTTGTTTTGAAGCTCCCCACACTAGTATCTTAAGCTACACCAGTGTCCATACCCACAATAGTGCACCAACCACAATCCCATACATAAAAAAATAGCTAAACTAACTAGACAGCAGTAACACAGCTTATAGTTTGGACCCAAAGCACCAAGTAGTCGCACAGTTTTCCAGCCAACTAGCAACGACACAATAACCAGTCCACAAGTGTCCACTAGACCAGCTCCAATGTCCCACTTCATAGCACAACACTAGGAACCATGCTCCACGCGTCCATTAACCAAGCAATCCATAACGTCAATAAGGAGTAACAATAGATGAAATCTTTGGACGTTTCAACAACGTCATCACTGCCTTGAAGAACTTGTTTAAGATATATCCCTTGTGACAAAGATTTTAAGATCACTACTAAAGGAATGAAGACCTAAAGTGATAGCTCTAAAGACTGTAAAGGATCTCGACACTTTCTCACTCGACTGGTTAAGAGGAAACATAATGATCCATGAAGCCGAACTTATGCGGGATGAAGGATCCTCATACTAAAGAGGAATGGCACTAAAAACAACTAATGACTCAAAAAGAGATGAAAGTGACACTGAATAATAAATAAATGGAGATGAAGAATTCATTTTCATGGTTAGAAAATATGCCCACTTTTACAAAAATAAGCCTATGAAAAAAAAAGAAGGAAACAAGAAAACTGGAAACAACAAGTTCCTATCAAAAGGGAGCAGTGATGATAGCAATACACAAAACAATCAAATCATATGTTATCACTACAAGAAACCTGGATACACAAGACCAGAATGTCCTCTTTTTCAAAAGGACAAATTAGAAAATAGAAAACCCAAAAAGCAAGCTATGGCTACATCTTGGTCAGATGAGGACTTTGAAAACTTTGAAGAAGAAAAGCCTGAAGAAATCAACAACGTTTGCTTTATAGTCGAATCAGGAGTCAATAGTGTATATTATTATGAATCCGATATTGAAATTAATGAATTAAAAGAAGCATATCATGAACTGTATGATCAATATAAAAAACTGACAGTGCAATATTTCAATAAGGTTGAGAAGTCCAAAAATAATGATGCATCCTTGACGAGTAAGATTGAATCACTAGAATCTGAAAATAAGAATTTGTTGAATAGATTTATGTCTCTTGAAAATGACAAAAAGCAAAAAGTCTCTACAAAGGAATTCTCGGTACAAAAGGTAAGTCAATTAGAGAATGCATTGCTTGAAAATGATTTTGTTAAGGTAAAACAATTACAAGAAAAAAGTCACTTCTCTAGAAAACGATCTTACCAATTTTGTTAATGGTAGGAACAATCTTGATGCATTAGGCCATATAAGATAGGATATAATGAACATAATAACATTAGGCCATATAAGAATTTCTTTGTTAGATACAGCAGTGGTCATAGTCAAAACAACAGGAACTTGATAAATAGCAAAAATTACAGTAATTCTCATTCATCTATTTTATGTAATTACTGTGGTCAACATGGTTGTATTAGCCATTCATGTAACTTTTAGAAAATGAAGAAATTATCTCAAATGTTTGTTTAGAGACCGAAAGGTCAAACTACTAACCTGAAAGGACCTAAAAAAATTTGGGTATCTAAAATGAGATAATATATTATGCAGATATGCTTCAGAATAGAGACAAGAGAAAATCAATGGATATTTGATAGCGGTTGTTTGAGACATATGACAGGTGAAATATCACATTTCAACTATATTAAAAGGAAAGACGGAGGTAATGTTGTCTTGTCGATAAAAACGAGGCAAAAGTCATTGCAATTGGTAAAATGGTGACTCTAACTTTACTTTTATTGATAATATTCTTTATGTTGAAGGATTGAAACATAACTTGTTAAGTTTAAGTCAATTATGTGACAAGGGTTATAAAGTTACTTTCTATGCATCACATTATGAAATTATTAATATTCTTAATGATAATATTGTTTTTATTATTCCTAGAAATTAGAACATATAATGTGCTCAACTAGAAGATACATCTTCACAAAATGTCAAATGTTTTGTTTCTATAGAAAAGGATTCTTATATCTGGCATAGAAGATTTGGACATACTAGTATGAACATCCTATCAAAATTGTCCAAAAATGAGTTAGTAAGAGGACTTCATAACCTGAAGTTTTAGAATAATCAGGTATGTGAAGCTTGTTTAAAAGGAAAACAAATCAGAAGTAGCTTCCCTTCTAAAAATATTATGTCTACTAATTAGCCGTTTGAACTTGTACACATGGACTTATTTGGTCCTACCAGGGCTCAATGCTTTGGTGTTAAACATTACGGCTTTGTTATAGTAGATGATGTTGTAGACTTATATGGGTTTATTTTCTATCAAATAAGGATGATACTTTTGAAGTATTTGAGAAGTTTTGCAGAAAAATATATATTGAAAAAGATACAACATTACATCTATTCGAAGCAATCATGGAGGAGAATTCATTAATAGAAAATTTTGAAGATTTCTGTAATGAAAATGGGATATCTTACATTTTTTCATGCCCAAGGTCTCCTCAGCAGAATGGAGTTATTGAGAGAAAGAACAAGACTTTAGTTGATATGGCCAGAATAATGTTATGCGAAAGTCATCTACCTCAAGATTACTGGGTAGAAGTTGTGTCAACTGAATGTTACAAACTTAACAAGTACCTTATAAAACTTATTGTGAAAAAGACCCCCTATGAGTTGTGGAAAGGAAGAAAATCAAATGTTGCCTACTTTCAAGCATTTGGTTGCCAGTGTTTCGTTATAAAAAATGGAAAAGATAACCTTGGAAAGTTCAATGCGAGATCAAATGAAGCTATCTTTCTGGGCTACAGTACCGCTAGTAAAGGAGTCAGAAGACTCAATACATGTAGTATTTGATAAAGCACTATTCTCAACAACAGCACCTAATTCACATGATGAAGAGCATTCCTTGGCTCCTAAAAATACGTCGCATACTCAAGCAACACCTATAGTACCTTTGGAATTACAAGATCAATAAGGTCCTTCTAAATGATTTCCGATGAACTCGAAAGCTAGGATAGAGTAGGCTCCTTTCTCTCAGCAGGAGCCTATACAACGAAGAATACCAAGAGAATGGAGAGATCTTGATACACATCAATACTTTCTCGGAGATCCCTCTAAAAGTATAAGAACTAGATCATCCTTCAAGAACAAATTTGTTGCCCTCATCTCATAATTAGAACCAAAAACCAATGAAGAGGCTCTTACTGATGAAAATTAAGTTTCAACTATAAAAGATGAACTGAATTAGTTTGAAAAAACAAAGTTTGAAATCTAGCACCTCATCCACAAAACAAGTCAGTCATTAAATGTAGCACCCCCTTACCGCAGGGTACCCACCGAGACGCCCGGAGGTCATTCCGGTACATATCCTACGATAAGGGCGAGCTACGATCAATCACTACATTTACTTCATATGGCATCATATCATTACTTGCCTATAAGACATCAATAGAAAAACCGCAATATATTATTTTTTAAAACCAACTTTTTCCTCATTTCATTTCTCAAAAATCGAAAGTCTACATTGTCTTTCCACCTTTACATCAAGTACATCTATAAAATCTAGTACAAAAGTACTACATGAATGAGGAAGATATGTACAATCTAACTAAGCCATCCAAAATCCCAGCTGACCGACCTTTGAGCCATGACTCCTCTTGCCAAAATATAATCTACACGGCTGTAGAGCCTCTCAGTAGCTAGAGTCGTCCCTCGGTCCTGAAAAGACAACGTTGCAATTTTGGTGAGTTTTACGAACTCAATGAGGTAACCATCATTGATGGTTCACTCAATTCATGCAACACATCATTCCACATAACATATAATCACATACTGCACTTTACATAGGTATCACATTTTCACTTAAGTATATGCAAATTTCACATTTCAATCGATCAAACAAAAATATATATGAAATGCTCATGAGACACTTTTCAAAGCAACTTGACACTTGTCACTTTCCTATAGTCTAAACTCTAACCAAGTTCCTTTTGAACTAAACTCTTTAACTCTCATCTTTACAATCCAATTATCTCTAAAATCTTTTTGATTTCTTATTCCCTATTTTTTTCATAATACTCCATAAATTAAAAAAAAACTCCTCATTTCACCAACGTTCCCAAATACAATATTTCCACTAATCACTAATATTTCCAAAATAATTCCATTCAATTATACCCAAAATTATTCATGAATGCATGTACAATTATTTTCATGTGCAACCATTTCACTATTCACGTATATAAGTATGACATATTATGCATGAACACAAAAAAGCATATCTTATCTCTCATTGAACACTCATATTTACTATTCTGACCTTCTCATAGGTAATGGGGTGCTACAAATATTATACTTTATTGACAAAAGATTGGTTTTCCCTTTAGTTTAGCACTGTCTGAGGTTAATTGGGGAATTATAAATCTAGAAAAGACTATGATAAATGAAGATGAATTTTTCATCTTCAAATTTGTGAATGAATCTTTCATATAGAAGATATTAGAAATAAGGCCTTGGTCTGTTGTATGGAGACCCTTAATGTTATAAAGATGCATACCATGTTTGAGTCATGGTAAATCTAGTATGAAATTCATCCCCATTTAGATAAAATTTCATAGTATTCTCCTAAAATACTAGACCATTACACGATTTAGTTACCTTAAAAGTTTTATATGAAAAACCCCTATTTTCAAATGAAAAAGCAATGGGGTTAATAAACTATTAATGTATTATGTTTTTATGCTCATATTTAATATGTCATTCTTATATTAGAGAGTTTTATATTGTTTTTGGTCCTTATTTTAATTTCAATGCTTTTAGGTCTTAATTGCCTTCATAGCAAAAAGAGAAGAATTAAGGTGAAATCTAGTAGAAAGTTATTTTAGAGGTATACATCTGGGTAAAGATAAACACGCCCGTGTGAGTAATATAAACTACTTTGTAAGGAACTGTGTAAGTTAATGTGAACATATAAAGCATCAAAGATGTTATTGTTTCCCTTACGAAGATACATGTTGAAACGTGTTGTTAGGCATATACAAATTAAATCCTTATTTTACTTTTGAATTTGTTAAACAATGTAACAAATGGCAAATAAGGGTCAATCCCACAAGGAAAGTTAATTTACTAATTAAATTTATTAATTATAAGTATTTAAAAGAAATAATTACATTATAATAATTTCACTTATACCAAAAGAATTCCAAACAAATATAAACACATAGTTTCTTCTTTAATCCATATTATTAATATACAAAATTAAAACTTAAGAAAATAAACTTGCAATACATTCACACAATCAATATTTAAAAAAATAAAAAATTATTTTCTTTGACATAAATCATTATCATACAAAAATATATATATAATGCTGGATTTTTTTTAATGATGAAATCAAATTATACAAATATGAAGTTTTCAACTATAAAACACGTAGAAATGAACATACAATCCCATAAATCCAATTCACAACTCATCTAATTATCCTCACATATAAGTTTATCCTTGTCGATGAGTTGAAATTAGGAAAAATCTGAAACCAACACAATTCAAAATAAAGAAACTTATAAATTTGACTAAGTGAATACATAAATAAAAAGGGGGTTGTGGTGTCTAAAATGAATCAAATTAAATCTAGAAATCAAAGAAATAAAACATAAATCTAATCTAATATTTACAAATGAATAAGCAAGTTTTAAATTTTAGTTTAGTCATGCAACTTTGGCATATCCGAGAAAATTAGAGACATTTAACAAATTAAATGTAGAAAAACAACCAATTAGTTCCTACCTATCCCTTTTCACTCATTAGAATTGAACAAACTCAACTCAAGGATCAAAAACATGTTAAGCATAAAGGAACACAATCAACAACAGAAAATTTGTCCAACGAATGTCAAAATTTTAATAATTATATACTCCATGAGGGTGGCATGCTAGAATAGTCAACAATCGAACTTATTACAAAATTTTCGAAACAATGCACGTATATGCGAAAAATCAATAATCAATTTTGGCCTATTTTATTCATAAACATTTTCAATCACAAGAGTTACAATCATTACACAACTTATCAGAATTTCACTAGTCAATTGGGTCTATTTCAAATACAAAACAATAAAATACATATGCAGATGCGAACTGATCCTGACTTCTATTTCTTACTCAAATGCGGTGGCTAGACTCCTATTTGCCTAATGGGGTAACTCCTCTGAGCCTGAAAAATAATGTTGCAATTTTGGTGAGTTTTACGAACTTAGAAAGGTAACCATCCTCGATAGTTAACTTAACTCATACAACACATCAACATATATATAATCACATAAGTCACATCATTTGATTTATTATGTAGCATCACATATCACATTCAGAACAGTCAAACCGATCATTTCAATCATTTAAAATATACATATCAATTATAAATGCAATGCACATGAAACTCACTTTCATTTATTACTTTGTTGTGACTGATTGCCTTTTTACTAGATCATATCACTTGTGGATACCGAGATTATATCAGATAATGTCCCATATCCCTTAGTGGATACCGAGTACAATAGCAACTGAGCTAGATGCTCTTATCAGATTCTGAGCTTTAAGCTCTTTTCACTGGCGACTTCGGTCACAACTGCTTTTATCTTTATTACATTCATGTAATGAAATACATCACATTTACATATTTTCAATAGTCATCATATTTCAGTTTCACATTTAGAACACATTTATTATTGGATTTTAGTCCGATATTCAACAAAAATATTGAGTACACTTATTTCAATTAGATTCACATATAAGGAGCTGTTACAAGGATGTCTTGAATTATTCAAAAGTCGCATGTGAATTCTTGGTGGCTAGAAGTCTATTCATGTAGCTCACCATTCATGAATACAAAGAAGGTCAAATATTGCTAGTTGAAAATTCTGATCAAATTTCGGCAAGTCTTGTGGGCTACATGTAGGTGTGCTTGAAAATAAGCCATATGGTTAGCCCATTTTCTTGACTAAGATTTATGTGCTAGCATTATAAATAGATGCATCCTCTGCATCTTTTGAGCACCGAAAATAGAAGAGAGAAAGAGTGTAGGAAACACTTTTGAGAGCTCTATAATTGTACTAGCTACATTTGGGATTCACTATGTAGAGAGAAAATTCTAGAGTGACACTTTGTAATCTCCTGTTATTTTCTCATAGTAAAATATCTCTGTGGACGTAGGCAAGATTTGAGCCGAACCACGTAAAATATTATATGCACTTGTGTGATTGTTTTATCCATTTATTTCTCTACGTAACCTACTGACGAAGTTTTGTTGATCCAAGGGATTTTTTCTCAACAAACTAGTATCAGAGTTCACGGTTAAATCTTTGTCAGTTGGATGATGGCATCATCAGCAGTAAAATACGATGTGGAGAAATTTGATGGAAAAAACGATTTCAACATGTGGCGTATTAAAATGCGCGCCTTGTTAGTACAATAAGGATTGCTCAAGACACTTGATGGCAAAGATAGCTTGCTAGAAAAATGGGACGAGGAGAAGAAGGCAGACATAATGGAATAAGCACATGGTGCTATACAACTGTGCTTGTCCGATGGAGTGTTACGAGAAGTTGTAAATGAGCAAACTGCTGATGGATTATGAACGAAGCTAGAATCTCTCTACGTGAAGAAATCCCTGACGAACCGATTGTATTTAAAACATCGGTTGTATACTCTCCGAATGAAAGAAGGTATGCCCATCAAAGACCACCTGAATGAATTCAACAAAATCATGTTGGATTTACA
>JANITX010000004.1:11302405-11315287 GCA_027564395.1 Erythroxylum ulei | reverse complement strand
CACAAAGTCCAAATTACCCCTCACTTTAACCCTTTAACCTCAAAACCTTAAGTAATCTTCCTATAATACCCTTAGTCTCATTTTCTTCTTCATTTACACCTACACCATTCTATACTTACTCACTCTTAATTTTTCCAATTAATACATCTTATTCCATTAATTTAAATAATAATTCTCCTACAAACCACAATTAATCTAAACCTTAAAACAGAATTCAAAATTTATGCTTATTCAATAATAATGAAAACAAATTCGGGGGCCAACAACTACAGTTGACCAAACTTAAAATGATGGTCAAATAATTACTTGGGTCAAAGTATGTCAATAGTAGTGACTATGAGGAGGAGTCTTAGTTTGTACATAAATTTTTTGTTAACTTTTGTAATTAACATTTAATTACATTTTATTTTATATATAAAATCCTTGTAATTTAAATTAGTTGTTTTTTTATTTTCGTTTACTGAATTACAACAAAATTGCCGACAATAATACAAACAAGATTAATTATAATTCAAACAATGTTACAAGTAATAAGATGTATTAAAAATGTTATCAATTATTATAATAAATTAATCAATTTTTAAAGTAAAAAATAAAAATTCATCACCAAAAACTTTTAGCTATAATTACAAAATCATCACCAAATCTTTTTACCTATGTTTCATAAAACATCTCTAATAGTCTTTAGCTATGTTCTCGAAACGCAGCTATATATTTTTTGCTACAAAAAACAAATCGTCTCTAAAATTTATTGCCTACACGTAGGTTAACGAAGCTAATTACATTTAGCCACGAAACCAAAACGTCGCAATAAATCATTCACGACAATTTGATTTATCCTCGGCTATATCTTTTGGCGACAGATTTCAACTCGGAGCATAAAAGTTTGCACGACGATTTTGTAGAAACGTCGCAAATAATTTTTTTCGACAGGGCTTCGATGACTATTTATGCGACAAATTATCACCGTCACCAAAACGTTTGTCGACGATTATTTGTCCTTCATCGTTGAATATTTGCGTCGCCAAAACCCTTGCCTATTGTAGTGATATCATAACTACCCAAAAATTTACGAATTCTAAAGTGGTTTTGACTAATATTTCCTTGCTTAATTTTTCGTATAATTAAATATTTTTATTATACAATATTCTAATTAAACATAGAACATAAAATTAATGTCTAATTTATTTGAGTCTAGTCATATTAATTCTCTACAATTGGTAATTGATTATATTAATAACGTTTAAAATTTTCACTTTGTTCAAGGGTTTTTGCAAATCAATACTAATTTAGAATAGTGGAATATACTCCCTAATTACTTTAGGGTAATGAATCCTTTACTGATCACCCAGCTACCTCCATATAATTCATATTATATCTGGAGACTACCGGTTAAGTTAACATTGACTAAAATCCCTATATGAGATATTTTTTAGATCTCAAGTCAAATAATCACTTATGCAATTATTACAGTGAGAATTTTCATAGAAATACAAACAATGTTTCAAATAAAAATATCGTATAGGATAAATTCAATGAACTTGTTCTTTAATAAGCACTCACGTGTTTATTTAAGTATCTTCATATTTTAGTCTATAAGATTGATTACTTTCTTTATAAGAAAAAACATAACATGTGCTAGTCTTTTATGTTATATTAATAGAACAATGACTATGAACAATTTAAGAATAATACATAAATAAAATATAAATCTTATAATTATGATTTTATCATAAATTTGTTTGTAATATTAATTTATCCATAAGCTTTATCATATACGTTTGAATGTGTATAAGATAAAGGGCGTATAAGATATTAAATAATTATGTCACTAATCTATAACCAACTGATTGACTGTAAGATGAACTAATGCAATTATCTTACATGTGACTTGCATGGCCTTTGCCAAAATTAATCTAATATATTAATCTTTTTCACATATTAAATTTCCATAAGGTTCAGAAAAATAAGATCATACTATAATTAAATATGTACTATATAATTAACCAGACCCACTAAAAACTCTCACGGATATAAACAGGCAAATAAAAAACTGATATAGATATCAATTACAATTATTTGCAAACTCTTCGGATAAAAATAATGTAGTTATATTATATACTTACTGTTTATTTTCAATAAAAAGTAAGGAATATAATTGAACATGATATTTTAAAATATGATACATTTTCATGAGAAAAAGATCAATTATTCTTTAGGTTAAATTCCAAAATCTTTAATTTTAGATTTCACCCTTAACATGAGAATAACAAAACTCTAATTTGTTTACTTAAAAAGCTTTTCCTTGAGAACATCTACTTTATTTTTAGTTACCAAACATATTTAAGAAAATGGAGAATAGAAAAGATATCGAGAAATTGAAAATAAAAAGAAATGAAGCCAGAAACCTGTTCTTTTCACATCAAACGGAGAAAGGGAAAATGGCAAGACAATCTGCTGCTTCTCCTAAACTTAAAATGGAACTCGCGTTCTTATTGGCCCATCGACAGAGAGCGATGCCCCAAAGCAGTATCTCAGTCCAAACTACAGTTCGAGTGCAGGATCCATTATAAATTAGGATACGGCAGGTCGTTTACACTTTCAAGTTTCAACTTCAAACTTCGCTATCGACGTGTCGTTGCTCGTAACAGAAAGCAGTCTTGCGTGGTAGAGACGCCTGGACGGAATTAACTCTCGCTGGCTGATTACAAAGAAAAGTCAAACAGTGACCCTAGTCAAGTGAACCTCTGTTTGAGGCCAGTTTTTAGAAACTCAAAACAAAGTAATTGAAGAATTGAACGGAGAGATCGGAAACCCTAGGATCTGGAGAGCTCTAATTTCGTTTAGAGCAATTCTTTCGATGGCGGATCGAAGAACAAAGCTCTTGGTGGTTATATGCGTTCTCTCTTGTTACGCTTTCGTCTCTATTTCAGCGTATGCATTTCTCCTCCTCCTCTTCTTCTTCTTCTTCAGTCTCTTATTCGCATTCCTTCCTTCTTAGGGTTTGCTTGGCTTTGGAGATTAAATTGGTTGAGATGTGGGTGTCAGGAAGAGTTATTACGATGTATTACAAGTGAAGAAGGGAGCGTCAGACGAGCAGATCAAGAGAGCGTATAGAAAGCTAGCGTTGAAATACCATCCCGACAAGAACCAGGGGAATGAGGAGGCAAGCAAGAAATTCGCGGAGATTAACAATGGTAAAACGTTACTGATTTAATTGTCATGTCTTGTTGGTTTGTGCTGATGAAAATTGAACTAAATGAAATGTGTGTGGGTGATTAGCGTATGAGGTGTTGTCGGATAGCGAAAAGAGGGGAATATACGATAGGTATGGAGAGGAGGGGATTAAACAGCATATGGCTGGTGGTGGGAGAGGTGGGGGAATGGGAATGAACATTCAAGATATCTTTAGCCAGTAAGTCCTTTTCTTTTACCCCATTTTTAATTTTATTTGCGGTTCTCTATGCTGTGATTTTAGGAATTCTCTAGAAATTTATTTTCACGTCATATAACAGATCCTCGTCGTGTATTTGGCTGTATATAAAGCGAGACATTTGGGATTGCATTCAGATAGTTGACTAAATCACTGTACTATAGCTGGTGTTTGATCAATTGTTTTTACGCTACCTATGTGAGCTAGGGGTCTTTCTTAATGTAAAGAACTTTTTCTTAATTTCAGTCTACCATTTTGATGTTTCAGTTTAGAGGCACATCTTATTGGAGAAATGGTCTTTCTAGGTTCTTTGGTGGAGGTCCCACGGAAGAGGAAGAGACTATTGTAAAGGGTGATGATGTAATTGTTGAATTGGACGCGACATTGGAAGACTTGTACAATGGTGGTTCCCTAAAGGTAAGGGTTTATTCTGTTGGTGATTAATATAGTGGGAAGTTGGGAACTGAAAATTGCAGCTTTTAGGACACATGTTAGAACCTGTTAGTCCCCATTTTGAAACAAACAAGTACTTTATAGTTAGGAACGGTATCTTAGTGTATTTTCCATCCCTATGTTCCTTGTCATCTAGAAGGACAATAATAATTGATAGGTAATACAATTATCGGTTTGATCTAATAAGAAGAATTACCCTTTGCATATTTATCAGGTTTGGAGGGAGAAGAATGTCATAAAACCAGCACCGGGTAAAAGGCGCTGCAACTGCAAAAATGAAGTCTATCACAAACAAATTGGTCCTGGAATGTTTCAGCAGATGACAGAGCAGGTACAGACTCGGATAACAGTCTGACAGTTCTCATGGAGTTTCTTATTGGCATTAACAGTTAACGCAAAAAGGAAGATGGTTGTTCCATTTGATGAATTGATGCTTTTCTTGCTTGCTTGAAATATGCTTGCTTGAAATATTATCTATTTCATTTGGCTTTCTTATGTAGGATCCTATCCCATGGCCATTCAGTTTGATTTCAATCATTTTGCCTGGTGCTATAATTTTAAGGCTCCTCTAAGGATTTTGAAGTCTTATGCCCTTGAGTTTACACTTGTAAATTGATTCAGGTCTGTGAGCAATGCCAAAATGTGAAATTTGAGCGGGAAGGTTATTTTGTCACAGTTGATATAGAGAAAGGAATGCAAGATGGACAAGTAAGCTTCTTAAAATTTTGTCTGTATGAGACACTATTTACTGACTTGTTGTGCAGTTCTTGCTACATGAATATGGTAGTTTCCCCCATTTTGGTGATGTGGAAATCTCTTGACATGTCCTGCTAAAGGAAGTTTTCTCATAGAATTAGACATACATGGATAATTCAGATGGAGCATCTTTGTGGTTGTCACTCTTCTTATTTTACCTTATAGCTTGGGATTGATGTGTTGACGCATGTTACAGGAGGTTGTTTTCTACGAAGATGGTGAGCCTAAAGTTGATGGAGAAGCTGGAGATTTGAGGGTTAGTCTTCGAAGCTGTCTTGTATTAACGCTGTTCATTTTTTCACTGCTAATACTATTGCTAGTTGTTGCGTAACGTACAAAAGTTAAAACTTATGAACATTGCAGTTCCGCATTCACACAGCACCACATGATCGCTTTAGAAGGGAAGGCAGTGACTTGCATATAACTATTACTATAACGTTGGTGAGTGCTAATAGTAACTCTGTTGGTAAATACTAGCAACAGTTCTTGATTGTTATCTTCATTTGTGTTTTCTTCTTGTATATGTTGTGAGAAGGAACTCCCTGTACGTTTATGTTCCTAGGTTCAAGCTCTGGTCGGTTTTGAAAAGACCATCAAGCACCTTGATGAACATTTGGTTGAGATTGGCACAAAGGTAAGTGAATGCACTTTCTCTGCATCTTACTTTAATCTTACTTGGATACTGTTTGAGTTCCTATGAAATGGGAATGAAAATTGCTAACGACTCTCAGGGAATTACTAAGCCGAAGGAAGTAAGGAAGTTCAAAGGGAAAGGAATGCCATTGCATTTTAGCACAAAGAAGGGAGATTTATACGTCACATTTGAGGTACTTTTCCCCACCTCACTAACTGAGGATCAGAAGAAAAAGATCAAGGAAGTTCTTGGCTAGGGCATGGAAGGCTTTATTCTTTTGGGGGTCCTAAAGATGTTACTATTGTAACATGACATTATACAGAGGTCAAGGAACCTTCGAAATTTTTGTTTCCTCTTGTGTCTTTGCTTTTTGAGGCGTTTTAGCCCCCTGTTAAGGAAATAGCATACAAGTTAGTGGATTATAAATTACAATCATGTTTTTCTAGTGCATATCTTTAACATGTACACAAGTATACGTTTTCCACGGGCTAACCCAAAAGAAAACAATGGCCAATGCTTTATTAAGCATTCTTAGCTTTTGGGACTTTGCCATTTTGCCACAAGTTTTGTTCAATCCTTTTTCTCTTTTAATTCCACGCCCATTATCTCTTCGGACGACTAGCAAATCACTTTCGTTTACCAACAGCACAAAAACAAGCGTTTAGGAATCTAACTTTCCAACTATCCCTTCTCTTTAAACCTCAGCCAACTATCTAACTCTAAAATTAGTTTGTTCCCACTCTTGCATGGCTACTTCCCCTCTTTAGCTTTTTGGGCTACTACCCTGGAGCCTTTTCCTGAGACGGTCAACTTTTCCTTTTCTCTTCGATCTTATTCTTCACCTCGAGCACCTTGCTCGTCTTGGGGGTTTCCGACCCCAAACTCATGTTTTTTCTTATTGTCTATCTCATCTCTTCTTCCCAACTTTGTTAGTACTTCGACAACTTCACAACTCGAGTGTCTTTGGTCAATTCTCTCGTCCTCTACTCAAGTTCTTTTAATTGTTTCCTTTTTCTTCCTTCTTACCTTGAAACACTCTTGGTTTAAAATTGTAGGAGATAGGTCTCCATTTAAGTTTCTCGAAGTTTATTCCACCCCTCTTTTGTGAAGGATCGCCAATCACTCTAATCAAGAGCCCCTAAAGCGTATCGTTTTGGCGGATTGTTTTGTCAATAAATGTCTTATTTTTCCCTTAATAAAATGGTAAACATTTGTAAAATTGTGCAAACTTGGGTTAGTAATATCCTCATAAGTGAAGTATATTTGTTTTCATTCAAATTTAGTAGTGAAGTTATCTTGGTAAAGATTCTTGAATAGGAGGCTTGACATGTAGAGGTAAACTTCAATTCTTATAAAAACTGGAGAACATGTATGTAGTCAGCTTAAGATTTGGAAACTCTAAACTTTGTCTAAGCTAAAGTAGACACTGAGGATCTTGCCCTTGTAAATAGGCCCTTGACCTTGTTATTAAGCCCTTGACCATGTTATTAAGCTTGTCTTAGAGTTCATCCAAAAGCCATAATGTTACCCCCTTCAAAAAACTTTTGGAAAACTATGCTGACTCTTCTGCTTCAACCTACGAGAAAAAATTTTAGGAAGAACTTAAGAAAAAGGTTCCAATTAGCTCCTTAATCTCCAAATGTAAAAGGGTTGAACTACCTCTCCAAACAGTAAGTAATCATAGACTTTCAGTAGATTGAAAAACCTATCTTAGTTAGCTTACTTGAGTTAGCCATCATCTACACTATGTCTAAAAATGCTTGTTACATTTGTTTATGATTATAATAATTTGTCACTTTCGAAGCATCTTTAGGTTGATATCCTAAATATCAACTATAATATTTCCTCTCCCTAGTTAGTATTGGGAAACTTCAACTATATCCTTTTTCTATGAAGAAACAGACTGACATTTATATCTCTAGAAGTCAATTTGTGAAGATTTTTGTATTTACATCAACCAAGTTGGTTTATTTGACCTCTGCTATAAGGGACAAAAATTTTCTTAGAATAACAAATAAAATGACAGATGGTTGTTAAAAGAAAGCTCGATAAAGCTTCAGTTATTCCTTTATGGCTTTATTCTTTCTCCCGTGCCTGGGTCCTCTCAGCAATCCATGTTACTCAAACCATTCACCTATAGAGGTTTACCTCTAATTTGGTTGTAATTAAAGGAAAATCACATTTTAGGTTTAATATTAACTGCCTTTTAGGAATCCAAAGCTTTGAAGAAGCTATGGTATAAGGCTTAAATATTTAGGAGGCGGTTGGTTCAAATGGGATAATAGTAATAAAATGAGAATGAATATAGTGAGATAAGAATCAATATAATCATTATAAATATGATGTTTGTTAGAACAAAGGAATGATTACTATTTTCATTGATAGTAGTTGGTTTGTTAAAAATATTGAGAAATAAAAGTTTGTTAAAATCTTGTTTTACATCAAATTTTAATATATTTTAATTAGTTATATTTAATTGCTTAAAAAGAGAAAAAATACAATATAATTAATTAATTATAGTAGTTATATTTTAATTAATAAATTAATTATATTGTAATATTATTTTAATTAATTATATTGTAATTACTTAATTACATTTTAATTAATTAATTGTATTTAATTAAGTATATTTAAATTATATATAATTACTAAAAAGATTTTTGAAAACAGAAGAAGAAAGGAGTGTCACAGGGGTGACAACCACTGTCATGCTTGTGACACTAGCCCGTTACTCAGGAATGGTTTTCATTCCTTTGATATTTGGGGCGTATCGAGTAATCCTCGAAAGTCTGATATCAAAGTATTATCCCTATAATCATAATAATCAACCAACCACTCGTTATCTATTCCTTCCCAATCGAACTCTTTTTAAACCCATCATCCAAGCACCCCCTTAAGTCACATGTTTGAGGCCTTTAAGCATATAAGGGAGCTAAAATTTATTAAAGAGAATTCAAAATTTTGAATGCCTACTCTATAAACAATCTAGAGTTAAGAAAAAACGAAGCCAAAAAGGAACTTAACATTGCTAAGACATTAAACAATTGGCAATCAATTACTTAAAAAATTCCTTAGGGTGTTTAAGTAGACTCAAGTCTTAGTTGGAACTTCTTTTATTCTACAAGGTATCTCCTTGGGTAAGCTAACATTCTTACTAAATGTTTTACTGGACAAGACATTGAAGATACTTGGTTCAATTTAAATGTCAACAAGGCATTAGACCTCTATATATTAAAGGGTACTTTTTTATTTAAAAAAACATGACACTTTGTGTCAAATTCCATATCCTCATCCATACTTAAAATTTTCTTCAATGGTATTTTAGTCTACTAATGTCCACAAATCCTACATTTTCCTAATGCCTAAGGTATCAAATCCAGCAAGTCTAAAAGACTTTAGGCATATTCTGTGTTGTAATATATTGTATAAGATAATTTCAAAAAATGCTAGCTAATAGGCTTAAAGAAGTGCTAAAGACTATTATCAATTCATCCTAAAGTGATTTTATTTAGGCCCAAAGCTTTAGCAACCATATTTTATTGGCTCAGGAAATTATTAAGAACTATCACTGTAAGTTAAACGTCAAAAGTAGCATTCTAAAAATTGAATTTTATAAAGTCTTTGACTTAATGTATTGAAACTTTCTCTTTATTACGATGGAAGCTTTTGGACTCCCTTCTATCTTAATCATCTAGCTTAGGAAATGTGTTATAACCACCTCTTATTTTGCCCTGATAAATGGTGAGCTAACCTAAATATTTAATGATGCAAAAAGGTTAAGACAAAGTGACTCTCTTTCACTTATCTATTCGTAGATTATATTGAAGCTTTTACTTGTATCATTGCCAACTAAATTAAGAATTAGAATTTCAAATATCACAATAAGTGCAACTAACACAAAATGTTCAACTTTACTTTAGCAGATGGTCTCTTACTCTTTTGAAAAATTTAACATTTATTTATTCTTTTAAGATTTTTTTTAATTCTTTAGAGGACTTTATCATGGTTTGCTATCAACTCCAATAAAAAGATATTTATTTGTATCAACAAGATATCAAGAGGAGGATAATTTAATCAAATAATTAACAAGACTCATAATTAAGAAACCTCTTTTAAAATACTTGTAAATCCCTATGATTGCATATGAACTCTCTAACTATGATTGCTTTTTATTATTTGAATCATTGAAAAGGAGAATTGGGAATCAGAATAATAGAAACATGTAATTGTGATAAAAACAATAATTGATTTCTTTAAAATTAAATAGTTTGCACATTTAGCGGTTTCCTTCTTGTGAATTTAATAAGATCAATTGAAAGAATTCTATGCATAAGGACAAAACTGATGTAACTAAGGCCAAGATAAAAAGGAGTGAGCTTTGTATACTAAAAGCTAGTTAAGAGTTAGGGTTCCTTTTTATAACATTGAAGAATAAGGTGCTCCTCGTCAAGAAAATCTGGAAACTTTTCTTAAACCTCGAGTCTTTGTCAATTTGTAGATACATATATATTTCTTGAGAGGAAAAAGTAAGTGAATGGTTAAACCAAATACTTTCAATATCCTGGACCTTGCATTAGATCCCTAAGTTAAGGGAAAGGCTTAGGGCGAATTAATTAAAAGTAATATGAAGAAATGGAAGAACTTTTTATGGTATGACAATTGGCAACCTCTAGAACACCTTTAAAATTTTGTAAATACCATATTCACAAATGCAAGCTTACCATCTTACTTAAGAGTGTCAATTATAATAAAAATATAATTGAAATTGGCCTTTTGTTCACCCTAAGGGATTCTCATTTATTAAAAAAAAAATTGCCCATCAACCCTCCTAATTCAATTAGAAAAGATTTTGTTATGTAGATGAGATCCCAATCCCTTAAATTTACTATTAGATCCTACTTAGAGATCTTTACTAGAGGTCAACATACTTTGCATTGAAGAAATTTAGTCTAATTTCCCAATTGCTTACTAAAGATATCTTTCATTTTATGACTAACCGCTAAAATAAGGATTTAAACAATGGACATTATGCTTTTCAATGTATTAAATGTTGTTTGTATGCTCTATAATTAAGTAACCAAACTGCACAATCATTTATTCTTCAATTATTAATACTTAAAAATAGTTTGGGAGAACTCTCTTATCTTTCGTAATTCATTTTGTAATTTGAACTAATGGTTAAGCATTATGAATTAGGCAATTAAAATTAAGTTTAATAGTAAAAGAGACTTGATGTTTTCAAGATTTCCCTAAGTAGTACCACTTATACAATTTGTAAAGCAATAAACTAAAAATTTTTCAAGAATAAGAAGATTGAAACTTCAATTCTCGATGACATCTTGTTTAATTAAATTAGAATGATCTCGACTACTAAGGAGATTGATTTGAAGCTTAATCTAGTTATTGCCTCCAAATAGAATCTTTTGTAATTTTGTTTGCTCATTATGTCTTATTGGCAGTAGAGTGTCTTATTAACTCCTTTTGTTAAGTTATAACCAACTAATTAGATTGTTGAAGCCCTTAAAATTAATTACGATTCTCTAAACTCTTATAGTAGTCGTGGAACTAGATCGAAACTTTAGAGAACTGAAAACTAGTTCCTTAAAGTCAATTGTTGAAACAAAGTGGACGATTTATGATTAATTAACTAATAAACTAAATTTAACAAGGAATCAAAGTAAATCAACTAAATATTAAAGATTGAGAAATTTAGTTTTAATTAACTCTAATTTAAGGGAAACATCTCATCAAATTATAACATTGATCATTGGTCTAGAAAGAATAATTTTTACAGTTTAAGAAATTAGTTTGAAACATTTTATGATAGTCATAATAAGTTTCAAATTTTTCTAAATTAATTGGTTAAAACTCATCATTAAAACCAAAATTTACCATATATTTATTAGGTATAATAGCATTTCATATCAATTAAATGATAGCAATAAGCTTAGTGAAAAAAACCCCAAATTAAATAATTGAGATAACTATAACTATTCTATTTAGTTTTCTTGTTTCTTGTAAGTTAAATATGCAAATTCATAAATAACATGTTTGTTACTTATACCAACCTTCATGATAATTACAGATCACAGAATTCGTAAATAGTTATAAATAATCAACATCATATTAATTTGTCAAATTAATCAATATTAATTATTCATGAAATATAAACACACAAAATAAAAAAAAACACTTGAATTAAACAAGAATTTAAGTTTAGAACAAAACCTCATAAGATTACAATTAGAGTTTTAAATCCCTTTAAATTATATCTAGGATTAGCCACATATAGTTTTAGCTTCAATGCCAAAAGTAGAAGAAAAGATGAAAGATGAAGAGAAAATTTCAAATGAATGAAGTGTAATGATACCTAGAAGTGTTGGACGTATTTTTCTCGTCTATTTCTACTTAAAACCTAGTCTCTTTCTATCTTGCCAAGATTCATATCTAAAACAAATATAAATCCCTACATAGGCTAAAGTTAAGTTTTCTAATTGAAATCAAACTCTTAGAGTTGGTATGTTCTCACCTTATTCACTGCAAAAATTTATTCTTTTTTTCCCCTAAAATTTGTGATTTTAATAAATAATGATCCAATTTAATGCAATCTCTACTTGTCATATCTTAAAACAAAAAAATATATTGATTTTCTCATTGAAACACTAAAATATAGTTAAAATGAAAGAGAAATTAGCATAACCAAATAGTATCTCATCACTTACAACTACATCGTACAATTTAGTTGTTGTTGTTTTTTTTGCTATTATTTGGTTCCGTATTCCTTTGTCGTCTTTTCTAATTTTATTTTACTTAAAAGAGAGGATTCAGAATCTGTGCAAGATTCAACTTAATTTTACTTTTTGCCCTTCATCCCCTACACTGTTTTGGGGAAAAAAGAATTCCTACCGATGACATTGTAGACATTCCCCTCCTTGATCTTGATCCTATATCCTGAGCCAAATGTGCTTGTAGGAGGGTAGGAGATTTAGACTTCCATTCAGACTTACGAGACATTGTTAAATATTAACACCAAAGAATGCTTACCAGATCTGAACCAAATTTAACAATAATGTCATCCACAAAGTGCCACGATTTCTCAAAGTGGCTTACCATTGGAAACACATGCACTCAATAAGTACAATAAGAGTAGCAATACATCTAATTACATAAGAGGCAAGAACAGAGCCATAAACACTAAACAGATTGCTCTTTTTCTCTTAAGCAAGGTCTCAGAAGACACTGAAAACCCAACTTTCAAGTTCAGCAGGGCTCCACCAGACATGAGCAAAATACCGTTTGTTTAATCTTCATCGAACTAACCTATGAATTCATAGAAAGTGGAAGTGACGATCATGTTTGCCACATCTTTGGGCTTCTCTTTGTTTTAAAACTATCAATATAGAATATGCAGTTGATAAAGAAAGAAGAAGGAGAAGATAATTGCAAAGGTTGATTGATTATGTTTATTATCGTCAACTATTTATAATAGTGTGGTATATAACAAACATCTCAATTAAAGGAGATATACGAGGAAACAAACTATACATCAGCTATATACTAGGAAGATTACAAGCTGGTGGTTTTGACTGTATCATACGTAATAACA
>JANITX010000004.1:11245253-11256586 GCA_027564395.1 Erythroxylum ulei | reverse complement strand
TCTTTTGTGTATGAGTATGTTTAGCTTGTGGTTAGATTTGAATGTATGTGTGTTAGTATTGGTTGTTAAATGTTGGGGGTCGGATTCTGGAAATTGAGAGTTCGCCGCGACGAACTTCTCTTACTAGGCGCCTGCCGCGGCGAACATTTTTGTCGCTGCGACAAACCCACCAATTTGTCACACTGCCAATCCTTCAAACTTAAATCCTTTCGACCTCCCCTCGCGTAATCCTTACTCGACGACCTCAAACGGACGCCTCGGGATAGGAAACAGGACTCGGGCCTAACAATTAATCTCATAAGGAATATAAGTAATGAAAAATAACTATCTTTCTATTATAGAATCTATCAAATTGAATGATTAGCTTAAAAAAAGAATTAACTAAACTAAAATAATTAATGTAAAATAACAAACCAAAGTATCAAATGATAATGAAAATAATCATTTAATTAAAAAAAATCTAGATATAAAATCCCTTTGAAATCTTTTTATGCTTAAATTTATCTTGATTCAATTATTAACTATTATTTCTTACACCAATATAAATTTCAAAATTATTACCATATTATTTCTTAAGACATGCATCTTATATCCTTAATTTGATTTATTGAAATCTCTTTTTATTCAAAACCCTTAAGAATACATAAACTTCTTGTATAAATTCCTTTGTTAGATTTGTTATAAACCAAAAGATTTATATTGTCTCATGTACAGGAATCTATATAACTCTTATTATTTATGTCACGATTTTTATTTTTACATATGATTTCTTAATATCTATATAAGAAAGTTAGAAATTGAATCAAAACGCTAGCAAAAGTTAATTCAAACATAACTGTTATTGAGAAAAAAGTAAAACATTGACTTTAAATTTACACAGCGTTTACTTTTTGTGTCAAAAGGTTGTGTTAGTTTTTAAAGAAGCCTCTAAATGCTCTTGTTTACTTTTAAAGTTGGTGTTTTACTTTTTTATCAATAAGAGTCATGACTATTCTTAATTACTTAATTAGGTCACCTTTTTAAATGGACTAGCAGCATTAATCGGTTTACAACTAATTGAATGAATTTATTTAATCTTCACTTATTTATACTTTTTTCATTAAAAAACTTGTTAGAATAATAAAAATCATTAAAAAGAAACTACTTCTAAATTAATTATATATCCAAATTAAGAAAAAATCGTAATACAAATCAAATATTAATTTTTAAAATTAATGAAGGAATTAGAATTAACTAATGATCAATATTTGTGATTATTTTTTAGACAAAATTTCACAATAATAACCAAACTTATACTGAATAATCTTTATAAATACATATACTTTTAAGGTAATTTTTTTAAAAGATCATTCTCTATTTAAAAAACTATATTCAAAGAATCAAAATTGATAAGCAAAATAAGACTGACTTATAATTAATTAATTATAATAGAAATTATAATTAACGAAATTATAATGTAAAAATGAAAATAGAAATTAACGAAATAATAGAATACACTACTATTGTTTCTGCGTTCCATTAGGATTCTGTAAATGTCAACTTGTTCATCTTTTGAAAGATCAGAAAGGAAGAATATGTAGTTGATCAAGTGTTCGAGGTGGGATCTTTTTCTTTCTTGTCAAGAAACTTCGTGCTTCGTTGCGGTTGTGTTTAATTTGTTGTAATAACATCAAGGTTTATAACTGGTTAGGTCGGCTATGCTAGGTCCAGCTCCAGGTTTAGGTCCACGAGTCTACGGCCCATCCCATTCGCAGGTGGAAACCTCCCATGTATACATAAAGACCTAAACCTAGCAGCTATTCCTTATATAAGGTACTACTTTGCCATGATACAGGTACGACATTAGAACCCTATTGTTTTCTGCTCATAGCTGCCAAAACCCTCACAAAAGACTAACTTGAGCGTCGGAGGGGCCTACCGGCAGTCAACCCCCGGTGCGCCTTATTGTTTTGCAGGAATTCTTCAGCTAAAGAAAACCACTCTCGTGGATCCAAACAACGACGTCCAGCCCCAGCAGATTCAGACAGAACTAGATTTGATAAAGAGATCATTAATTATCATTAAGCCGTCTACTTCTATTCTCATAATGTCCATTGCCATCAGTGAGAAATAAAAGCACATGATACCATCACATGCCTGTCACTGACATCATCATATCATATCCCATCTGGCCACGACCTTCCTCTCTTTCAAGTGTTTCCAACATTCAAGCATCACCTTGCAACTTGCGATCCTCAATTCTCCATTTTATATAATATTAATTCCTCCAACAAAAACAGATTAAAATACCAAACTTGTCGCTTCTCCTGAGAATTCGTGCAAAGCCCTCTGCTCTGCCTCTGCCCCTTGCTTTCGCCACAAGTTAATAAAAATTGTGCTTCAAGTCAGGAACTATATATCTATAAACAAATGTACATAGCCTGCAGAAAACAGGTTTTGTGTATGTTGTCAGAGAACTACCTACTACGACTCCACTTGTGTACAAACTGAAGCATTGCAGTAATTTTACATTATTCTTTGGAAATGAGAAATACATGCATTTTTCCAATGGCGTATGCCTATCCCAGATATACCCATGTCTGATTTTTTAAGTGGCCAAGTATGTGTCATGTGTGAGCTTATTCATTCAACCCTTTTTAAGTGTACCTTTTTTTTTTTTCGTCGCATTATAATACAATATTTTTCATAAATTTTTTCCTATTATTCCGGTGAACTTGGGTAATCAGCCAATTATTTTCAAAAGATCTAATATTTTGACAGAATAATTTTTTGCATCAATTCAAAGTTCACAAAAGTTCATTGAGCATCCAAACACTTGCCTTGGATCAACTTCCAAATTATAATTGCTTTAGTGAATAACTAAAGAAACTAGATAGAAAAGAAAGAAATAAATTCAAAATATTTCTTATAAATTCATTAATTACTTGACCTCTGTAAACTGTGCTTGGAGGGAGTGATTCTCTATCGTTAACTTCTATGATAGAATTAGTCAGGGGTGAGAAGCGGCAGTTTATCCTGTAGCGGATATCAAGGATTTGAGTCTGCTTATCTCCAACTTGTAAACTTAGGGGGTACAAAGTTATGCGATAGCCAATATGCCTGTAATGAGTAGGTGGGTGTGCAGCTAGCCAGCATCGAACTGGACTTTCGTTACAAGAACATGGCATGCTTTACAATGAATGTTTTTAATTAAATTAAGCGAAAGATGTACAGTACTTATAGCTTGTCAAAAATCTGAATGTTTGAATAAGAACATGGGAAAAATCTCAGGAATCCATTTTCTGAAGGGAGAAAGCAAAAGATAGTTGTTGAGTAGAGTGGAATTGTAGAAGGATGAAAAGACCTCAGATTACTTGCAAGCAAAGGAAAAGTAGATCAATTTAGCAGGGAAAGCTATGCGGTGTGTTATGTGAAGAAGAAGGGCCCATATGTTAAGTGTTTCTCAAATAATTTTTCTTAAAATTATTATATGATTAATTTGTCATGTAAGTAACAAACTTTTGAATAATCTGATTCAATATTATTGGAATTTGTTAAAATAATTTCAAGAAATTTAAGAATGATATCATAATTTAGAATTTTTAATAACATAATTTTTAGAATATTTAAAATAATAAAGATGCTAGTAAATTTGGAAAAATATATATATGATTGACCTTTTTCTTAATCAACCAAGTAGGAATTATGTAAGAGAAGCTAAGAAAGAGGGCATTAAAGTCACTCCATTTTTGCTTTCTAAGGAAAAAGAATAAAGAAGATGCTTTTATAGAATTAGGAATGGCAAATAATTATGCCCTGCAGGCTTTTTGCATTGGATTGTTGGCATTGCCATGAACAATGAATGAACTTGACAAGTTTTTGAGAGGTTGGAGAATGGAGACGAGGCCCTTTTGATTGATTACCCAACAACCTCCTTAAAAGTCTAAACTACTTGAAGGTAATGGAAATGAAGTCAAGCCATAATTGCAACCCACAATCTCTACTTTATCTCAACCAGCCTTTTATTAAGGCTCTGTTACAAAGAATAGAACAGTGATTCACACAGAACCAATGATGGCAAGCTTCACTCCTCGAATTGACTCTTCCTTTCTAATATCTGTTTGTTTTCTTGTTTTGAGTGTTTGATTAGACTCTTCCTTTTGTGTTTTTAGGCCAGACCTGAGGGTAGAAGTCTGACAACTGTTTTGACTTGACATGGCCCTTGTGCAGTTTTCACCATTGTTATGCAGACACATGTGAATAACAACGGCACTTAAAGCCAGGACACCAGAGACTTTGCTCTACAACCAGCCTTTTCCAAGAAGGAAACGAAGACATGAAACATGAAATCTAGTGGAATCAGGAATGTCAAAAATGTCAGTCCGTGGATGAAGTTCTCCTTTATATATATATATATAAATATGGGCAGTTGAGAAGCAGAACATCTGTTTCTATAATAGAATTCACGTAAATAAAATTAAAACACCGTAACGGCAGAAGATATCATGTGGGGCAATTAGTCCGTGGATAAAGTTAACCAGATCAAACAAATTAAATGTGGCAGATGGGACAGTCAGCAGAGCCCAGCTATTAGTTTCCCTCCCCTCAAGTCCTGAACATCCGTACTAACAGTGACAACCAACTTACCCAATAATTATTAATGAGATCAGAATCCAAGGATCTAAACCAGAGGGGATAAGAATCCAAATTTAGACCGAAGGGGATAAAAATAATAAAGTAGCAAATTCAGTACCGAAATCCTGTACATGAAGAGTAGAGAACGAGATAAAAAGAACAGGTGACAAAATTTCCCGGCAGGCTAAAAGTCTTTATATGTTTTGTACAAAATGGACCAATGATTCTATCGCCGGCAATATCTCGTGAATTTGTTTCCACTTAGCAGCTCAAGGCCTCGTATTTCAATGGAAGTGACCGATTGAACCCAGCTTGAGACAGTAGATTTCCAACTGCGGCAAGGTCGCGGCAGAACACCCCCTGGAAAACAGAGGGGCTGGTACTGCCTGAAGATGTTGCCAATTTATGTGCATTCGAAGTGACCTTATTAGAATCTGAAATCTCCAACGCATATGGTGTTGGTTCGGGTTTTGAATTCTGGGTTGATTGCTGCACTTGAATCGCTGCTTGTGCTGCCTGTAAAGCAGCTGCAGCTTTTCTTCTCTGTTTCTCTGCGGCGTCTTCTTCCATAATGGTGGACATTACACTTGAATAACCCTTCTGAAGCAATCTATACAGCAACAAAGCCGACATTTTTGCACGGTCTTTAACTGAATCAAGATCCCTATCATCTGCAAATTCACACCTCTCAATAAAATTCGTAGCCTTATCAGGCTTGTGCCTCAAAGATAGCAACAAGTGAGCTCTTTCCAGTTCAGACCTTGAACATCCACGTCTCAGCCCAATCAAGGCGTAGTAATCAACATTTCCAGTTTCACCAGAAGCAACCCTCTGCTTCAATTCTTGAATCTTGGTAGTCAGTGAACAGAGTTTTCCAGGAATTTCTCTGTACCTCACATAATGCCTCTTCCAGGCAGGACCTGGAAGCTTCCTGTCTCGCAAGATCGAATTGTACAATAGCTTCAGGTGTTCCAAATCATGAAGACAATCAGGCAAGCAGCGGATGGTTTCCAAAAGCGAGGCTCTTGTTTCAAGAGCCTGAATGGAAGAGGGATTTAGAGCTAAAGTCTTGTTGCAATCACCAATGGACTCTGCAATTCTACCAGAGGATTTATATGCAAATGCTCGGTGCATATAGCATTCTGCAAGGAAACCTTGAGGAGCTCCTCTGCGACCTTCAACAATCTTGCTGAAATGGCGGATGGCTTCAGAATATAAACCTGCATCGAGGGCAGCAATTGCAGCTGCGCGCCTGCGAAGTAGGAGCTTAATATGTGACAGGAGATGCGTAATGTTTTCAGATTCGGTCAGTGCTCGAGGTGGGGTTGGTGGAGCCGTGGAGGTAGATATGTCACCGGAGATTGGGAAGTCAGAGAAGTTGTCTTCCGACCAGGAAATGCTTTCACGGCGAAACGCAGCCGTGGAAAGTCGTTTACCAGTTTGGAGAAGGACCATAGCATCCTCCATTAGACCTAGATGACAACAAGCCTGACCTAAAACCAAGTACCTGCGGCAGTTACACGACAACTGAGTTAATACTACCTTGTATACAGGAATATCGAAAAACAAGACAAGATTTGATTTTTCGCTTCTCAGAATAAGCAATAATGCGTTTTGACTTGAATAATCAGTATCTGTTAGTTAATTAGAATATGGTTTAGCAAAGACTATACTCCTACACCGACCAAAAACCACTGACTTCACTTAATTCATCTATAAAACTATTGTTGCCCAAAATTGACTATCCATTGATATGGCATTACTGCGGAAAAGTAACACACCAACCTCCTTTGGAATTCACCACTTTCAACGTAAGAACAATACTAACTCGTGTTAAAAAAATTTTCAATTTTCAAGTTCTAGAGCTACTATAGTTTCGTATTAGTTCATCAGCGGATTACCTTGATGATTTAGTAAAGAAATGTCGAAAAACAAAGTAAAAGAACCATACCGAATTGACATTTACTCAAACCATTAGAAACATAACTACTGATAAATAAAAGCCATCAAAAGATGGAACATTTCCAAATGTTGCACCACACTAATATTTATCATGTAAACCATAATTACCTCCACTGCCCTTCTTTCTCGCAATTTTTACAGAGGCCTGACATGACTTTCTTCTTCAAATCCGAAACAGAGAAACACTTGAAACTCAGATCAGGCCTCGCCGAATCAGATGACGAGTCGTCGGAAGGCAAGAGCTTCACACGCTCTCTAGAAAGCTGTTGAGACGAGTTATCAGAAGAAACCGAACCCGACTCGTCACCCACCATTTTGAGACTAGGAATATAGTCTTGAAGCATATCAGCTACGTCCCTGAATCGCCTGAGATATAGCAGCGATCTCGCTTTCAGCTCAAGAGCTACTTCAAAGCGTGGAGAAAGCGCCAATGCCGCGTCGAGAAGATTCAAACCAGAGGCAATCTCGCTCTGTTCCTGCGTCGCAATAAGGTTTCTCGCATCTTTCACGTACTTATCTACAATCTGTACATAAAACGGGTTATTCTTCATCAACTCTAAAAACACTCAATACGAGGTGGACTGTTCAAACCCACGAAACATTTCAGATAAAAGATCAAGCATTGTACTTAAAAACAATCCAAAAAACCATTACCTTTCGATTACTAAGCCACCAGTGTTTTCTCTCGGTCCCGATGTTCAGACATAGAGAAGCAGCCATGATTCTATTCGTCTTTGGTGTGTCGTGTAAGAATCAACCACCAACACGGAGTCCCTCTCTCTCCCCCCTCTTTCTCTCTAACGATTATACATTTTTTTCGGGTGCTAAGAATCAGACATATATATATATATACACTTACATAGATAGAGAGAGAGGGAAATCGAAACTGATAAGTGATAACAGAGTGGGGAGAGAGGGAGATGACGTCATGGATCCTTAATTTAATTTTATTCATATGTTTATGTAATTTACATATATAAAATTAAATAACACAAAAAATCTCGTTCGGGATATGAATTGGGCTGGTTTAAACAGATTTCAAGTATTATTTTTAAGAAATAAATATTTAGATGCCAACTTTGACCTCAGACAAAGCTTTGAATTTGATTTTGATCCTTCAATTTCATAGCTGGCACCACATCCACACCTCAGCCCCTCTCTCTCTCTCTCCGTAATATGTGGCCAATAACACCATATGATATGACCTAAAGCCTCCAACTAATTGTGAAGACGTTAATTAGTGTTGACCGGGTACAACCAGTAGACCCCATGGTTGTTACCGGAAATAGGCGGTGACGAGTCACGGGTCCTCGGGTTTAACATCTCAACTACTCGGGCAAAAAAAGATAGGACGCCAGCAGCGAATTGCCCCAAAAGGTAAGTAAAGATGGCTTTTCTCTTGCAATTATTTATTTCTGATCATGTACGATTTTACTCTTTTGTCCCTTCTCATTTTTCAAAGCACGTTCATCCATGTTTAGCTTCCAACACCTAAATAATGAAGTTGGCCACCAAACGAAAGTATATGGTACGACTACGTTTTCAGCAGGATAGTAATTTAGGAAGCGTGGGTTACTTAATTCAAGCCATAATCTAACTAAAAGATATGTTTGTGAGAGTGGATCATGTCATTGGGATGTGGATGTTATTGAAGACAAACAAGGAGGATGAATTGGGAAAATTGAGAAAGTGACTCTTCTTCTCACACAATGCACAGGAATCGCGCCTTTTCCTTTTATTTCACTCTATTATTTTGATTAATGAATGCACATGACAAGGGATAGCAAGTGAGACCGGGGGGGCCGTACCTTAAAGCTTCCCTCCTTCACTCCCCTTTCTTTCTTGGCCCACCAAACCCTCCTTCCCCGTTTCCTAAGGACAATCCTATATCCTTCCTACAAACGATCTCGTGGACTCACGAAACTCCTCTTTTCTTTTCCACATCACCCTTCTTCCTTCCCTACGTGGCAACCGCACTGGTCCAACCTCTCCATGTCAGCTAGACTTCTTTCATTACTTTTTGTCCTTACACGCTTTTGTTTTCTCCAGCCTCTATTATTGCATTACATTGCCATTTTATATGATCAGTGATTTTGCGTGGTGATAATAATTACTAATTATTCGACACAACCTTTCATTGATCTTTACGTCAGTTCGTCTGTTCGTTTGTTTGCGATTATGATTATCTTGGAACTAATGTAGAAGTACGTGGTACAAGGATTAATTGTAGGATTGTGAACCATATCTAGAAAACCATTATGATCACGTATTAATGGTACAAACAGAACATGCTTTTCTAAATATTGCACCTACTGAATACCTCAGGATGGATTAGTGTGGGGCACAACACAAACTGTCCTATTAAATATGTTGTACAGCCTTGCCGTTTCGTTACATAAATTCACATGTTGTTATTTAAATCTCTTACACAATTTAAAGAGAGAGTGATTCATTTTCAAGAAAACCTTGGAGTCCAACCAAATTCAAAAGTGGGGAATGACTGGATGCCTATGAATGAAAATAACCAGTCTTATGATGAAGTCATTAAGTTAAGGCCCTAGCCCTACAGAAAAGAAGTTTCGAGGAAATAATGTAGGAAAGAAATCACAAATTGAGCTGTTATTCTTGTTCCCAATGTTTCGGGACCATAGGGACCCCAAATCCAATTGACAAGTCAGAACCTAGTGGAAGGCTTGGAGGAGGCTGGTTTCGTCCCCTCAAGAAAGCCGCAGCAGCAGCAGGTCTTGTACTCGTACAGCTCAGACTGCTTCAAAGTCCAAACTCCAGCCTCCAGGTTGTTCATTTCTCGTGTTTTATAGGTGGAGATCATCAATAGATAGAAAGCAATGGTGCATGGGCTACACTACAGGGTCCCCTAGGGTGTAATTTGATAAACCCTTATCAACGGACTGTGATTAATTATTTTCGTTACATGTCCCTCCCTTCACGTACCTCATGAATTCCACCCTCCCCGCACACACGCATCCACCACTAACTATTTTTAAAAACAAAAAATTAAATAAATATAAAATCTTCATTAAGATTAATATTACGAGGAAGCTATGAACTTTTACAAGGAACTATTGAGGTCTTATGTTTGTTTGTGCTTTCCATGTTCAGGAACTACTGGGAAAGTTGCAATTTGGAGGCCAATTTTGAAACAAAGAGCACCAACATATATCATGTGCCTAGTTAAAGTTTAACACATGCCATGTCTCAACCTATTGCAGACAAGGCAGTTACTGGATAGTATAGAGCTAATGATGACACCAGTCCTCCAGTCCCAGCTTCGATACAGATTTAATTGTAAGCCATGTTTTTCTTCTGGCCCTCGTATATACATATAATATATTTCAATCTTAGCTAATTAAAAAAGCAATTTTCTCTTGTTGCTTGCATGTATTAATAAATTCATAATCATTAACTAGTTAACACTTACGTTTCAAATTTCATGAACCTTAAATAACTGGAGGGATCCATCAGTTTGTAGCAGTTGACTAGTAGCTGGAAGGCTAATACGTAATGAAGATAGATATATGAAGTGGTTAGCACTCTTACAACCTAAACAAAAACGAGAATTCTAATATGGTGTTAATAATTCATAATTATTAACATAAGCTTCTTTTGTTTTTTTTCTTAATTTGTCTCTCATGTTGTGGATATAGACCAATCACATAATCGTAGGTGTCGCTTATTATTTCCGTTTCCACCTGTATACTGTACATGAGTTTTGTTTAAACGTTTAATGAGTAATATTAGGTGATTATAGCCAAAATAAATCCAATTATCAAGGGGTTTTAGTTGTACTGCAATTAGAAGAATGAGCGAAAAATATCTGTAGCCAGCTTTTAATCGTGACCTAACTCTTCTTATATTTTCCTTTTATGTTTCTTTCAGGTGGTCGATAATGAGAAAACCTAGTTTTAGTCCTGACTCTTGTACATAGCCGCGTATCTCTTCCAACTCTTAGCACTCAAAACTTTGTTTTGGGTACTTTTATAATCTGACTTTCGAGGAGAGTCACGAGTCACCACAATAGGTCTCTGTTTTTCCTGATAATGAACTGAATCCATGCAACCTCCACTTCTGCTGCATAATCTTGTAACTTGAAAAGTAGACATGACAGTCTAAAAGTATGGAACGTAACAGAATTTGAATATGATAATTGTTTTTATTTGCGAATATTCATATGTACAATTGAACTCTAATGGGAAGATGTCATCTCACTTTTGTGTTTTGTCATAGCACAACTTATTAATCGAAAAGGAAACGTGTCCTTCATTAATGGAAATTAGATCCTCTGAAGCATAATAATTGACCCACTTACTTACTAACTGCTCTTAAAAAACAGGTACTCACAAATTTTGAAGCGTCGTTCCACACTTCCCCTGGCCTCAAAATTGCATATTCCAAATCAATGTTTAAAAAATAAGATCAGGGATTAAATTAGAGAAGCAACTAATTTAAGGGTCAATTGTTCAATCAGAATTTAATCGTGATCGAACCTGTAACTAATAAATATATAAATTTTTACTTTATGTATTATATATATAAGATAATTTTTAAACATACTATTTAATTATTTATCTAATTATAAATTTAACTTAAACCTTTAAACCAGTGCTCAGAATTCTATTCTGGGTATCCAAAACCGGTACGAAATTTTAAATTTTAGTACCGGATTTGAATACCGGTCGCTACTGGCCGATTTCGGCTATACTAGCCGGTATGCAAAATACCGGCTGGTACTGAAAATT
>JANITX010000004.1:10857737-10867830 GCA_027564395.1 Erythroxylum ulei | reverse complement strand
AATCAACCCCCGGTGTGCCTTATTGTTTTGCAGGTATTTCTGAGCCAAAGTCAACCAATCTCATGGATCCAAGCGGCAGTGCCCAGCCCCACCAAAATCAGACTGAACCACTAGCCAAAGCAGAAAGCTTGTTTTAGGTCTAAGAACCTTGTTCCAAACCATAGAGTACCATTCCACTATATTAAATAGCACTTCCCTCAATTTCTTAGCTTCCTTTAGCGTCATTTCTGAAACTGGAACCTCTTTCCATAAATAAGTGTCCTTTTCTCTAAGGCTTCTAAATTGTGGAATGGACAAAAGTCTATTTCATCGGTTGACAGTGACAAGCTTCCATTGGTAATAATTTCATTGAGCTTTGTATTCATAGGAAACCTTAACAGTAAGGTTCTTGCCATTTGATTTTGAAATAATACACCTTGCCCAGTCCAATTATCGTATCATAGGGAAAAACTTTCTCCATCCCCTATTTGACAAGAGATATTCTGTTGAAATTCGTCCTTCATTTTCAAAATTTGGTTAAAAAACGAAGTGTTACTATCTTTTGGTCATAGGGCCCAGAAACTCCCATCTTTTAAAATGTAGTTGTCAATCCATTTGATCCATATTGACTGCTTATCACTAACGATTCTCCAAATTCTCTTAGTCATAAGTAATCTGCTCTTCTTGGTTATTGATTCCAATCTCAATCCTCCCTCTTCTTTTGGTTGACAAGATGGGCCCATAGTCTTGCAATCACTAAACAACATTTTTAAACAATGTTTTGGAACCAACAGGAGTTATCAGTTGACTTCATGGGAACATGGAACGCAGAAGGTTGAACATCCAATTAAATTCCAAGTGTGTAAAACAGATGTTGATCCATGCAGGCAGACAGAATCATCCGTAACTGATACTAAACCTTGGAACGTTGAGAGATATCATAACAAGATTTAGTTTTCTAAATGTTCTAGATGAAAAATCCACAAAAGTCTTTATATAAAGAAGTTTCTCTCTGATTACACAAAATTTGGAGCGGCAGTTTTGAAGGCGTGCATAAAACTTTACCTTCCCATGTCTTGAGAAACATAACGGACAGACCAATATTTAAAAAAATGGGATCACGACATGAAAATTGTAACAGCGAAGCTAAGATCACACAAAATATGGTTGTTCGAGAACAATAAAGATTCCTATTAGGAACTCACCATTGTGCGAACTTACAATGATTAAATCATGGTAGTTCATAAGGATTTGAACTTCTAGCATTCAACACACTTATCTTTGTTTGTGTTCTAAGACGAATAAAGGTCATGTCCCACGCTAATTTAAAATTGAAACAAGAATATTATTTACCTTATGCGAGAAAATAAGAATTAAGTTATTAATAACAATGAGCAAATTTTGAAAATGGGATACATAAATGTTTATTAATTTCACATTAACAACTCTTGGAAATTGAAAAGGCTCGTCCTAGAGTTCTTCTTTTAGAATCCAAGTAGAGCCCTCTTGATCTCGTGGTAGCCTTCCAATCGATATTTGACTCTAACGAAAGATTCCTACAAAGCCAAGTCGTTCAACTATTTAAAACTTTTTAAACTTTAATAATTAAAAGCGTGAAAAATAGTGGGAAATTTTTGTTGTTTTCTATCATTTTCAAAACTTTTTATTAAAAATTTTTTGTAGCACAATGATTACATTTTGACATCTTCAAAATTTTCAAAGGCCTAGTAAAATTTCAAAACACTCCTATATTCACTCTAATTTCTCAACTATAAATTTTGGACTTCAAGTCCACTTACAAGTAACGCCAAACAGACACTCTTTAAAAAGCTAAAACATATTCATGTATTTCATTTAAAAGCTTTTATAAACATCCATTCTTTGCACAAATGTAAATATCAAAATGATACAAGCACAGTAGCACTCGACAATACAACTAATCATGCGGCAGAGTCCTAATTTTTACAACACCTGTACGGAACTTGGGATGGTTTGTTTAAAAATATAAAAATAAAGATTAGTTAAACAAGTTCAGTGAGTGTAATCAGTTTACTAAAACAATTTAACTTTTCATAATAAGATAACTGTAATATTCTTATAAAATCATAAAGCTCATGGTAAAGCATTTGTTTTAACAATTTATTCGTGCATCATCAAATCTAGTAATAACGTAACATTTCATAAAACATAATTTCGATTTTTCTGAAATACTATTCCAAAATGCTTTCCGACATGAAACTCATAATATACAAGTTTTCATTTTCTATTTTCATTTTTCCTTTTTCTCTTCTTAAACAATAAACAATGGTAACAATAATTTTTTTGAAAACTTTTATACTGAAAATGCGACAACCCCTAGAATTGGTATCATAAGATACCTCTCAAATCACTTTTAGCATAAATAGTGGCAGCATTACTATTTTTATAACTTTACTTACTCAACGTAGCTCATCACTAGTTTCTTAACCATACGGTACACTAGGCATAAAGTTACAGAGTTGGTTCTACATCACTTACCTATAACAGGTTAATCGCTATAGATTGGTAGTTACGGAGCTGATTCTGCATCGCTTACCTATAACAAGTCACGCAGCTGGTTCTACATTACTTACTCGTGACTGGTTAACCACTATTTACGGAGTTAGTTTTACATCGCTTACCCGTAATAGGTTAACTACTATAAATATACCAGTATAATAACATGTATAAAGCCTAGCGATATACTGTAGGCAAAAGCAACTCGTAATATATTTACAACTCATCTTATTTGCTAAATTAAGCATAGGAGGATTCATAATTGAATTATTTCAATGTAACTCCCAATCATTTAAAATTTAACTCTCAAATTAAAACTCATAAATTGCTAAAACATACACTTATATTAGCAATATTCACTTGTAATTCTTATTCACATAAAACTCAACATAAATGTTTATTTCATGAAAATCATTTAAATAAAATAGATATAAAGAACGCTCACATGTCATCAATTTTTTTGTAAGGAATTTAGCCTTATAAACCAATTAAAATACACTCACAACTTGCTAGTTTTCTTTTTACCACTTCGACATCCTTTAGTTGGTTTCGTTTTTTGATCCGAAAACCTAATACGAATACATTCAACTCCTTAATACATTTTCCAATCAAATATGCCACAAACTATGTCAACTTCATTACTTTCCATATATACTCCATATACTAATTTTTCTCCAAATAACAACATAACACTTCATTTAACAATTTCAATACCACAAATACACTTAATGACCATCCTTAATCACATTCACATGATCATTACATCATAATCATACTTTTATATTAAAAATGCCTTTAAGGCTAAACTTAACATATTATACATTTTATGATACAATTAGGAGGGCTATTCTTCCTTTGATACCCTTTCATTAGTTCTTGAACAATAGAGATATTATCTCAATCTTTCTACCAAGTAAAAAGGCACTTTAATTATCAGAAATCAGTAAATCCAAGACAATCTTCAACTTGTTTGCCAAAATTATAGAAATTACCTTGTAAAGGAAGTTGGTGCATGCAATAGGCCTGAAGTCATCAAGGGAAGAAAGGTAGGAGGTCTTAGGAATCAAGAAAATATGAGTTTTATTGATCTCCTTCATTAGTATTTCCTTTGATAAAAATTGCAGAACTGCTGTCTTTACTATAGGGTTAGTTTCCTGCCAGGTCTTTTGAAAGAAATAGCTATAAAGCCATCAGGTCTAAGGGATTTATTAAGATGCATTTGAAAAACTACCTCTGTTATCTCTTTGTCCTCCACTGATTTAATGAGCATTGCAGCTTGCTCCCGAGAGATTCTTTTAAACGAATTAGGAACAAAGAGGAATAGTAGTTGGTTGAGTATGAGAACAACCATAAAACTCTTAAAGTATCTCTCTGACTTCCATTAGAAGGTCCCTTTCCTAAATAATTTCTCATCCATCTTGAAGCTTGAGGGAATGTATGTTGTATGTGATGTTTGGTTGTAGGAGAGTAATACTACTCTCCTAACGTTGTACTTCCATTTTCTCTATCAGTCAAAATTTTTAATATAAAAAAATAGGACAACCTCCATTATATACTTTAAAGTCGAATTGTTTAGTTCAAGTAGAGCTCATTAAGTAGCCAAATTCCAATTAAAGATCGTAAGGCGACAACAGATGAAGTTAGCTTTGTAGTCTTGATATCATCATGCATAAATCGACAAAGGTAAAAAAAAATATTGGTCATAACCATATCAGGTTATGCTTAGATATGAAATTCGCTTAAGTCAACTCTCATTAAAAGAATATAATTTTAAAAATATTATTTCTTTTTAATGAGTTTGATATCCTTTTATATTATTTTAATATATATAATTTCAATAAGATAGTGATTTTATTTTTATAAGATAACAATTTTGTCTCTATAAATATTGTGATCGTGATAAGACTTTAATATTGTTATAGAATTTTATTTAGTTTGTATGATCATTACTCGTAATTTCTAATTATAAATAATTTTCATGGTCGGGAGTCTTCATTTTGTATACCACTAGAATAATATTAAGCATTTAAACTACCGGGTCAATTAATTAATACCTTTAAAGATTTTTATTTAGCATAATTAAGAAAAATTGACGAAATGATTTTAAATATGATGCTTAAGCTATGTAGGTGACATTTAGAAAATTAAAGTGTTCTTTTTAGCCTAAGGTTCGTGGACTTTAGGTTTTATCTTCAGAGTAGAGAATTCTTTTATTTTTTGAACCCACGACATATGTTCTTTTAAATTTTTATCTTGAAACTAGAAAGATCATTTCTCACTAGAATGTGTGTCTTATAAAACTACAGGTATTTTTCTGGAGGAAGTGTCTCTCTAAATGCAGACTCTTTCGTCTATCTTGAAAGTAGAAATTTCAATATTGTTATAACTATATCAAAACTTGTAAATCACTTTTTATAAAATTTTTAAGAAAGTAGTGTTAAACATATTAAAGAAAAATAATATGAATGAGAAATACATTAACAAATACGATAAAGTAAATGTATATTCATTAGAAATATGTCACCATTTTTTATGCTTTTGATTTGTACCCCCGAAACGAAACCTCGTTTGGTTTCTGTGAAAAATCAGAAAGCCTATAAGTTTTTAGTTTTCCCAGAACTGAATCTCAAATCCTTCAGGAGCGGAGCAGTTAAAGATGAAATTGGCAAGAAGCGGATCGATCGAAGAAAGTCACCAGTAAAAATCAAAACAAATAAATAGGGAGAAATTAAAAGACAGACGTAAGCTTACTAGTTTTAACCTTATTTTTTCCCCCAAACTGTGACCCAGCCATTTCTTTGTTTCTCTTCTTTCCGTCAATCTACAAAGTCTAAGATGAAAATCCATTTCTTCAAATCTATACCTTTTCTATCATCCATCACCACTCGATCCAAAACAACATCAGCCCAGTATGTGGCATCTAGGGTTAGAGATGCTACATTTGAGAAATTAATGGACAAGCACAAGAATCTCGTTAAAGTCATTGCCATCCAGGACTTGATTCTTGCTAATCCCACCAAAAAACCTCCATCAGTTTCTATTGATTTCCTCTCTCGCCTCTCCCAAAAGCTCCACCTCAATCGTGGTGCTCCAGCCTTTCTCCGAAGATATCCTCACATCTTTCGCATCTTCTATGACCCATCTACCTCCAACACTTTTTGCAAGTTGACTGACACTGCACTTGAAATAGCTCGCACAGAAGCAGAGGTTATTCATGCTAATTTGATTGTTGTTCTTGACCGTTTGGTACGCCTTTTGTCCATGTCTACATCCAAGTCATTGCCACTGCGTGCTATTTTCAAGGTCTGGAGGGAGTTGGGTCTTCCCAATGATTTCGAGCAATCAGTAATATCTCAAAACCCCCAACTTTTTAGACTTACTGATGCTCATGAGCCTAATACACATACTTTGGAACTAGTTGATCAGGTTCCTAGGAATGATTTTATATCATCAGTTGAGAATTGGAGAGTGTTGGAATGTTGTAGAGAGGATTGTAATCTTGACAGAACAGAGCTTCAATTTAGTTTCAAACATGTATATCCTCCAGGAATGAGGTTGAGTAAAACCTTCAAGTCCAAGGTTAAGGAATGGCAGAAGTTGCCATATGTTCGGCCGTATGAAGAGTTTGGAGAAACAAAAAGGTCGAAAACAGGACTAAAAGAGTTAGAGAAACGGGCAGTTGCAATTGTACACGAGTTCTTGAGCTTGACAGTGGAGAAGATGGTGGAAGTGGAACAGATTAGTCACTTTAGGAAATGGTTTGGGATTGACTTGAACGTAAGGGACTTGTTCTTGGATCATCCAGGTGTCTTTTACTTGTCAACCAAGGGTAAGAGACATACTGTATTTTTGAGGGAAGCGTATGAGAGGGGTTGCTTGGTTGAGCCTAATCCAGTGTACAACGTTAGGAGAATGATTTTTGATCTTGTTGCTCTGGGACGTCGTGGTATGCTGACGAGTGACTCTGACGATTGAGTATGAGATTTCACATCATTATAACCGTGGATGGTCGCTTGCATTGGTTTTGGCTTGTTTGTTGTAGATTATTTATTAGTATCTCAAACAACTTCAGTTTTGACCCGTTTGGTCAATACAAATTATAATCGTGAAATATTACACATCTTTCCATATGGTCAAAAGTTAAAATCATCTTTCCATATTGTCAAAAGATACTTCATTCATACAAAATACCATATAAAAGATAACGGTAAGAATAGAATTATCACCTCAAATCTCCCCATAAATTACAGCTCCATAATCATTATGGATAATCTACATATGAAAGTCCCCTATCACATTTACTTGCTGCATGTAGGATAACAATTTGAAAGCTAGTAGTGAACCTCTATTATTATACACATGCGAAGACTGGGTTGTTAACCAATTTGGTAACAAAAGCACTGGAACTTGAGCAGTAATTTAAGTAAACTTGAGTAGTAATTTAAGTAATGACTAGAGAACCGGCCTCTCTATATGATGTAATTGTTCAATCAGTTGCGAAAGGTGAACATTATCTTCCTTCACCAGAAAATCTACATATGGCGATACAAGAGCTGTATCATGAACACCGATGTATGTTAACAAGTCCGCAATCAAAATTTTAGCTTGTTGGCTGTTCCCAACACTGTAAAGGCCCTGAATCACCAGGTGATAAGACTCGAAACATGGAACAAAACCACTACTAAGCATCCATTTCATGAGGTCGAGAGAAGACTCATATTGTTGCTTCCTGCAGTGCCACTCTATGACCGAAGAAGCAGCCTTGTCAGGAACCAGACCCTTTTTCACCTTATCTCGAACGAGACTATCTGCTTCAGTGACTCTTCCACATCTGCATAAATACTCAACTAAGAAGTCGCAGAAGTCTATAGCAGAGCCACCACATTTCTCAATCTTATCTCCAAGCTCAAAAGCAAGTTCAACGTTAATGTTTCTAGCAATATGATTTTCAGAAATTCCATCTTCCTCACTTTCTGCAGGAGGGTCCAGATTGTCCACTTTAGTGGTCGTGTTTGACATAGCATAGCCAGCCAGTAGTGCAGAATATATAACACTGTTGGGTTGGCATCCATTTTTAACCATAAGACTCATGATTTCAAAGGCTTTGTCTACTCTCCCCGCAACTACATGAGCTTTAACTAATATGCTGTAGGTAATGTGGTTTGGCTGCACCCCTAAATCTAACATATGAAAAAGAAGTGCGTCAGCCTCTTGAATCCTCCCAAATTTACACAGACCATGTATGACCACAGTATATGTGTAAACATTGGGGGCGCAACCAGATTGCTGCATCAAGTCTAACATCTTTAAGGAATGGGTAATATTACCAGCTTGGCACAGCCCGTTTATCAGTATTGTATACGTTACCACAGAAGGAACTAAACCCAACTTCAGGATCTTGCCAAACATTGCATACTCTTCCTTCAATCTGTTTTCTTTACAAAGAATATCAAGATACAAATTGAATGCATGAGGACTTGTCAGATATGTGAACTTCATCATCCATTCATAAAGCATTGAAGCATCAGCAGTCTTACCAATCTTACAATAACCATCCATAAGAGCTGTAAAAGTGATTTCATCTGGGGATATTCCTTCCTTTACCATCAAACCCAAAATTCCATTTGCCATTTCTGGTCTCCTCTGTTTGCATAGACCATCAATTATTGAAGTAAAAGTGAGCCTGTCAGGCTGAAGATTAACTAACTTCATCGACCTGAAAATACTAAAAGCAGCATCAAGTTTGCCTTCTTTGCAGAAACCATCAATGAGAATATTATATGTTACTTCAGTCGGCAAATAGCCATTATCAACTATTCTTCTCAAGAGAAGCAAGGCTTTATAAGATTTACTAACTCTACACAATCCTGCAATAAGCTCATTGTAAGTACGTATATTAGGCTTGCACTTCCTTTTCTCCATCATACTAAGCACCTCAAAAGCGGATATGATCCGCCCTTCTTTACAGTATCCATTTATCAATACATTGTACGTTATAATCCGAGGAAAGAGCCTCTCTTGCAGCATCCTTCTAAACATCCCATTGGCCTCCTCTAACTTTCCTCCTCTACATAGCCCTTCAATCAATACAGTGTATGCATGAATATTTGGCTTACATTGCTTTGTAATCATTTCATCAAGCAAACTGAAGGCCTTATCAACCAAACCAATGTCACACATGGCTTTCATTAGTATGGTGTATGTGTGCACACTAGGCGGTAAACCTTTCTCGTTCATCTCATTTTTCAGCCCAAAAGCGTCTTCAATCTTACCTGCTTCACACAAGCCATGAATCAACGTTGAATACGTCACTGAATTAGGTTGACAACCATCCCATTGGGACATTACATCGAGCACCATGAAGGCCTGCTCCAGAAGATTTTCCCTGCAATAACCCATCACCAAAGAAGTACAGAGGTGAGTATCTAAACCAAACCCTAGTTTCAAGGCCCTACACAAAAACATTTCGCCAGCTTGCACAAAGCCATTCTTACACAGACCATTAACAACATTTCTGTAGTCAATACCACCAAGAACGAAACCATCAGCCACCATTCTATTATAAACCAAGAATGCTAGAAAACCCAAACTTACCTTGGCCAAACACATTAATAAATTGCTATAGCATGGGTAGTTTAGTCGAAACCCAATTCCACGCAGTTCATCAAGTGCACCCATTAGCTTCAAAATGTCATCTTGGCTACTAGTGCACTCCTTAATAACGAAAACTATGGCCTTATGAGCTATTGCATATAAGTTACAAAAGACAGTCAACTTCAGGAGATGAACTCTACTGTCTATATCATAGCAGTAAGTGGACTGTTTGCAAATCCACTGAAAAAAACGAACTCCAAGGTCATCGTTGTTGCTTTGGAGCTCTATAGTCTTGCAGGCTTCGTGTGGAGACATATGGGAAACCAGTGACTTAAGGTAGGTATTATCTTCCCACTTGGGCTTGTTAATCAAAGCAGACACGTGAAAGACAACATCTTTTATTGGCTTTGAGCTTGTCTGGTCATAACTGGAGAAGAAGAAAACAGAGGATAACACAGAAGGAGAAGGAAACGCATTGGATCTCAAGCAGACTTTAGCAAGTTTAGTTAGGTGAATCAACATGCAGAGGCAGACAGAGAAATAATGCAAGAGATGAGAAAGCTTTGGAAATGTGAATAATTCATTTACGAACCTAAAACGGGCGTAGAAGCAGAAACTTGCCAAAAGCCAATACTAAACCAGAAGGGAAGTAAATAGTGGGACGCTCATGGCATAGTTGTTGTGTTCTCAAATATGGGACAGAAAAGAAAGGTTATATATTACTCTGTTGTATTATTCTGTTTAGTTAAAAATGTCATTATTTCTGTTGAAATTTTAAGTCACTTCCGTGAGTTTTTTTTTTTCTTTTTAATATTTTATTTTTAATTACATGATTATTGGTTTAATAAAAATTAAATTAAATATGTCACTGGAAAATTTATTTTTTTTGTTAATTAGTTTAATTATAATTTTGTAAATAAAATTTATAAGATAAAAATTTAAATTTAAAAATTGATTAATTTATTAAAATTGTTTAATTACTTTA
>JANITX010000004.1:10832067-10850299 GCA_027564395.1 Erythroxylum ulei | reverse complement strand
GCAGATGGACTGAGAAGAGCGTGGATCGGGCTTGGGCTTGACATGGTCATTGGTTGTGAGATTGATCTTTGGAGAATGGACCGATCGGCCCTCGGGTCGCCTTGACTGGATCCGAGCTCAGCGTGGCCGACCCGACCAACAAGAATTAGCCCATATGTGGTGGGATATTGATGAACCTGTTAGTTAAGTGGTGATGGTTCTGTCATCTTTTTATACGCAAAGATGAAACGTTTTTCAGTGCATTCAACCAAATTTGCAAAAAGGAGCTTAAGCCAAAGAATTTGGAGATTGGAATGTCTAGAGCTGGTTGAAGTCTTCATTTGTTCACTAGTATCCAAAAACATCTACACCACAAATCAAGAAATAGGATGAGTCAAAGAACAATTAAAGGTCATCAAAAAGTTCAATATTAGAGGATTGGAAGGGAAATCTAAACAATCCAAGTTGTTTTGTTACTTGTGTATGAAATTTCAATGATACAACAAGGCTATAGAGTACAAAATTACAAGCATTACAATCCTAAGCGGTAAACAACATAAACCCTTTAATAGAAGAAAATAGAGGAGTTAGTCAAGCTTCAAACCTCCATTATTTAGACAACATAATAAATATTTTCAAGTTCTAGATAGCAACAAAATGAAAGTGAAACTATTACTCCACTTAAATGGTGGATGTTATCCTCAACTATAAGTATTGAATGGCAAAAGATATCTGACATAGACAAAGTTTAGATGATTAAGAAAGATTAACATAAATCATTAGCTGGCAAATAGTCCTCAATCCTTTTAAGCATATGGTTAACAATTATATCGCGCATACAGCAAAGTTCCATAACATTGTTACATTGAAAGTGAGACATAAATAAACAAAGACAGAGTGAAGTTGACACCATAAGGACAAATTGAAAGGACCCAAGCTCAAACTCCACACCCCATAATCTTGAAACCTAAATGTCCTACAATCCCAAAAGATTCTTCTTCATCAAGCCCATTGTTTCTTAACCAAAAACTTACCAGTAAACTCAACATCTTTAAATAGATTCGTAAGCCAAAACAAAAATAAATCATAAATGTTTTAATGATGAAAGATAAAAAGTCCAAAATCAAAATTTCCTGTAAACTTTGCGTCTTCTCTTTGTTAATTTGAAATTTGTCTTCAGTCAAAAGAACAATAAACGAGGGTTAACTTGTAACATGACACAAGGAATCAGAATAATATAAGGACCAATACACAAGGTTGAAACAAAATAGTATGAGTTTAATAAAACCAATTCAAATAAGAAACCAACAAAAAAGATTGAATAAAATCAAAATGTTACTAAAGAATTTGAAATTTGAATTATCCTAGAATTAAAGAGTCATTAATCAGGTTAAAGTTTAGTTCAATATAAAGACTAAAACATCAAATAACACAGAAAAAGATGACTTACAATTTTAAAGTATTTATGAATTCAACAAAAAACCACCTAATTTGTTACTTAAACGGTCAATTTTTATTTCTAACAATTATAAACATAAACTAAACAAAACAATCGATCAGTTCGTATTGATTCTGATCAAACCGGCAAATCCACTTTGATTTTAAGATCATTGTTTACAGCAATATTATCCACAAGGAGAACTCAAGTCTGATTGTCATAAGAGATCAACATTAATATGCAAGGAGCTGGTTAACCCAAGTCCATCTTGCACAAATTGTAGTAGAGCTAATACCCGCCACAAAATTCAATAACAAATCAATTTATAACGTGGGCTCCATCAAAATCTACAAGTTATCTATACATTAATATCTCAAGACCTGGAAGAACCGCTCAACAAGGCTCCGGATTAAAATATTACGTCAAAATGTGACACAAAAACTTCACGTATGACAGGAAAAAAAAGCTTCAGATCTGCAATAGCTTTCGAACTCTCTGCTGAAGTTGAGTAAGAGAGCTAATTCCAGTATTTTCATAAGACCCTGAGCAATCGAGTTTCGTAGTAAGATTCATCAAATTATGGATGAAGACCACCATCTTGTTACAACTTGGGATAGCTAACTTCCAATCAGACCCCTTTTTATGGTTAGCACACATTGTCTCAAGTTCTCTGGATTTTGACGTAGCTTCTTTTAGTACAGAGATAGGAATTCCTGTACAATCGAACAAGAAACAAATTTCATGCTTCAAACAAAATAAAAATTGAAATGTCCAATTTTTCCAAAATATTCTAAAACCAGATATTGTAACAGAGAGAAAGCGATATGCAGTCCAGCGGTTAGACACGCCTGAACTGAGGTCACTCAAATCAGGTTTTGTTTAATTATTGAAATATTCATTCAATTGGAGGTCATTTGTCATGACAATTCCGGAGTAACTTTTGCTTCTCATACGAACTCTGAGAAAGTAAAGAAACTTTATGACATTAAGTAAATCTCCAGTAGAATCATGATTGATGTCACTATTATTTGTAGTCAATCAGTCAGTTGCACCTGACAAGTTTCAGAGATCTTACGAAGAATCCAGAAAAAGGCATCAAAGTAACAAGAATCTTACCCGCCAGTCTTGCAACATTCACACCATAGCTTTTTGGGCATACACCAGGCGTCAATCTATAAAGAAATGTAACTTCTTCTATTCCTCCTACCTCATTTCCAACTTGACAAGCCATATGGCAGAGTGAAACCTATTATATAGCAGAAACGAAAGAGATTACAAAGAAGACATCATATAAATTAAATGACCATGCGGACTTGAAGCATTTTGGCATTTATCTACATTGTATTGTTTAAACGTCAGAAAGTAAACCAACACCTCAGTTTATCCTATGTAAATTAAAACATATCAGTGTCGGTAGGAAAAAGGGAAAAACACAGTAGCCAACACAAAAAAATAGATCCATGCCTTGGGATCTTTCTCGTAGTCTACAGCTAATCGGTGATAGTGAGTTGAAAACATTCCTCGACACTGCACCTTGTGGACTAAATGTTCAAGAACTGATTCCCTGCCAAGGATAGAATAACAGGTGGGATATTTATCAAGGTTGAGTTAAACCAAGAGATCAGGGGACTAATGAAACTAAAACTTGAAGGCATAACCCAAAAAGAATCTGTTCAAAACTTAAACAATTGCAAATCCAATGACACCTACGCTATTGCTTGTCCATCTGATGTTGATGTGCCCCGACCAAGTTCATCCAGCGCAACCAAGGAATTACCAGTTGCAGAAGACTGGAAGCAAATATAAAAAGTTCAAATATGAGATAAATGTGAGCAGAGAGAAAAGCTGCCTCTGCTAGTTTCAGGGAAAAGATAATTGTTACATTCCCAGGTTTGGGATCTTATGAGGATCTTTTAATGTTAAAATCTGAAGTAGAATTAACAAGAAACTTTTGTTTGCTACATTTTCTTCCTTGTCAACCTACTGCTGAAAATCAAGGGCCCATTAGGGAGAACCTACAATCCCAAGAATCAATCTTTCTGATCAATGACTGTTTACTTTCCGGTCCTCTTCATTTTGATTAAATATAACCGTTGCTATAATTTTCAAGGAGAGATACCCAATTATAGTAACTGTCCCTTGTTAGTAGAGAACATAGGACACATGTGACTGAAACTACAACCAAAACATGAAACTGACACATGGTAGTTTGTAAGTAACACATTACATGAATGAAAACATGAACAATTCCTAATTCCTGAGTTTGCTCTTCTTTATTCAATTCCAGTTTAATAGTAACAAAAATCAAACTGATTATTTCCAAGTTCTCCAATAAATAAAGGAAAAATGAAGTACCTCATAAGGAAAACAACCATGAGATAAGTAAATTTCTCCTATAACATACTTTGAACTACATTAGAAACTCACCAGCATTAGTGCAGTTTCCGAAAGTTCTGTTAAGAAAGTACTCTGACAAGTCATTATATGATCCTTTGCACCCATTCGTACACATATTCGGTCAACAGGTGACAATTCAAAGCTTTGTGCAGGAACAGAAGCCCCAACCTGTGCAAGAGCAAAAACTATTGGGTATGGACAGACAGCATAAAGCCAACATGCTACAAGAAAATAAAAATACCTGAGCCAGAATCACAGCCAAACAAACTTGGCGGATAAGGGTAGATTTTCCACCCATGTTAGGGCCAGTGAGAAGGATAAAACTGGCACAACCAGAACCACCAATGTTAATATTATTGGGGACAAATGCACCCTTGTTCAATGAATCACTCTTAAGAACAGGATGTCCCAAGCATTTTGCAGATAATCGTGGCACTTCACTTGATAATGATGAAGGGTGCAAGATGATTGGACAACATGACGGTCCTTCATAAAAATCACCAGCAACTGACAGACTGATTAAGACATCTAGTTCTGCAATGTGCATAAATCAAATTTCAGGCAAGAATTATAAACTTATCAAGAATAGGGATAAAATTATTTCTTGTCCCTTGAAGCAAAATGAAATGCAAAACATTGGAGGACTGGGATAGGGGAAACATAATGGGAAAAAGCAGATAAGAAAAGCAGCCTTATTTCACATGATCAAATGTAGGTGTTTATGTTTATACCTGCAACAGTGGAAACCAGCTGCCTCCACTTATCATGATGCAGACAGAAGCGTCCAATTAACTGCTCTGAAATGCTCTTCAATGTGGATTCTTTTTCAGATTCAGTTTGTGAGAGCTCAGCTAAGAATCTCTTAATATTTGGGTTCCAGTACCTAAAAAACCCCTGCATATACCACATTTTATGAGAAAAAAAAAGGCAACTGAAACTAAGAAAAGCAAGTCCAGAACAGTCCTCCAGTACAGTGTCTGTGATGGGAAAGATTAGGTCTGGGTGACAGTGACAAACAGATAAATAAGACATTTGTCAATTGATCTTTATAGTAACTCTTGAAATTTGGTAATGCAATTAGATGTTTGGAATTCTAAAGGAGCAAGAAACACAATGTATTAGTTCATAAAGACTTTCAGGAAATTCTAATAAAAACATTCTTTTCAGCATTTGGCCATCCTTCTTTGAGAAGTTAGTGCAAATGCTTTAAGACATGCACCTAGTGTTGATTCAAATTTTAGTATTCATTTATGTGACAGGAAGCAACTCCATTACACTATAGTCCACTAATCATAGATCCATTCTTTACCTTTTTGGATGAACGCAACTCATAATCTCGAGGAATGCTTCCACGTAAATGCTCTGGAACTTCTAACAAATAAGATTCTTTGCCAACCGTCACATAAGTAATCTGTAACATTTCACGCAAGGACAGGACTTCTTTAATTGCAGAACATATTCCACTACCAAATACCAACATATTGTAGAAAGGTTCTTACTGATGTGTCTCCAAGCAACTTCTGTTGTTCCTTCAGGTGTTTAGCCAAATCAGACTCAATTTCCATCAATCTTCTACAAGCAGTGTCATACTGTGCATCAACTCCCCCAAGAGGTATGACACGTCCGGAACTGTTGGCTTCTGCCCAGTTGAAGGCATCCTTGAATTGTTGAAGAATTGAATGAATGTCAGGAACACCATTACCTGAAGAAACATAGCAAAATAAGATGACAGAAGGCATTGAAACGGTCAGAAAGTATCAAATCCAACATACCAGATGTTAACAAATAATGTAGTTGCCTTGCCTCAACATGTTCCAGTATGACACCAAGTGAAGAACATGCTTGGGCCATTAATTCACAGCCACGTAAAGCAGATATAAACTCCTGCAGCTGCTTCTTTGCTGCATCATCCTCATACAGAATAACTTTTTTTGCATTTCTTCCATTTGCCTCACTGCATTGAGTCCAGCATAGAAACTTAATGTACCAAAAACTGTAATTCTTTTAATGTCAGAGAAATGTTTAAATACATGGGCATTCCTTCTCAGCTTTACCTTCTAGTAAATATCTGGGCAAGCAATCGTTCCATGTCTGGAAGTCTGGACAGCGCTTTTCTAAATTCAAGTGCCATTGTTTGATTTTTTCCCTAAGTAGCATAACACATCATATTAAAGGTACAACCATAACTGGGAGAAGCAACAAGAGGTGAACATAAGGTGGCATAAAACATAGATCCATGGAACCAAAACCGAGATGAGTAGATCCATCAATAAGACACAGTTATTCCAGATCAGATTATAGTTCTTTGATGCATTGTTGTCAACATGAATGTGAATGTGTTAAGTATATATGCAACGACAAAGTTTCAACTTCAGAATGGGTTCAAAACTTGCAACCAGAAATGAAACTAAATCCTTAAAGCCCCTCCAAAATTAAATCAAAACAAGTCATAAGAGCTCAAAGATAACAGAATTGTGAAGGAAAGGAATGCATCACAACTATCATGACAGCAGATTCAAATTACTTGACAACACATTTCAGGCACCATAGGACACAAGAACTTACAGATGTAATTAATGGACCAGAAATATTTGCAAATGATCAAAATCTAGAAACATAATGGATAAAGATGATAGCCCTGTCAAACATTGTACAAACTAAACCATGACTACCAAATAGAATCTTACTTGTAGATCTTTTACTGCATCTTGGCGGACCTTAATAGAATCCAAATGGTATAAAGGCCTAGCTAGCCATGTTTTCAGTAGCCTCTTTCCCATAGCTGTGACACAATGGTTCAACTGTGCATATAATGTCCTTCATAGAAAAATCAATTGCCTTAGGATAATTAAAACAGTGATCTTGTCAATATAATGTGCATGATAGTAATCTTGTCAAGATAATGTGCATAACATTATTACCCTGAAGAATCTCCATTTCTGCTGTTCTCAAAAATTTCAAGGTTCTCCATGGCAGCAGCATCAAGAACCATGTATGGTTTTTTATCAATACCAGCAAACTCAGAGCAAGGAAGTGATTCAAACTTTGCAAATCTAAGTAATGTCTCATCCAGAAAAGCCTGTTTTAAATAATATAGAGTGCCTCCAAGAGCTGAAAGAGCAAGGCTACCATTTTCTCCTTTGTTCACCAGCTCGGACAAAATGACAGGCAGCCACCTTGATTTCTTATCTTCAGTATGAAGATTAACCGACTCAAAATCCCCTTCAATTAGATTTCCAGAAGCAGATTGATCTCCAATACGCTTGTAGATAATTTCCACTTCACGAACAGTTGTGTTAGCATCCCAGAACTCTGAGAGAGGAACCAACTCATTGACCAACGGATTTCTGGTGTGCCTCATAATTGCTCTTTCAGTTTCAGAACTGAGCATCTTTCCAGGTTTTATGATTTCTACTGGCCTCAACTCGGATAATAGAGCAGAAAATAAACTGCATTCTTCATTATCCACAAACTGGCAAAGATTCATTCATGATTGACCATGGTTACATTCAAATGACCACTGGCTTTTAAACACATAAAACATGGTGATGACTGTAAAAGACGGCATGTTTGGAATGGATGGAAGAGACGGCAGGGAAGAAGAGGAAGCAGATGAGTTGGTCATGGTGTTGAAGGAGAAAAAGAAATTTGGGTGATTAAAACCACGTTTTTGGCTCTGATACCATGTAAAGTAATAGAAAATGATAGGCAAAAGATATGAATTTCCATTGATCAGTTCAGTATAAATACGAGATTTACATGTATAAGATAAGGAGAAATTTACAAGGGAAATTGAATTTAAAAATATAAAGAAGTATCTTAACCAAGAGATAAGATTTGCTTGACTAAATCATATCTTCAACAATGACTACTACCAAAGAACAAACCTGTCCAAGGATAATCCTGCTGGTGGCAATATCAACCACACACACCCCGAACAAACGCTGGAAACTTTTGTCTGTCAAATGCTCACTACTTTCAGCCACAGCCATAAGATAAGAAGCATCAGGATTTGCTGAAAGCAATTCACCCTCTGTTAGTGTTCCTTTTGTAACTATGGCACATATTTCGCGTTTCACAACCTAAAACAATAAAAAACTGTCAAAGTTGAGCTTATGAACTGAACACAAAACCACCACAAAACGATCCAATTGAGAAGGAAAATAAATAACCAAAAAAGAACAATAATCAGCAAAAGTATACAAGCGAATGAATGATTGCTATATCATCAAGTCCAAGTGCCAGAAAATTTCAGTATCTAATGAAAGATGTACTCCAAACATTGTTACCCAGTTGAGGGTCTCGAGGACAAACATTAAAACACATAGCAATTTATAAGCCTACTACAGGAAAATTTGATGATAGACAAGATGAAATTATTTTAAAGCCAATAAGGATCATTATACCTTGTCCTTAGAACCTTTTTCTTTCCTTCGGAGCTCCAGTTGTTCAGGTGTTTCTGTCTGCTCTACAACTAGAACTCGATAACCCTGTTATGCAACGCAAGCTCCTCAGAGAACAACATATACAAAATAAATGTAAAAATTAAAGAAAAGTGAATTTAGGCTAGAGATCATCGATCTACCCAACCTTTCTAGCCAATTTCTCCACATTTATTGAGAAGTTTCTCTCTGGAAAACCACAATGAGGTTGCTCTCCCTAATGAAGCAGGAACAAATTAGAGATGAGAGAAACATAAGAGAAAATACATTTGCTTGCGGGAATACAGCAAGGAGGTCGCAAGAGAAAGAGGCCAGAATCCAGAAGAAATTAACAGATTTGTGATTATTGCCTAAAACCAATCAATACCTTCATATACTGCAAATCTAGTTCTTTAACTCCTACATGAGCATCCATTTCAAAAAGTTCATAAAATTTTCCCATCTGTACCAATTAGAAAGGAAAGCATAAAGATATATTCATTAGTTGACTGAAAGATATAGTTATCAGTTGTTTGAATAAAGTGAAATACGACAATGATGCGTAGTTCATATATACTTTGATACATACCTTGAAAAATAAAACCTTATCCATATGCTTTGACTTGAACTCCCACCATTGCCTCTGTAGATAACAACAAAGTATTCTGATTACAATTTTAATATGCTTCAACTTCAAATTCAACTATTCAAGATGAAAAAGAACCTCAAACACTAAAAGGTTTCATTGGCTAATAGTCCAGCTTTTCTATGCTTGGCCTATACAGAAATTGTGTTCATGTTTTCCATAACTCAACCAATACACATTGAAAATAAAGTAGGCAAAATTATAATCCAGCATCAATTATAGAGTGCTTACCTGGCCACCTGTTAAGCCCTTCAAAAAGTCAGCAGGTAAGTATAGCGTCCTTGCATCATAATCTGCATCTCCAGGATGCCTTCTTTTGGCGTCTTTTCGTTCTCTGTTTCAGGTCCAAAAAAAAAGTGCAACCACATTAACCATGGAGAATATTGAAAACAGTGGTTCCTCGTTTGAAACAATAAAAGCGATGAAAAATAAAATTGGACATTGCATGCTTAGTTCTTATAATCATGTGCATATGTATCTATGGAGATTAACTCTTCTATCTATCTGGATATACATGATTCACAAAACTACTATTCATGGACTCCAGAATTGCAGTCGTGGTACATGTACTGAGAAGAAATGCCTGATTTTACAGTTCCCCTCATAAGACCATAAGATCTTATGCTTGAGACTATAGGACTGCACTATGAAGTTGCAACAAGAACTTACCTTCCAAGAAACCATAACCTCTGAGCTTCACGTGCACTAAATCTCTCAGAAGGATCAGCCATCAAGTGATCATCAAGACTATTAGACACCCCATCTGCAACGTAGCAAGTCGAAATTCAGCACTCATGATGTACACCCCACCGCTAACTGAACTCCAGAGTTTTATTTATAACATCGTACTAAGACAAACACCCACGATCCAATGCACACGGATATCACCAAAGGAATAAGACAAAGAATGAGAAAAAACATAAACAAATTCTCAAACAATGGACGACAAAACCCAGTTAAGAATTGAAAGCCAATCAACACTATCCATACAGTATTCACCATAATTAGTATATTTTCCCATTCCCAAATCCCACCAGAAGACGTATATGACAGACAAACAAATGCATTATTATACCAGAACAAAAGAACATAAATACATAAATTACTTACTCTGCTTATTCTCTAGTGGCTCCGCAGCAGAAATCCTAAGCCCTACTTTATCCATATCTCCACAAGCCTTGCTTTTCTTCACAGAATCCACCTTCCCTCCACTAGCTTTTCTTTTCCTCAGCCCTCTCTTATCATTTCGCTTACCTTTCTTGTTATCATCTTCATCACTAACCTCTTCTGCTTCATCCTCCAAATCCATATCGCCTTCCTCCTCAGTAACTTCCTTCTCTGAGCTCTTTCCCCAATCCTCATCACTCGAATCATTACCACCGTCATTGTCATGGTCAGCGTCCACAACATCCTTCATCTCCTCCTCGTCGTCGTCGTCTTCGATCACCGTCCTCTTGAAAGCCAAAGAACCCCTACGCAACCGCTTGAACTTCACAGTGGTATCCTCAACCCACTCAATCTTCTCCTTTGCCAAATCCAAATTTTCTTCCTCAAAATCATCATACAGAACCAAATGCTTATCCGATTTCTTATCATAAGATTTCACACAACCTTCGTACCAACACTTGTCCAGAGGCCAGTAAATCCTAATCCTCTTCTCCACCACCTCATCGCCGTACGACTTAACGGCGGCTCCAGGCGTAGACGCAGACTGAGATGGGGAAGGTGTTTGGTCAATAACTAGAAGCGGCTTTTTCGACTTGGGATGGAGCGGTGACGGAGTGGTAGGACTAGGGCTAGGGCTCCTAGGGCTAGGTTTTGGCACAGTGTTAGTGAAAGTTTTGGCGGGCTTTTGGGTTGGAGAAGGAGATGGTGTTTTGGAAAAGAAAGCTGTGATTTGGCTTTGAGGGTTGACCAGCGGCGACCTGCCGTTGTTCTGCTTTCTAGACGGCGCCATTTCTAAGTCACTCGACAAATTTGTAACAAAAACAAAAGCTTACAGAGGCTAAGGGACAAGAGAAGGTCTTGAGAAGAATACTGGTCCTAAATAAGCATCATCTCACTGATATGTAGCTTATAGGCTGGAGCTAATACTGTGAAGTTGGGATAGCAATGTGGCGGGAATTCCCGGCAAATGCTTCGATCGGCGTTACTTGGCGGGAATTTGGGGTTTATCAATTAAAGATTAATTTTCTATTAATTAAATATTATATCAATAATAATAATAATATTATATTATTAAATAAAAAGTGAACTTTATTATAACATAATTAACTTTACTAAATTAAAAAATATAACAATGGAGCTTACTATTTAAGCCTCCCACTTATCACGTGATAATATAGTTTATATTTATACATTTTAAATATTAAGTCACATAGGATACTGTTTTATTTAAAAATAAAAAATAATTGAGATAGCATTTAATTTATAAAAATTTAATTTTTAATATTTTAAAAATATTGGACTTCAACTCTTCAAAATTATAAACTTTTGAGTTTCAAAATCTAATTTTAGCTTTTTTTTTATTTATTATTATGCAACTGTTTTGTGTCTGAATTTTAATACTGCGTCGTTTCAGGCCAATACAATTAAATCGATCCAAAATAAGCCCCCTGTCGGATCGGAAGGCCCAAGTCCCAACACATGCTGTCCATCTCACACCCAACCCAACGGTCGACCCGTTGGTTACACCTTCCTCAGTCACATCACCATCCACTGCTGGTTTATTACTACTTGTAGATGTAGTAGAGCTGTAACATTTCGCTCACAGTTTCGATCGATTTAAACGGCGCGTTAAATTACAACCACTATCTGTCTCAAAATTCCAGTTGTTTCAGTTGAGTGCTCTTTCTTAATGGCGGTTCAATGTCTCATTCTCTAAAACCACGCGCCACGATCTCCGTGTTACGCCGTCGCTGCTTACAGTACCAATCTTGTTATTCCGATTGCAATGGCCAACTCTACACCGCCTCGAAGCTTCTCTATCTCGATCAGAGACAAAGAGAAGGACGAAAACGGGGTCGCCGAGAGCAAATGCGCGTTCCTAATTGTAGCTCTTTGCCCTTGTCTCGTTTGTGTGATTCTCCTCTTAATTGTGCTTTCTATAATTCTCACCGTCAAGTTTCACTTCTTTTGCCACACTCCTCTTCGCTCTATCATTTTCAAAAAACATTGCCACTAACAACTTCGTTTTCTAGCCTCGGTGACTTTGGGGATTATTCTGATGGCGGAACTCGAAATAATGATGAGATTGATGAGTGCCAATGTGAAAATAAAGGTGTAGTTTTGAACTCAAGTGTAGATCCTGAGGACGTCGAGCGTCTGTGCAAGGTGATTGACGAATTGTTTGCATTTGATAGCACCATGGGGGCTGCTGTTGATGGGTGTAGCATCAATTTAACTCCTGATCTGGTCGTGAATGTGCTGGAAAGGTTCCGTCACGCTAGAAAACCTGCACTTCGGTTCTTCAATTGGACGGTGGAGAGGCCTGGTTTTTCGCACAACTCAAGGACTTATAACTCGATGATGGGCATAATAGGAAAGGGTAAGCAGTCTGAGACAATAGTGTCAATGGAAGAGATGGACGTTAACAGGGTGTTGACAATAGAAACATTTGAAATTGCAATGAGAGCTTTTGCTGAGGCCATAAAGCGAAAGAAGGCTGTTGGGATGTTTAAGTTGATGAAGTACAAGTATAAAGTAGTCCTTCAGACAGTTGATTCGTTGCTTGATTGTCTTGGTAAGGCAACGCTTGGAAAAGAAGCGAAAGCGATGTTTGGGAAGTTGGGGGATAGGTTTGTGCCCAATCCGAGGACTTACACTGTGTTGCTCGATGGATGGTACAAGGTGAAGAATTTGATGGAGGCGGGTAGAGATAGGAATCAAATGATTGATAAGGGGTTTAAGCCAGATGTTGCTCATAATTTTATGCTTCAAGGGCTGTTGAAGTGTAGAAAGAGGTCTGATTCAATCAAGTTGTTTGAAGTTATGAAAGCCAAGGGTCTATCTCCTAATTTCTGGAGCTGTACGATTTTGATTCCATATCTCAGTAATCAGAGAATGATGGAAGATGCAATTGACTGTTTTGATGAAATGGTTGATTTTGGGTGCGTGCTAGACGCTCCAGTTTATACATGCTTGATCTCAGGTTTTGTAAATCAGAAGAGTGTGGATAAGATTCACGAATTGTTGAAGAAGATGAAAGAAATAGTTTGCCCACCTGATGTGAAGACGTATAATTCAATTATTTTGTTGATGGCTACTAAGAGAACGTTGGATTACGAATTGAGAATATACAGGAGGATGATTCGGTGAGTTTGCGATGAGATGAGTAGGAAGAGGTGTTGTCTTGATGACAAATCTTTACACTGTTTTGTTGGAGGTCATTTAAACCTCGGAAGAGTAGGAGGAGATGATGGATAAAGGAAAGCTTGACGACAGGTAGTTTAGCTCTGATTTCTTGATAGCTGGTAAGCCTGATATGCTTGAATACCTTGCAACTCTCTGGTAAGTTCGTAGCTTTCCAACTTTTTTGGAAAACGGCTATCAGAAAAAGGGACGACGCAACTGCCTACACCTTGCAAACTTCATGTTGATCTAATGTGGAATGGTAATGTGTTTTATGAATCTTAGTTCACGTCACTCATAGTTGACTATTCAATGTTTTGTACTGATTGTAATATGTCTAAGGGCAGCCGTTGGTGGTTCATATTACTTGCTGTCGTAAGGTTTCATGTATCCCATGTGTTGTATTATGTTGAATAGTTTTTCCCTGTAGCGAGTGATCTTATTCATCTTTCAGGTATAATATTGATCTTTTTTATTTTTATTTTCTATACCACGCTGGGTTATACAATTCATGATGCTTAAAGTCAGAAAATGCAAGTAGAATTGAAAGCAGCCAAGTGGGAAAGCAGCTCTATGTTTTCTACTTGTCTTAGTCATTCATTGTAGTTTGACCTCATCTAAGAAATACCAGAAAATATAGGACATTTCTGGGCCAGTTCCCAGGGATTCTAATTGCCAGTACTGCTGAATTTTTCAAGAGATGGAATAAAAGTATAAAACTGAACTGAGAAAAAGAACAGTTCTTCATATGTATGATTATATACGAAATACATTGTGTGTCCCCGTCAACTCAGACTTCACTTAGAACTATTTTAAGACTTGCCAAATATTCAATTTTGTTAAAATATCAACCAAAACGACAATTAATGAGCTCTCATACTATCTCTGGTACCCTCATTTTATTTTCTCGTACAATTACCAAATTAGGTCCAGCCGTCGTGAAAAAAGGAAGAAGTTAGAACTGCAGGCGTGCAATTGGTCCTAAAATCTCATTTAGCAACACTTGAACTTAGATCTTACGAACAGAAATAACACACAATTCTCTGTATAAGTTAAAGTAGCGACCAATGGTTAATCCAAAATAATAAATATTGAAATTACAAATATTTTGCAAAAAGGAAAGACCAAAATTGATTCATTTGAAGCATTAAAGATGTTCAAGGCTAATCTTCAGTGCCAACCGGAAAAAAATTATGAACTTCCAATAATGAACTATGCTAGCAGCACATCACTGTAATAGTCTTGTAACAAGAATTGCAACAGAAAATATCTAGCCTAAGCCACAAGAGTGCTAGCAGTGGTGGATTCGCTGCAAAACACGACGAGTAAAAGACAAAGGTCAGAGCGAAAGGATACTAACATAAAAATAGAACTAGAGGTAGATGTAAAATTACAAAAGTGTAACATGCAACCATATGCCTATGAAAGTCCAACGCAGATCATAAGATGGAATACTATAAAGATAAAGGGCAATCTAATCACAAAATATAATGTCTTCTACACAAGAGTCTCAATATAAACTATCAAGGAAGCAGATAATTAACCTAGGCATACTACATGACATCCATATTGGTTTTAAAACAATCAAAGATACAAATATCGGACTCTATAAATCAGTATTTTGTCAATTTACATAAAAATCTATAGCAACAATTCAAAGACTTGAATTAACCATTCTGATCATATACAGCGGCAAGGTTGGACAAGGAAGAAAACAAGGAATGGCACCTATAATTCTGTTAAGAAATATATCTATGACCTGAACCTGATGATTACAAAGAGGAAATTGACTACTTGTAAGTATGAGTAAAAGGGAAGTAGATACTGCTCTAAATGTGAACTGATGTAATGATTTATAAATTGTTGAATGAAAACAACAAGTTATATGCTTACTATTTCCAGACAGGTGGAAGCTTCTTTGTTTTCTTGTAGTAGCGAGCCAACCTATGAATCCTGCTCTCTACAAGGATCAACCGGAACTTAGAATCCTTATCCTTCCTGTTCCTCTCCAAATGCTTTCTAATAGCAACAGCCTTCTTGATGAGATGATACAAATCTTCAGGGATTTCAGGTGCAAGGCCTAATCAATTAAATCAAAACAATATAATCAACCAAAAGGTACATACCCTAACAAACATTTTTTTTTACCACATTATCTCGCAAGTCACAATAGACACTTTTACAAGGCAAACGCAAGCTAACCCTTTTAATTTCGTTTTCGATAATGGGGACTATTCAGCATAACCAACAACAACAGAGCGTCATCTTTCTTCTTTTAATGACTATTCACTCCAACTAAACCCTCTCCCTCTCATTTCACAGAGACCAGAAGGAACCGAATACCCTAATCCTTTTACCTCCATTCACTATATCACATCAAGTTCAGATAGACTAACAATAAGCATACAGAACGAGAGAAAGGAAAAAAGAAAAAGAATTACCATTGGCTTTAAGAATGCGAAGGATCTTGCTACCAGTAACACTCCTGACCTGAGCAATACCGTGCGAATCACGAAGAATGACACCAATTTGGGATGGAGTCAGACCCTTCTTCGCAAACTTGCAAATGTTATCTTCCACCTGATACGCCAAAAATATCACACATTCCTCCTTCACAACTAACAGTTCAGGTCCTAATGCTTTAATCCTCTCAATATATAACTATCATAATCCAAAGCAACCTAACCAAACCCCGTGAGGTTAGGTTAGTCATTGCAATCAACATCCCCAGAACAAAGTAATAGGCATGGAGAGATAGATAAAGAGAGAATCCAACGTTGGAAGAGAAAAAAAGGAGAATTGGGAGTTCAAAATTTACATCTTGAGAGGAGATCTTAAGCCAACTTGGGGGAGTCCTCTTGTAAGGCAGAGCTGAAGCTGAAATACCCTTACTGCAGCAAAACAACTCTACATCAGATGCACAGAATCAATATTCAAATGCTTATACATACAGCCAGGAAAAACTTATTTACCCTCTACTGTGCATACGACCCATGGCGGCGTCGACGAAGGACCTCTCTGTGTGTTGTTGCTTTTTAGCTTCTTCTATAACAAGCTGCGAACCCTAGGTTTTTATGAGCATCAATCGACCGCAACGGGCCTTGGGTCTTGATAATAACTATTTTGGACCCAAATAGGCAATGGAACAATTAATTGGTGCATTAATCTTGTACATGCAATTTACTGAAAAATTTAACCCTACTAACTTTTGCCTTGTGTTTTCTGATTATTAAAATGTTTACAAGTGAATTATTTCACATTGGAAAAAAAATACAAGGTTTAAGATTTATATAAAATAAAAATTTTAAACTTAATTCTTTAAAATTTTAAACTAAAAGTATACATAACTTAAATTAAATTATTTATTTATTTAAATTGTGATTTATTTAAGAATGACAAAAAGATCCCAGCTTGGCCAACTGAGCCAACTGGTAATGACAAAATAATGTTTTTTTTTGTAAAAAATGACATCATCTTATCATTTTAAAAAATAATTTATAGCCGAGCTAAGCTAAGCCTCCTTGGGCCTGGTCCAAGCCAGGTGGGCCTCGAATCCGCCCTGATCCCGAGACATCAAGGGTTAGACCTAACCCAGCCTAACCTACTGCTAATCCTAGATTTATTAAGATAAGTGATAATTTTATTGGTTAAACAACAAAAGAAATCTTCTAATATAATGAGTTGTTATGGAATACTTGAACAAAATATACCAATAATTAAAAAACTCAGCTAATTTGGTCAATTTAATTGTAAAAATCTTAAACCGTCCAACTTTTTGGTCCAATTTTTAATAGTTCAATTTACTTTAATAACTCTTGTTGTTAAAATTTGATTAATCTATTAATTAATCGGTTCATTTTTGTAGATTAATAATTTATTATAAATCGATTAATGTTCATTTATTATCTCTTTTTTAATTAAACTTTAAATTTTTTTATAAATAATGACAATCTTTTTAAATCATATTTTAAATTCTTTAATTTTACTTAATCTTTAGCTAGTTTTACGGTAATATAATATCAGTTTAATCTTTTAAACTTCAAATATCTTGTCTTACTAGTTTAATTTCCAATTCAATTTTTAAAACATTGAAATTTACACATATGATTAAAAAAATCAACTAATTTGACTGGTTTGTTTAATTTTTTAGTTTATTTTTTAACTTTTCAATTCAATTGATTTTAGCAATTGTTGTTAAAAATCAATTAATTTATTAATTAATAGGTTAATTTTTATAAATTAATAAGTTTTTATAAATTAAAATTAATTAATTAATTTCATTTAACAATCTCCTTTTCAATTAAACTTTAAATTCTTCGATAATAAGAACAATCTCTTTTAATTATATTTCAAATTCTTTAATTTTAATTAATGACTAGCTAATTTTATGACAATCTAATATCAGTTGAATTTTTTAAACTTTAAATCTCTTCTCTTACTAGTTTAATTCCTAGTCTGATTTTTAAATATTAGGATACATACCCTCAGGCTGAAATAGGTGAAATGTTCCACATTATCTAACAAAAGTATAAATGGGAAACAAAATTGACTTGGGCATAAAGAGTAAGAGAAGTGTATGCCAGCCATATTGAAGCGAGAAAGTAGGTACAAGAATTCTCCTTGTGTGAGTTTAGAGGACCCCTTCTCTAGAAAATCTCCATCATTCAACACTACTACAACTTTGGCTTTAAATTCAAACACCTCACTAACATTCTCCTCCTTCTCCTCCATCTCATCATCTATTCCATCATTAATATGTCCATCTCAGATAAGCACTACTGTAGTGCCTGCAAGGTCTTGTAATTCCTTTCCAGTATAGATAGAACATTTTTCATCCAGGAAACATGTTGGACCCCGAACTTTCGGTGGAAATTAGAAAAATGAATTCAATGAGTGTTTTTGTATATGAATTGTATTATAGAAATTTTTATGCCTTGAGGAAATTGATGAGAAAAAGAATTTATTGGTTTTGATGACTTTGAAGATTAGTTTTGGTTATGA
>JANITX010000004.1:10633578-10651749 GCA_027564395.1 Erythroxylum ulei | reverse complement strand
TCGGAGGGCCACTGGTAACTGTTTGAAGCCATATCTTCCAACAATGCGCATGCTTCTTGAGATGTTTTTCTCATCAGCGTACCACCTGCTGCTGCATCCACAATGGTTCGAGTCTGGCCATTCAACCCGTTATAGAACATTTCCACTTGTACCCACTCTTGGTATCCGTGATGTGGACACTTTCTCAAAAGATCTTTATACCTCTCCCAAGCTTCATGTAATGGTTCCAAGTCATGCTGTCTAAACGTACTGATCTCAGCTCTCAACTTTGTAGCTTTACCAGGTGGAAAATTTTAATCAAGAACTGTTGTGCTACCTCTTGCCAACTTCACATTCTATCAGCAGAAATTAAATGAAGCCAATTCTTTGCTTTTTCCCAAAGAGAAAATGGGAACAAAGTGAGCCGAATGTCATCTCGCCTTGCCCCTTCAGCCTTAATAGTGTCACATAATTCTTGAAAGCTTGCAAGATGTTCATTTGGATCCTCCATTGGTGTCCCTCCAAACTGATTTGTTTGAACCAAATTGATGAGTTTGGGCAAAGCATGAAAATTGTAAGCATAAATGCCAAAAACTTGTTCGTGAACTAAAAGTGCATGGTTGTCGAAGTGAGTAATAAATTTGTAAGAATCGAGTCGTGTCCACGGGGATTATGAGAAAGTTTAAATCTATGCTAGCAAACAGTGTTGAAATCGGGTTTAGTAAAATTTTAGGAAATTAAAAGAAATGTAAAGAATTATTAAAAACTAAAGGAAACTTATAAGCAACTACACAATTCAATACAACCAAAATAACTATGAATATGACAAATTTATGCAATAAGTAAGTAAGAAAAGAGTGCAACAATTAACTAATTAAAAATATTCACGTCAATGGGAAATGACTTTCTCTTAGGAAATGATATTTTTGTCAACCTTAATATTGAATTAGCTATCATTCACAAATGAACAATCCTAATCTTATAGGTGAATTTTAAAACTAATTAATCCCCTTTTCACAAAGGTGAATTAATCTATCTACTCTAGATATCACTTAGTAATCCCTTACTTAAGTTCTTCCTAGAGTTTCTTAAGTTTCAAACCCAACCTTCTATTTTCACCTCCTAGGTTTCTTGGGTCTCCCAACTCACAAGAAAATCCTAGCTAAAATTTCCTTCACTCTTTTAGCAAAAACCCCCTTTTTCCAAAAGTTGAATTTTTACCAAACAAACTTTCAATAATTCAAAGTAAGAACCATTAAATCCAAGGAAAATCAACAAGTATATAAATTTTATTCATGAATTCCAGCACAATTTAATATTAAAGCATCATCAAAACATCAAATCCCTAAGAGAAATTAAGGTTCTAGCCATAAATCATCATGCCAAGCAATCCACAAGTAAAAACCTTAGACAAATTCATAAAGAAATTAAACAAAAACACGTTGTGAATGAAGTGTGGAGGCTGCTGCTTTTGGAGCGGTTGTGTGAGTGTGAGCGTCGAGTGGAGTGGCAGCTGTGTCTTGCGTTGGTGATTGGTGATGAAGGTTGTTGCATTGCAGTGAAGGGAGAGTGTAAGTTGAAGTGGGGGTTGTAGCGTGAGTGAAGTGAAAAGTCAGCTGCTTGAATGGAGGCTGAGGTTTTTGTCTCTAAAGCTACGTTACTGGAGTGTTGAATGGAGGCTACTTTAGTGGAAGGGTATGCATGCGTGGCTGTGAGTGGAGGCAGGCTGTCGGTAAAGAGGTGAGTGGAGGTGTGTATGCGTGGAGTGGGGCTGTGTTGGTGGTGGAGTGTTAAGGTTTGTCACCAAAAGTGGAGGCGGCATTGGTGTGTTTGGAAGATGCAGGTTATGGCTATTGTTTTTGGTGGAGGTTGCTAAGTGGGGTTGTGGCATAAGTGTTAGAACTTGAGTCTTTGTTGGTGTGGAGGCTAGTGAGTCATGTGGAGAGTTGCTGCTACCTTAATTCTTAATTTCAAAATGTTGGGCCCTCTCCTTGTCAAACCAAGACCGAGCCCGTAAGATTTGGAACAAACTCCCCATCATCATCTATTAATTGTCCACCCATAAAGCCAGACCAAACTACTTACTGCAGCAAATAATACAAGCAACTTCATCATCAGAATTAAACCAACAAAGATGACAAAAGTTCAATTTAAATCTGAGATAAAATTATAAAATCAGGGCTTCATTTTGCAACATCTGGAAATGAAGGAATCATTTGAATGAAATTCGAATAGGCAAAAGTAATGAGCACCAAGTTGATAATCTCACTATTCTTTATCCAAAAAACATAAACACAGAAATAAAAAACAGCCACAGAAATCCAACTATAGAAAAATGAACAAGGTAATCTGCTCAACGTTTTCTTTTCTTTTCTCCAAAATATCTCCTGCATCCAAATATAATATAAAAATAGTAATTTAGCAAATATCTACCCCAAAGCACTACATAATTGACCCAAATTAATGCATCAAATAATAGCCTATCAATATCTCTATCATTTATCATATATATACAACCTCTAAGCAAAGTAATAATGTTCATTTAGTTTAAGTAGCAAATATGTGATTTGGTTACAAAATACACCAAATCATTTGTCATAGGTTGAAATACAATGATACACCATATCAATTGTTTAGTTTGTTAACTTGGTGGTTACTAGTCCTTGTTGCTCTTCTTTACTTACAGTAGCTTATAATTGTCTTGAAGTGATGTTAGACTTACCCTTAAACCTAAGATCTCTTGGTTCAAATGACAATTTAAAAGATTTTAGATTGACTTGTCCATATTTCCTTTAAATAATTTTTGCAGAATTGACAACCTATGAACCAACCTGTTAATGAACATACATATGAGTCTAATATAAATACAACTCATATTTATGCTTTGTTGATTAGGATGACATTCCTTAGTACCTAACATGTTACTTTGAATCTGGATTTGTTGAATATAATTTAGGTCAAATGAGTAGCATTGTAATTTATAAGATACAAAAATATAAAATCATTAAGTTACCATTTTACACTTATTTGTATCAATTCTCTAATATAATGCCCTTAGTTAAAAAAAATTTCAACCTAGAAAATAATATGTATAACATTAACATTGATAATTGTATGAAAATTAAAAAGATAGAAGATTATTAATCACTTACATTGATATGTAGTTCATTAGGTCTTATTACATTATATTTTCTACCTTTGTATCTAAAAGCACCACATTTTCTACATTTTTACACTTGACCTTTTTACGAAACCTTGATTACACTTGTTACTATTTTCAGTTTTTTTATCTCTCCTTTTTGGCCTTCCTAAGATCACCCTATTAGCTAGTGGATGTATTTGCTCATAATCATTCAATGGACAAAAGATCACTCCCTTGATAGACTGTAAGACTTAATCATGGGCTCTCAAAAAGATGTTCTTTTTATATAAATCATTCACATATGCCTCTAATTTTTCATTAGAGTGAATGATAGCCCTAATAGTATGATTATATAGGTAATCGTATAGGTCTCATGCTCTACAGCTACAACAATTATCCCTTTTTAGTCTTAAAATGTGTTTTCTATCCACTTTATTAACCTCTTATGCTCCGTTATCACTCCATATTCCATTAAATTTCCTCCTTATTTTTTTCTAGCTACTTCACAATTATAGGTACAATATTTGATTTCGCATATGCACATATCCTCTTTTGAGCATGTTTCTTCGTCACCATTTTCCTTATGGTTTCTAGCATACTATTAACTAGTATGTCTCTTACTAGCAGGATTTATTCGTTGAAACTCTTGCTCGTGTTATTATCAACAATAAGAAATTTTAACTTAAATGATTGATATGACTTAGTCAAACTCTCTTATGGATATTTAAGTACCGAAACACTCCATATATAATTTTGTCTAATTTCTTCAGTTTCTGATTGAAGTCCTTAACATACGTAGACCATGAACTTACCCATAATTGTCTCCTCAAGTCTTTACCACTCTATTGTCTATGTTAATTATGGTAAATATGTCTGGGATATATTAGGTGATATGCATTTAGAAGCGTCTTCTTAGCAAATCTTATTAATCTTTCGATTCATAAGTTATACATCTATCAAATAATGGAATATAATAACATATATATATAAACTAACATAAGTAAAAGAACACAAGTATACATTTATGTACCATTTACTTGTCAAAAATTATTGTGACTTCATCTCCATGTTCCAACTCCAAGTTAACTTATAGGAGTGAAATGAACCAACTCTACGAGTTAGGAATTTGAACTTCAACAACTGCTCATGCTATAAGATGCATGCTTCTAACTCTACTGCTTCCAACTGAATTAATTAGTTGCCCTTGAAATTTAGTCTTCAAGCATCTTTCTTTCATTGCTACAAAAAAATGAATAACCTCTTAAACTAGAACTATAAGGTTACTTAATTCTTTGACAATTGCAATTCGATTGTTGATTCTAGATTACTATGCTTTAACTCCTGGGTATGACTTTGCAGCTTGGAGCTTGGAATATTCATAAGCATAGCCTAATGCTCTCTCCCTCCATAACCTCCTCTTAGTAACCCTTCATATAGTAGAATAACAAATATGCTAAACTTTTCTCTGCATTCTTCAACCATCTTCGTAGTGGTAATGCTAAGTTTCTTTAGAATTCTATCCTTGAAATTTCTAACCAAAACCTTTACTGATACCATTTTAGGCTTGTTTTTTGTGAAATATGTATACTCATACATAAATGCCTTGATTTTGAAACATACGACTTTACTACCATAACCTACATATAATTTTCACTTGCACCCTTCAATGCATCCAAAGCTAATATACTTAGACACACTTTTTCTCCACTAGGATACTCATCACTATAAATGAAAATTGTACACTTACTATAGTAAATCTCCATTGGTTGGTGGCATTCCAGAATTGAAACATCAAATGTATATTATACTCCTTCAATTCTGTTATCATCTTTACCTTCGGCTTCATTATTACCTTTAGCTTCATTATCACTTTTAGCTTCATTATCACCTTAGCTTCATTCGCATAAGTTCCCGTATCCCTATTATTACTACTCTCTTCTTTAACAATATTTACATAACTTTATCATTATGCCCAACATCCTCATCTGATTATAGTTGAAACCTCTAGAGCCATAACTGAAATGATAATCTTATGTGTAAGATACAACTTAATTATCCCAAGTATTTTAAAATATTAATTAACCTAATGCTACTTTCTTTAAATTTAATGTGCCTTAAAGATTTATTGAATCTAACAGGAACTCTAAAATAGGTCTTGTTAACCTATACGTATCTAAGTTCCTTCCTTATCTAAAAAATTTGGATATAACTAACAAAATCAAGATCAACTTTATCAAAAAAACTTGACGACCCACCCTCATAACTCAACTTAGGATCTTTCTTAAGGTATCCATCATAATATAACTTCAAGCTTTCATATTGAGTCATTATAACACTATAAATGGCAAGTAAATAACAATTTACATATTTAAGAACATACACATATACAAATACATTTGCAAGCTAAGGCACCTTTGATTAAGAGTACCTTGTAATAACAAAGTGTTATATAAGATGTTATCTGAGCAAAAAAAAATTGAAAGCGATATATTGAGTTAATAATGTTTAGAGTACAATTATTCATTACATAATAGCATATGTCTTAATTACTATACTAACAAAAACGGTTAGTTTACTACTAAACTTTTAGCTTTTCGTAAGGATGAAACAAAACAAATTATGATTATTTTTGGATAAAATTTAACTTTGATATGTATGCAGCTATACAATATCATGTATAAGCAACTTTGACTTAAAATAGCCTTAAGGTCAAGTAACCATGCAATATCACATCATATGGGACACACAATAATTTGTGTTATGACTATTATATTGAAACCACTTGTTGATCACTTTTTACAACCAACCTGGAATTGAAGGATTCTAGGGAGGAATTCTACAAATATTATATACATGAAGAAGCTATATTATATTGAAACCACTTATTGAAAGTCGCTTTGTTATGATATCTGCTTGTGAATTGGCAAAAGAAGCGTGGGACACTTTACAAGCTATACATGAGGGATCAAAATCTATGATAGCTTTGAAACTTCAGATGTTAGCTATGAGATTTGAAGAGTTGAGGATGGAAGAAAGTGAAACTATTGGAGACTTCCATAAGAGACTGCGTGATATAGTAAATCAAATACATCAACTCGGGAAGAAATACTCTAACGTGAAACTGGTTAATAAGACATTGAGATCGTTGCCTCCGAGGTTCATACCAAAAATTGCAACAATCAAGGAAGCTTGTGATATCAATGAATTGTTATTGGATAAGGTGATTAGAATTCTTATCAATTTTGAGATGAATTTGTTAAGGGGCAAACAAGAGAGGAACACAAGATTGGCATTGCAAGGTGAGGTTGGTAAAGTCGTGAATGACTTCGAAGATGAATCCAATGAGAATGAGAATATAAAGTTATTGACAAGAAATTTCAGTAAGTGGTTAAAGAAAGTGAAAAAGGATAGATTTGATATAAGTTTATGCTTCTTTATTCACTGAGATTGATCACATTAAAGGCATTCTTGTTTTGACATTGTTTTATCCTAAGGGGGAGACATAAAATTATTTTTGGTGACTGTTTAATTCAAAGGAAGATTTTAACGTATTTTCGTGACTATTAGTCTTGCTTTTGGACATCTTTTTCTCCTAAGGGGTAGAAATTTGGATGATTAGATGATTGTTCATTATTGTTTATTTGCATATTTCTTGAACTTGAAGAATTTGATGGATGTTCATTAGAACTTGATGTTGGATCAAGGGGAAGTACTTTTCTCATTTGGATTATATGTTCAATTATTTCATTTAAGGGGAGTTTCATATTTGTAACAAACAATGCCAAAAAGGGGAGAGATTGTTAAGATATATGCTATATATCTTATTATTTAATTTTAACATTTTTGATAATTATATCTCCAAGATAATGAAAGACTTCAAATTCAAATCAAAATAAGGTAAAAGATACATTAGGTTTGACTTGGATAAAGAAAAATCTTCTAAAAGATATAGATGTTCCTACAGTTGTGAATATGAAGAATTCTATAATGAAAATATTACTTGCATGATGTGAGTATTTTGTTCTTGAGTGCACCTACAGTGGTGTACTGTTACTATTCCGTCTTGTTAATTGCCGAAAACTTGTATGGTGGCTAACTTCTAATTAAGTTCTTAATGCTTACCTAGGTCTTTATTCTTAAAAGGGGGTCGTCTCATATTGGCCACGGTGATGAGTGGTAAGAGACGAAGTTGATTTATAGTAGGTGGCGTGTTTCTTCTTTGTGGTTTTCTTGTTGATGATGGATAAATTGATTGGTGTTGATTTCAATTAGAGCTTCAAGTGATCTGGGCAGTAGATTAAAGCTTTTTAATTGGTGAACATTTTTCAAATCCGTCTTGGATGGAGTTAAATTATAGGGAAGTTGTTTTGTTATATCTTAAGTGTTTTCATTTTTGTTCCAATTTATTTTATTCACTTGAGTTGTTTAGTTTGTTTCGTTATCATTAAATATTGTTTGGAAAAATCTTCTGTTGAGGTTAGTACGAGGCGGTCGTACTATTGGGTGTAAAATTCTTTCATAGGTTATGAGGACAGGAGATAGTGTTAAGGGTTAAGTGGCGTCGGCTTAGTAAAGCCTTGTATAAAACTATTATCGTTGATGAAAATATTAAGCTGAGTAAGGGCCCCACAAACATAGACAATGTGTGCCGAACTATGTTAACAAATATTGGTGTTGATCTGTTTAATTGCGAATTAATTTTTCTGTTTTCATTTGTGCTAAAAAATAACAGTTACTGATACAATTGCTTTATGTCAAGTAACCGACAGATACAATTACAAGCAACTACAGTCAAATCAGAGATTTTTGCGAAACTACTACTAGGTCCTTTGGGATTTACAAGAAGGAAAGAATGATCCATACTTAGCTTTATCACAAGCTATCATTTCACAATTTGAGAGCAATCCGTTCGCGCTATCGTATTGTTGGTTGCCAACTTTCTCTGCAGCAGATAGAAGAAGGTGGACTCTCCACGCTCTTTATATCTTCTTCAGAAAGGCTACTAAGAGTGTACTCGAAAGGGTGTTGAACTGTGGAGAAATCACCATTATTATGATGAGCAAATCATATTGTACCTCGCTTCAGCAATCCCTATGATCTCTTCTGTTGATAATCTATTGCGGCTTCCTGTTCCTGAACTTGTTACAACCTTGCTAACTCTCAATTTCTACGATTCTATCATCTGGGACTTGTTCCTATAATTAATAACTATAGAGATGATGGAATCACTTGTTGGAAGCTTTGATGGGCTCCAAATAAAAGAATTTTTCACAAAATATGCAGTTGTATTGATAACAAAGTTTATGAGCACAAAAGATACACACAAGATACAAATATTTCTCTCTTAAGTGCTACTACACTTTTCCTCTCAATCTTTCTTTCTCACAAAGAGTTGTAGCTCTCAAAACACTTCTTGTCAAGTACTCTCTCTTTTTTTTTCTCATGCATATAAATGATTACAAAAACACATATATTTAGACATGCTAAACGACTTCAAATACAGTTTGGCTACTTCTTTGACTCATATTTATCTATAAGACTTCAAATTCAATTTGGGCACTTCTTTGACATATCAAGTAACTCATCCTTATCCATAAGACTTTAAATACAATTTGACCACTTCCTTGACTCATCAAGCAACTCATCCTTATTCATAATAAAGGAGGGTTTGTATTTTCTTACATCACTGAAATTGGTAATGATTCCCTAGGTGTGGAAATATTGTTAAGCATAGCAAGATCCTGCAATGGTTGTGCAGGTGTTTGGAAACAACCAAAGCCCTGATCCAAGGGCAACGAGTTTCTTTTGCTCTTCCTGCCTCTCCACTTTCTTCAACGTTATATGACAAATAACAGATAGGCTGTCATATCGCAGAAAAGGATTAAACAAACGACAAAGGAAGTAGTATTCACGAAGGGCAAAACTGTGAGTTAATGTATGTGCTTGTAAGCACAAGATCTCTTTTGGGTAGAAACTAACCAAACACTTATAGAAAGTCCACAAGTATATGTAACGAGAAGAACAGAATCTACAAAAGCATCAGTGCCAAAAGATGAATTTGATGTCCACATTAGTTTGGTCAACTTCAGTCAGACAAACAAACGCATAACAGTTGAATAGGATTCCATCAAGGCAGAAGCAGAGATCCAACCAGGAAACAATTATATCGACGGCAGGTGAGTAGATCCTTTTCTATCCTAGACGTCTAATGGGAATTACTTGGTTTTCAAGTCATACTAAAGGTAAAACACACGTATGTTTCATATAATTTAAGTTATTTAAATTTTTTTGTTATTTTAAATTATTTAAATGTTAGAAATTCTTATTAAAAGTTTAAGATCGTTGCATGACTAACTGTTATACATGTGATGAATTAGATTTTAATAAAATTGAATTTAATATGTGATAGTATCCATTAAAATATGTATAATTTTTAGGATGAGTAAAATTATAAGAAATTTGATATTTTTTATATACTAACCACATAAGTATAGTGAGTTGGCGCTAGAACCTTATTAATTAGAAATATTCCATGACATAAAGTTAGCATGATTCCGGATTCTGCGTTTAACTCAAAGATAAAAATCTCAAATCTACCTTATCTTAGTAATATTACTTTTTATTTAAAGGATTTACCATCAACATTCAATTGATAGAAAACTAAGAATATCTCCCTTTATCTATAAATTTTATTAAGTGCATAGGGGAAGAGAGATTTTTCCTAAATTAACTTAAGCACCTACAGTAACAAAAGAATAATATATTTAGTAATCTTGTCCCGTCTCAGACGGCGGGGATAGCCAATGTTGGCTGATACTACTCATTTCAAAAATGTTGAAACCTTGAGCCGATGTTTACAACAATTAAGAAAGAGTAAAATTTGGGACATTTGGCTGCAAATGAACAATATTAAGAGCAAGAAATTGATGATTAGTGAACCGGCTGGATTTGAAGAAAGACTCCACAAAGTTAGACTTTTTCCTCATTCCCTTCGGGATCACCAGAATTCTCATCACGTCCCCTTCTACAAAGTAAAATCGTACCAACCCACATAAGGCCTTTAACAACTCTTACCATCCCGATTGTCACTGTCAGGTAATACAACCACCAACCTATCAAATCCCAGACACTTACAGGCGTCACTAACTCAATCTTTGCACCAGCTACGATAACCAGAGAATCCACTTCATCTCTTAACCTATACCACCACAAGGTACCGAAAGCCAAAGCCATTGCCACCCTCTGAACCCATGTTTCGTCTGTTGACACCCCGAAAACAGTGTCATCAATTATAGGTTTGACCACAGCTCTACACCAAAGAAGCATAGTCTCGTGCAACCCCAAGAAAAATATGATTCTGCTTAGCAAACTTCTTTCATTTCTAAAGCTGTAACCTTCAATTCCAAAAGCTATGCTTCCTTCAATCCCAGATCCAACACAGAACTGCAAAATGCATAACGTTATCCACGCAGTGCGCAAACAAGGCCTGTAGATTCGACTCGGTGCATCGGATAGAAGAAAAATTCCACCTGTCAGACTATGAACAAGTGTCGCTAAGCCGACAATGGAAACAATAAGGTACAGAATTGCAGAATTGGTGTAAAGGACTGAAGACAAGAGGAAAGATGAAGATGATTGCTGAGGATCGGACGTGTCTGTTGCGATAAAGTAGTAACAAGAGAGTCTGGCAAGTAGGAGAAAAGACAGAGGGATTGAGAGGCTGAATAGGGTAACTGTGAGGACGTGAAAAGGTTCTGCGAAGAGGGCATAACACTTGGGGAGCTTATTCGCCTTCCGTTGCCAATTCTGCAAATCCATCTTGTCCTGAAGCAAATGACACAGGCAAGAATGAATTTGATTACATGACAAGGAAACATGAGTCTGGCGTCTACTTTATGTGATTGAACAACCAGTTTCAGAAAAAGAAAATTGTCTAAACAAGTGGTTGTCACGTCCATGTTTAAATTAGTTGACAGGAGAGTTTTATTATAGGTCTCCTCAAGTAGGTGTTTGTTTAAAGAGATAATACATATTTTATTTCTAAATCATTTTGGTGCAAGTGCTGATCCATCTTATCAGATGGAGCATATTTTTCATATAATTATGATATTTGGGTTGTTGGTTTTTCTTTTTGGGTACGTTTACTGGTTCAACTCATTTAAATATAGGAATTCGAAAGCATGTTAATGGCCTTCAAGACCGTGCTAACAATTAATATTTAGAATATGAAAACCTGTGTCATGAAGAGTTGTTCCGTATTTTATACAAGCTATACGTAAGTAAGATGCAAATCCAGAAGCTTTATTTAGAACCAGAAGCCAAGATTATTTCAAAGTGCTCTCTAGTGGTCCAATTCTACGTGCAAATTTTCCAATAAAGAAAAGGGATAGAAACTAGGGGTGGAAAAATCTTTCGTAAAGAGAACATTTTACTTGGGGGCAGTTTGGTCCCACTTCTTTTTGTTGTGAATTTTTATTTTTTTTCTTTTTTTGTTTTTATTTTTTATTTAAAAAATATGTTTGGATGAGATTTATAATATAAAAAATGAAAACAAAAACCTCTTTAGTTGAGATTTGTAATAAAAAAACTAAAAACAAAAATATGTTTGGTTTTATCATCTTGTTCCTATTTTTTGTAATTATACTCTCATGTTAATAATTTTAATATAATACATTATATTTTTAAATTAATTAATTATCATTATAGCTAAAATTAAAATATATGCAAATTAAATATAATTAAAAAAGTACACATTAATTGTTTATAATAAAATTATATTAATTAGAAAATTATATTAAATCATTATGATCAATAAAAAATGTCCATCATATTATAATTCTTGAAAACATAATAGTATTATCATGTACAAAAGAAATATAAACCAATTAGAAATAATATAATCACTACCATTTGTCTAGCAATTTTATTTCGCTTCCAAGACAAATCTCGAAGTTGTGATGGAGTGATATTATACTCCAATTGAGAACTTCCATCTTCATTTTCGCTTTCCCTAATTTGTTCTTCATTTACAGCACAACTATCAAATAATTCATCGCTTTGTCCATACATTGTAATATAAACACAACAAGCAATAACGATGTATTTTTGTTTCTTCATATCATAACTCCGCATGTTTTTAAGTATAGAGAATCTTACCTTTAGAACACCAGAACATCTTTCAATAATATTTCTTAATAAAAAATGCCTATAGTTAAATAATTCCTATGGACCTTAAGGTCTTTCTCTGCCTCCATAATCTCGCAAATAATAGCTTTCTCCTCGGTTTGGTGAAAGAAATTTAGACATATTAGTGTATCTTGAATCAACCAAATAGTATTTACCTAACATATAAATAACATAATATTAACAAAAAAATATTAAAAATGAACCATAATTACTATGTTTATTTAAAATAATATAATACCCTATGGAGGCATAGGAAATTAATTCGCTAATTTGTCACTATTTCTAAAAAAACTTGAGAGTCATTTACAGTACCTTCCTATCCAGTCATTACATAGGTATAACGCATGTCAAATAAGCAACAACACATAATATTTTTGGTTGGGTTAATTCTTTTGCCCCTGTATGGTATTTATTCATCGGTCCGAACATGTACATCAATATATGTACCATCTATTGCTGCTGTACAATCCTAAAATTTTAAAATATATTAAAATAATTATTAATCATAAGGACATAATTAAAATAGTAATTAAATATATGGATGTACCTAAAAATATGGAAAGAATTTTGAATTATGTTAAATCTCAAGAGGTGTATTAGTAAAGATGGTAAAGTAATGACTTTTTTTGTAAGACGATTAACTTCATATAAGACTTTACAAAAGTACTTTAAAATTTTCTAGGTCAAATGTTGAAAGCATTTTGCATTGACTCTAGCTGTCTCATTATGCCCTATAGTTATCAAGAAAATTGTTACTTATTCCTCCACAGTAAAATGACTCGTTGCCTTTAAACCTCCTAAACTCTTCAACTCATTACACAAGCTCAATAAGATTATCTTTCTCATTCTTGAGTTTTCATAAGTCCTTATGGGATTTCTATTCAAAAGTTATAATATTCAATCATGACTTGGTAAAGCATAAGTTTTACATGGTTGCTTTTGTAAATAAAAATATTTGTTCTCTCCCCCAGCTAGAGAAATAATGATTACCTTCTTTCGTTCATCATCAAAATCTGATAAGAAATTCATGTATCTGCAATGCCAAAATTAAATAATTAATAAAACATTCAATCAAAAGGTTTAATAAAATATAGACAAAATATTCCTACAAAATATAGACTTAACATTAAGCCAAACATTCATACAAGACACAAACTTAAAATGTTCAAACTATAGAATAGTGTTTAATAAAAGTGTCAAATTAATAAGAATTCGATATGCAATAACATGAAAATATAACTAAGCTAATTGAGCTTTCTTGTATTTGTCATCTTCATAAAAATATCCTTATAAGGTGGAGAATCATCTAAAGCCTTCATAGCTTTTTCATATTGCACACCGTTAACACCCAATTCATCTAAGGAATTTAGACATTTCATCATTATGTTAGACTCTTAATATCTATTCTCTACCGGTGGATGATGTTTCACTTAATTTTTTCTTAAGTAAATCATTATTTTGTTTTTGATGTTGATCAATTTGTGCTCTGTTTTCTAACTATTTCCATTATGTACTAAGTGGAATCATTTTATTTATTGTTCAATAGGAATGTTGGCAAAACCAAGCATGGAATTCAAAAGCTACCGTTGCAAGAGATTGTTGCTTCTTCTGCAAATAAACAAACAACATCCTTTTCAAAATGTGGTTTCCAAAATCCATACAAATTACTTAGACCATCACATCCACCTGGCATCCCAACAAAATCAGCCAAGACTTGTGTTCCTTCCCCAGTGAATTCTCATAGTTCATCAATCCAAAACAATTCAAAAGCATCCTGCCCTTCTGTAAATGATACTACAACACCTTCCACATTAACCTCATGGTCTCGAGTTGAAAAGTCTTCTAAAAAAACTCATCAAATTGTCATCTTTGATGGATATATAGTGGGTGCCTTATTTCTTAAATTCAACAACGAAAAGTTGATTGTAACGTGTTGAAGACGGGTGTAAAGGCAAGTAGTATGCACTGGACGTCTTTGAAGATTGGTATTCCAGGAGTATTAGGAAGAGATAAAATTGAGACTGTTAAGAGACAGACATATTTTGGCTCTCATTTGGGTTCCACGTCGGGTCATGAGCTATAGCATACTAGGAGCCTTCACGCGTGGGCCACATCACAGATGTCAGATGCAAGAATTGCAATACCCACTGCGAAAGCCACGCCACACATAAAGCATCGTACACAGTCCGTTTTATTCACTCTTCAGGCTTTTGTACAGTTTTCTTAGTTGTACAGTGTCCCTTTTGTCGGCAGTAGAAAGTGATAGCTTGAATAATGTTTAGTATAAGTAGTCCCTTTGTGCACAGTAAAAGTGTTGAATGAAATGCTCTAATTTCTTCATCGTTCTATACACCTTTTTTCACCCTCCAATCCAGGTTCCAGCACTATCCCAGAGAAGACCTCCTGCTGTCGCTAAGGACGAGGATCGTTTGCATGCTCCATCAGTATTTAATTTTATCCATCCGGTAGAAGGTTGGCTCCATCTGGTTATCTGAGCCTGTCGAGGGTGATTTTCGAAAAGAGTCCCACTTTAGGCGAGTGGCAAACTTCATTTTGTAGGTTAAGCTGGTGAGCAATGAAAAACTTTATAATTCGTAGTTCCTTCTTTTCAACCAAGGATCTGTCTCATTCTCAAAAATTAATTATATCATAATTTAACCAATTTTTAAACTCAAACTAAAATAATTAAATATGACATAAAAATAATTAATTATAATTATTTTTAATTATTAATTTAAGTCACATTTATTTCATTAAGGTAAAAGCTAATAGATTAGCCTATATTTGATATTTATATTACTTGTATTCCTTTTTTTAACCGAAGTCTAAAATAAGGAGTTTTTTTTTTCAGAAAACTGAAAACTAGTAAAAGTTTTTCAAAAATTTTAAAAATTGTGAGTTTTTTTTCTAAACTTTGTTAAATTAAAAAGGAGACATATGTCTTGTTTATATAATATCTCATTTAAACCTAAATCATTTATCTTTCCATATTCAACATAATATGTCTACCAAATACTACAATAATTTCAAGCATGCCAATTTGATTCATACTTGACATCGTTTGCTTGATTTGGTCTAATATTAATAAATTCAATTTGAATTAATTCAATTTTACGTTCAATTTAACCTAAAATTTAAATTTAAATTTAATTTAAATTTCAATTTTATAATTAGATTAAAAAAATAAAAAAATTTTATATTATATTGTTATGACATTCTCCTCTAATTTATCCAATCTTTCTTTCATCTTTAAATTTCTGCAGGTCGAGTTTTCTTTTTTCCTTAGCTTTCAATACAATTTCTGTTGTTTTTTTTTCATCTCCTTCTTTCTAATATAGTGCGTAACATGAGTCCTAGTTACTCGCTTAAGATATAACATGAAAGTGAATGAACAAAAAAAACACAAGAAATACCAGATTTCGCTTCCATAACTTTAAATGAGCTTTTTGAAGTCGAAACTTCTGAGTTTTCATGACAACCTTTACGAAAGTTGATCTCTAGGATCTCTTTAACATCTTTCTGCAACTTTCTTAACACGTGAACTCCTTAACGAGAGTAGAGAGTCCGAGAGTAGAGAATCTGTATTGGACTTCCTCATCACATGCCTAATATAGGTCAGACCCACACTGATTAGGGTTCATTTTCTTCGCTAGAATTCAACCCATTAACTCAAATCCTTTATTAGGCTACTTTATTATCTTTATCTATATCCAATTCAATTCACTTAACCATGAATTTATTAAAATCATTAAATTGTAATTAATTGTTATCCAAACTTAGGTAAATTTTTAACATTTTCCCCCTTGGATAATAATTAATTACGATAGTCGTAACAATTATAAAACTAGTAAAAAGGGTTATGCCAAATCACTATATAGGTCAACTAAGTTTAAAAATTCATTTGATCCAAAGATAAGGAAAGTTCATCATTAGGTTTGTAAGGCTTTCCATGCTAAAAAAATATCAAATGCATGTGTCATGTGTGACAGATTCAATACAATCACGCATATCTAATACCTTACTAACATGAATGAGAAGATGGAGTGTGGCAAACTAAGATAATACCCAAGTGATCTAAAATGTATCATCTTGTCGTTTATAGGTCTCAATTTCTCTGAACTTTATGCTAAATCGCCCCAAAGAAATTTGTTTTCCCTCATTGAATGTTGAACCACATTAGAGAAAACCCTTATGGGTTTAAACACTTATACCCCCTATTTCATATCAAAATCTATAGATTTATACATGTATTTGTATGTGTCTTAATAGCATAGGCTCAAGGTCAATCTGTATATATTGCCCAATGACCTTTAAAATACTTAAGATCCATAGAAATCTTAATGCTTTTACTTGTATTACGACAATATATAACATGTATGATTGAGAGCAAAATGATGATCATCTTTATTGATAAAGCATATTGTAATAATATATAAAAAATTACAAATGTACAATGAGTAAACACAGTGATCCTTAACAAACAATGTCTAAGGACTTCAATACACTCATACTATATACATGTCTTTAAAAATCATGTGGGCAAAGTCCTTTAGTCAAAGGATTAGCAAGCATATCCTCAATCCATAAATGCTCCACCTCAATATCACTATTTTGTATTAATTCCTTAATGGTTAGATACTGAACCTCCAAATCTTAGACCTTGTGATGTTATTATTATTACTGAATAACACAATAGAAAGATTATTATAATACAACTGAATGAGTTTAGCCACTAAATCAACTACTGACAACTTAGAAATCAGGTTCTTAAGCTAAACCCCCTTATAGCAACCCCATAGTATCCCATAAACTTTGCATGCATAGTTGAGGAAGTCACTAGTGTCCACTTGATCCTCTTCCACGACACCATTTGTTGGCATAATGACATATCCTAATGTGGACTTTTTTTCATCTTGACATATAGAAAAATTTGAATTTGTATACCGTATGAGATTTAAATTGTCAACTTTTCTGAATGTCAACATGTATTCTTTAGTTCCATTTAAATATCTCAACACTCATTTAACTACATTCCAGTGGTTTATTCCTGGGTTAGCTAGATATCTACTTAACAGTATAACAACAAATGCAATGTCCGGTCTAGTACACACTTAGGCATACATCAGGTTACCAACAACACTAGAATAAGGAACATTCTTCATAACCTCTCTCTGTCATTCTTTAGACATTGTATCAAAGATAATCTCTCACCATGAGAGATAAGTGCTGCAATAATTTTACAATCAATCATATTAAACCTTTGTAGCACTCACTTAATGTATGCTCTCTGTGAGAGGCCTAATGAGTGTCAATACCTGACTCGGTGAATTTGAATACCTAAGGTGAAATATTCTTCTCAAAGGTCCTTTATGTTAAAATGCTTGGCCAAATGTTGCTTAACCTTATACAATATGGTCAAGTCATTTGATGCGAGCAAGATATCATCCACTTACAAAAGTAGAAAGATGACTTCGCTCCCTCTTACCTTGTAGTACAGGCATCTTTCAACTTTATTTTCCACAAAGCCAAGAGAGGTAACAACCCCGTTAAACTTAAGATACCACTATCTAGAAGCTTGTTTCAAACCATATATTGATTTTCTTAGTTTATAAACCTTTTCAAGATTTTCTTTATCCTGAAATCCTTCAGGTTGTTCCATATAGACCTCTTCATAAAGGTATCCATTAAGAAAAATCATTTTAACATCCATATGATATAGCTCCTTATCATAATGAACTACTATTATCATAATCACTCTAAATGCATCCTTAGAGGATGCTGAAGAAATGGTAACATAAAATCAATCCCTTCTCTTTGAGTGAATCCTTCGACAACCAACCAAGCTTTAAACCTATCAAATTTAC
>JANITX010000004.1:10556688-10572582 GCA_027564395.1 Erythroxylum ulei | reverse complement strand
CATACATATATATATGTATATGTATGTACATGTATATGTACATATGTATTACATGTACATACATATATATTATATACATGTACATATGTATATATATATATATATAATGGTTCAAGAGATATAATTTAGGATCTTTTGTTTCCCAACTAAATTTGATCTATATATTAAAAGGGGAAAGATGATACATTGCTTCTTTCAAATGGTATAAATTCATGAGATCTAATTTGTATATATGGCTAAGGAGATACATAATTTATGACACACTAGTTATACATATGGCTAAAGAGACACATAATTTATGACACACTAGTGGGATCTGTTATTTCCCAACTAAATTTGATCTATATATTAAAAGGGGAAAGATGATACATTGCTTCTTTAGAATGGTATAAAGTCATGAGATCTAAAATAAAACCCATTGCTAACCAAGTATAGACTTTATTAATTTCTCCTAATGGGATTTTACCTACTAGATGCAAATAAGTTTTTAAGAGAAAACTAATATGGATACATATAATGTACATATGTACAAAACAAAACTAGTGGCTAAAAGTTACAAAAATAGTGGCTAAAGGTTACAAACATAAATAATAAGTTAAATTTGATGAAACCTTTTACTAGTAGCAATGCATAAGTCCATAAGGATCGTGTTGGCTATTGTCGTATACCATGATTATAAAATATAGAAAATGAATGGCAATACGACATTCCTAGATATGTATATGACATAACCTAAAGTTTTTTTTAATCTAATCAAGTATTAAGTTGCAAAGATATATTTATAGATTTAAATTAAGAGTTACGAATTTGGAACAATTAAAGAGTTTGATTTTATTAAAAAATGTGGATGAAACTTCTAACAAGGTTAGTAGGAATGTAGTCATCTTCTTAATACTATATATAAATTACATATTATTAATTGGAAATAACATATCGATGCTTCAATATGTAAAAATTTGGTGATCCAAAAATTTATGCGTAAATGATATAAGAGAACAGTCTACATTTTGTGAATAAAGATCGATAGAGGTATATCAAAAAGGTTGCTTAGTTTATCCCAGTCTATGTATATAGACAATAAGTAAAAAAAAGGCTTAACATCTAAATACACAAGAAGAGAGATAAAATGGATTGTAATCTATATATTTTGGTTATTAGATCAATTATATAGGCAATGATATGTAAGAGATTAGATGTTTCTTATATTTTGAGCATAACAATCATATTTTAAGCCAATTTTAGTTATAGTCACTTGATAGTTATGAAAAATATCTTAAAGTACTTAAAAAAACTAAAGAGAATTTCGTAGTTTATAGAGAAGTTGAACTAAAAGTTTAAAGGTATTCAGATGTGAATGTTTAGTTTGATCATAATGATAGCATATCACAATTAGCATATATGTTTACTCTAAATGGTGGTTTAGTAAGTTAGAAAAGTTGTAAGAAACTAATTATTATTTATTCTGAGATCATATAAAGTATATTTCAGTGTTTAAGGTGATAAAGGAAGCTATATGAATTAAGAAACTCATCATTGAACTTAAAGTTGTTCTTAACGTTGTAGAGCTAATAGTTTTATTAAGTAACAACAATGGCATAATTGGACATGTGGAAAAACCAATATCTCATCAATGGTCCAAGCATTGGCTTAAACACTTTTACTTGATCAAGTAGACAATGGAGCAAAAAGATATTACATTGGAGCGAGTGTCTACTAAGAGAATGTTGTAGATCTTCTCACTAAACTATTATCTCAAAAGAGATATGATCAATATATAGATGAATATGATATTAGATACATAAGTGATTGTCTTTAGTGAAAATATAAGATTATTAATTCATACCCTTGCAATTAACTGATTTGTTGTAATTAATATATGACAGTTTATTCAATGAAGACACCCTTTATCTTCATATATGTTATTAGTTATATTTAATGCTTAATACTAAAGATAAAATTTTGGAATAAATACTATACAATTAAAATTATGATGAGATCATAATTATGATATTTAAATTGCATTTAGTTATAATTTAAAAATTGTTTCTAGTTATAGTTCCATCATAAGGAGATATTGATGGAATAGTAAAGCTATCGCATATTAAATTTGTTTCTTACGAAGAAAATAGTTGATTTTATAAATTAAAAAAATAAAGATACTTAAATAAAAATGTGGAACTTACTAGAGAATATGTATATTGAATTGATATGATTATAAGGATCTTGAATAAAAAATTATTTATATGTTTGTGAATGTCCTAAATATAAAGGTTATATAATTGATTGTTAGATTTGAAATTATCGAACTATCTCATATTATATTTTGATGTTACTTGTTATGAGGTAGCTTCATCATTAGTACATAGATAATGTATAACCTCTATGAAAATAGTTTAATTTTATTTTAATTAAATTTAAAAGAGACCCTAGTTTCTCTCTATAAAAAGAGGAAAAAGTTTTTATAAAATATTAAATCAAGTATGTTAAAGATATTTAATGGAAAGTAGTGAAAAAGTATTCGGCTGCGGCAATGATTTAGTTCCGATTTATTTCCCAAACATGTGCCTGCAGCTTCCAAATACTTAAGCGACATAAAAATCATCTTGACATACGAAGATATCCACCTCTAAATTTCGTCGAGTGATAATAATGTTGATTGGCTGGTCATGTCACCTTCTACAATTTTGTTTGAGATATTGACAATCTCTTTTTCTTAGTCCACTAACTGACAGATATCATTTTGTACATTAGCTCCCAGGTGGTCACAAACTAGACCTCGGACGTGATCACCTACTTGAGGCTGTGATTGAGGAACACTATTGCAACGTTTTGGACGTGGGGTCTAAGGTTACTAAATTAGTGTCTCACCGTTGAACCATGAGATTAGATGTTAACATTTAACATTTGTATATGAAAATTAGATAAAGAAATCGTCTCACCCTGTCGTATAGGGTTGTTTTTTGTCAAATGGGTTATCCACCACAGAGGTTGCTTGTCGCTAACCCAAAATGACATGATCAAATCCAGTAAAACCAATGCAATCTGCAGACCACCACTCGGAAGATTAATAAAGAAGACAATGTTTACAAGAGCAAAATCCAGATGGCGACGCCAGAATGCGTATGAGCAAGGAGAGGAGGCCCACAGCTTGATCCAACCAATCAACTTGGTGATGTGTCCATCATGTTTTTCGCATATGAAAATATCTCTCACATTAATGTTCAACTGTGTATGTGAATGTGAGTGTGATGGGGTTTTATTTTATTGCAAGGTGCGGGTAGTGCTTATACATTGCATGGCTGCTCATTGCTTCATATTAAATGGTGAAAAGAAAAGGGGGAAAGCAACTTGAGTCTTGTCATCTATTGCTTCACACCCTTCCTTTCCTTTCCTCTCTCTTTCTAAGCCTTGAATCACTCCTATTTTGATTCTCAAGATCTTCTTCCTTTCTATTCTTGACAAGCTTCTCCTTGTTCGATTTCAGCAGATAATATACTCATTTATCGCCTCCAAGCTATTTCTCTGTGAATTAAGACACGTAGCAAAAAGCATGGAGAGTGAAGTCATGGATGATACTTCCTCTGGAAAATTGGACTCAAATTCAGCAGAACTCAAACAAGAAGTGCCAGCATCAAAAAGAAGGTCGATACTGATGATTCCTTTTCTTACTGGACTTGTTTCTTATCTTTCTTTCCTCTCACAGTTTCGCTCTCTAAGGACATAATGGGTTAGAAGAATATAGTTCACTAGGCCTTAAATTCCTGATCAGGCTCATATAGTCATTTTCTTGATTCCTTGAGTTTTTTTTTTTTAAAACTAGAACTAGTTTTTCTGATGTGGTCTTGCAGGAAGGTAGTTGAGAAGACTGTTGTTAGAGTAAAGATTGGAGAAAATGCCGGGAAAGTGAAGAACGAAGGTCCACCTTCTGATTTTTGGTCTTGGAGGAAATATGGGCAAAAACCCATTAAAGGATCTCCTTATCCAAGGTTTTTTCTTTTTAACATTTTATTCTTCCTTTTTTGGACAATCATTTCTCTCTTTACAGTTGTATCTTGAGTCTTGACAAGCAAAACAAGACACTTCTGAAATTTCAGCTTTCATTTAGTTTTGTCTTCTTCAATTCAGTAGCACCCAGTTACGGAAATTAAGCTTGTCTGGAAAGTAATTTTTCTATTTAAAGCTTGTCTCGAAAGTAATTTTTCTTTTTACCTTTCTGATGAGGAACATTGATTGTTTTCACCATGCTTTTAATTGCAGGGGCTACTACAGGTGCAGTACATCAAAGGGATGTTCAGCCAAAAAACAAGTAGAGAGATGCAGAATAGATGCTTCAATGCTCATTATAACCTACACCTCAAGCCATAACCATCCAGGTCCTAACCTTCAAGAGACCAACCTAAACCAGCTTCAGAATGAACTCCAAAACCATTCCACTGAAGAAGAAAATACAGCATCTCCAAAAGATGAAGAAAAGCAAAACCAACCCACTACGAGCATTATCGATGAAAATGGTAGCGAAGAACACAGTTTTCACTACTTGCAATCCCCAATGAACGACTGCTCTGAATGCGTTATGATTAGCCAAGAAGACCCTTTCACAGAGACCTCAGAGAAAACTCAAGGTCCATTGGGAATTCTGTTGGATGAAGTGCCCATCTCTTGCCCTCAACTAATGACATTGTCCACGCCTAAATCTGAAGAAAACGACTTCTTTGATGAGCTAGAGGAGCTACCCACATCGTCAGCTCTTACGAGCTTCATGCGGGCACATTTTTGGGAGGAAAGGATTCCTGTTGTCCCTTCTTAATTATAGTGTTTTTGGTTCTTGTAACCTTAAAATCTGTACTTAGATTGTCCATATATGACATACTATGGTCACTACCACTAGTAATAATTAGATGGCAACTTGTAGTTCTCTCTTTATCCTCACCAAACCAGTAAAGTTTCGCGCTAATTTGACCGAAGCAGGAGGAACTAATGGGAAAGATACCATCTTTTTAATGGGTTTCTTGAGATTGAGACTAGAAATGGTCTTAGACATACGAGATAAAAGGGAATGGTGGAAGGAGATAGAGAGAGGCAGGCTTCATTTGGTCGTTGTTTTCATTATTGGAAGCATTAAATAAAGTTGGCACGAGGTTCACGAGGTAATGCTCAAAGATCCTTACAAGAAGATAAGGCTCTGGTTATTATTATTATTATTGGTTTTTCTCCCTTTAGTTGAGTGGCTGATTTGGTGGAACAGAGAAGTTGGATTGGAGCTGCTTTTTGTATGTTTATTATTAAGCTCTGATTGAGGAATAGACGATCAGGAACTGGAATCCCTCAAAAAAGTTTTTTTGGGGTGTTAAGATTCTCCGAATAAAACGCCAAATCCAACAAGTTCCCCTCTCGTTCTTCGGAAAGAAGCCAAAAGTACCCAACATTTCTTCGATACTGTGAACTAGTACCGAGTACTCGCCTCGTGCGTGCAAGCTGCTCGTCAACCATCAAAACAAGTCTAGGAACCTAAAGGACTTCCATGTTTGTGACCCTAAAAGGTTATCAAAATTTTGATATAGTCCTCCCAAATTTCAGCTCATCTCATCTTTTGACTATTTTTCAGGTCTTCAAGTAATTAAGTCTATCGAGAAATTTCGGCAAGTCATTTTGACCCTTTCTGAAGATCTTTATTGGAGATGGCTCGAACTTGATCACGGACTGAATCCTCAACCATTCAGCTGTGGAGTATTTAAAGCAAACGTTATCCAATTCAGCTCAACTTCGGTGGGTCCTCTAAATGATGTGGAATCGTAATAATGCTGCAACTGCCATTGGAATCAAGTGATTGCTGATAATGGAGCAAGATACATTTTTACTCCACTGGAACTCCATGGTCTTGTCCCAATGAGGTAGACAGGCTATAAGAGAACTGACAAACAATTACACACTTAAGTATCCAGATGATGAATGTCAAAATTATAGTTCATCCAAACAAACTAGGTGGACTATACTGATCATTCCTATTCGATTTTTAGAAACAAGATTGTTTAAGATTTGTAATAGCTCTCGAAAATTTAGTACAGGTCACTTATTGTTGATCTGCTGCAGCTGCCAACGGCTGCAGAGCTTTGAGAGGGTTCATGATAACACCATCAATAAGACCATAATCCTTGGCCTCTTTTGCACTCATGAAGTAGTCACGGTCCGTATCTTGATTGATTTTCTCAAGACTTTGACCAGTATGGTAGGCAAGATATCCATTTAAATTTGCCTTGTGATGCAACATCTCATTTGCCTGACAATTTTATGAATAGTTAGGATGACCATAAATAAAGTAGTCGAATCAATTAAGAACAGAAATTGATCGGCTTTAATGAGCCCTGAGACCATTAAAGAAAAAGACTCAGTGAAGATCAAAGTCCTCAAAGAAGAGGAGGAAAAAGTAGAGAACCAAAGTGGTCACTGTCATTGGGATTGAACTTTCTGGATGTATTAACATCTAAACAACTAAACGTTACTCTCCCTTGAAAACCGGAAAAACTCTTTCTTCCATGTTTCAAAACTAACGAAAATGTGAAGTGGTATACCTGAATATCAATGTCAGATTGCCCACCCTGAGCTCCACCGAGAGGTTGGTGAATCATTATCCTTGAATTTGGCAAGCTATATCTTTTTCCTTTACCCACATACGAGAAGAAAGAGAGACATATTTAGAAAACATATGAACAGAAAAACAAAAAAAAAAAGATTGGAATCAAGAAAGAGTGAAAGACATATTTAGTAAACACAAGAACAAAAAAAATTGATTGGAATCTAGAAGGAGCTTTCTTACCTTTGGTCCCAGCACTAAGTAGGAATGCACCCATACTGTAAAAGAGAAGCGAGAAAAATAAGAAAAAATAGATCAATGACAGCAAACACTGAATTAAGCACACCAACAAAGTTCAGACAACAATTTTGTTTCAGATACATATTCCACATACTGAAAAGTATGTACACTCTATACACACAAAACTACATTCTGATCAATTTTCTCAAGTAATTCAGGAGACGTAAACAATAGTCTATACCTACATGGTTGGAAACCATTTAATTTTTTGTCCAACTTATGCGAGAAGTAAACCAAATGGAATAGCAAAATCTACTTTAATCAATGCAAGTGTTCAGGGAGCTGGACATAGGTTAGTTTTAACAAGCCAATCATGCCCTCAGGAATAGAGTAGATGAGGAAAAGAAAGAGAATCTAAATTGAAGACACTAATAAAAGCTAATGACTATGCACTCCAAAAAACTATCACATTTTATTGAAATCCAAGTCCTAAATCATCATCTAATGGTTATGCCTCCCATTATACACTTCTCAATCCTTTTAGTCAAACCTGCACTAATTGTTGTATGATTAAGGAAAGAGTGTTAAGTTAAAGCACAACAAATTCAGACTTAGTTAAATATCTGTCAAGTGTTACCATTGCAAAAGTAAGAGTGTTCATAGGCATTAATTCAAGGGGATAAAAAGGAGAGTGAATTTATTAATGTTTGTATGATTGAGGAAAGAATGTTACATTAAAGCACAACAAATTCGGACTTAGTTAAATATCTGTCAAGTTTCTCCATTGCAAAAATAAGTGTTCATGGACGTTAATTCAAGGGGATAAAAAGGAGTGAATTTATTAATGTTTGATTGAGCATCGAGAAACAAGCCACATGGCAAATAGTTAAACCACTGCATCATATACCTAGCCGCTAACCCAACACAGACAGTAGAGACATCAGGTCGTATATGCCTCATTGTATCAAATATGGCCATGCCTGAAAAGAAGCAAAAATAGTGACCAAGAAAAAAACAGATCAGTAAAACAAAATGAAACCATGATATAAAAATCATAGCCAAGAAAATAAATTGAAAAAAAAAGAAGATAAAATGACAAGAAATTACCAGCTGTAACTGATCCTCCTGGGGAATTCACATACATGACAATATCCTGTTAGGAAGAGTATATGGTTTAAATCACCCTGTAGAAAGCTTTAAGCGGTACAAGTTATGAAACAGATACTGGCCAGCAACTGTTCATGTGTGTATCTGTACTTGCACATCTACCTAGATTTACTCTTCGCATATTGCACATCATTACAAAGAGACGTTCAAACGCCCAAATGTTATGTATATTCGTCTGTTATTATAAAAGCATACAATTGAAACAGCATTACCAGGATTTGAACAAAATAGATAGAAATGGATCTAGCATCGATAAAAAAAAAATCACTGACAAGAAAACAGCACAAAACTTACCTTGTTAGGATCAACAGCATCGAGGTAAAGAAGTTGAGCAACAATTATGTTAGCCATATCATCATCCACTGGACCACCGCACCGAATGATTCTCTAATTGGGCATACAACAACCAAATTCACAAAGCTGTAAACTAAAAAAGCCCTCCAATAATTGGTCAAAGCAAGCAAACCTCACAACTTACATATTGAAAAAGTTGGCTAATAACACTCTGAAACCGCTCTTGCATCATGGGAGGCGGCCCCTGCCCTTGAGCTCCGTCGGCATACACAGGGAAGTAAGGCGAAGCCGGCATTTGCAAGTCATCCCTACATATCACCAACACCAAGTTTTATTCTTGAGGCCAATAATCAAAAACTTTGCAGGCAATAAGAAGATAACCCTAAATAATAAAATACCTTATGGACCAAATGCCCCGTCGAGAACTTTTTTCCGGAGCCCAAAATTCGCCGGAATAAACCGCCTTCGCCTGAGACGGCCGGAGGTCCTTCCGGTTACTAATTAACTTCATCAATTTTCTGCAGAAAAAGAAACAACAAAAATGAAAAACTCCACTACAAGCAAATAATTCTATCAGATATACAAATTACAGGCAAGAACAAATATAGATATGGTGTAAAACTAGTTTATTAAGTGCATTATAAAAATTGCATTACTGGGTGGGTGTGAGGTCAAACCTAGAACGAAGAGGCTCGAAAGGGAGGGCGAGCTTTTGGGCATCGGAGGAAGGGGATTGGGTGGAATAGAAAAAGGGTGAAGAGGTGAATCTGAGAGAGGAGGTGGATGTGGAAACGCATGAGTGTGCCATTTCTGGGGTAGGGTAGACTACGTGCTGTGAAGTGGTACTTTGATTATTTAAGCGCCTTATCTTTAGAATAAGCTAAAGAGACTTAAGACAACACCGAGGGTAGTGAAGTGAGTAAATTGAATTTGAGCTGCGCCGAGCTCAAGCGTCTCCTAGCAAGCAACAGTGACTTGCAAACTCGCCTGCTACTGGAATTATCTTCGTTTTGGTTGTTTCAAAACCCGTTTTCTCTACGGGTCGAATCAGATTTTGTAGCTTTTCTGATTTTGGGCCAAGATTGTTGTTTGTTGTCCTTAGCATGACATTTTCGCGCGAGTCCAACCTTACTTGAAATCAACAAACTCAAATCAAGTTGATTGGACTTTAAACCGATCTCGGACTTTTTTTTTAATTTTTTAGTTTTGGATTTGGCTTAGGATCAAGCTTGAATTACTCAACCCATCCTGACCTAAAGCTTCGAAATTTCATACAAAAATAATGTAATTTTAAATGAAATGACATTATTTTTAATTTTTTAATAAAAATTATTAAACTTAATATATACTTGAGCTCGATCGGACTTCAAATTAAGCTCAGGTTTAAGCTTAAATTTTCAAGCCAAGTTTAGACTAGACAAATCTGAGCATAAATTGTTAGATCGAACTCAACATTGAGCATCCCGAACCGACCCAGCCTAATGCCAAACTTGTTTATTAATTACTTCTAAGTTCTTTTATTTTCTAGTAAGAGGAGTAGATGAACAATTTTAATGTAACTTTATTTTTCATTAAAATAATCAACAAGTTAGCCATTGATATTGCAATCTTAATTTCCAAACATACGGTACAAATATTCTTTGATTGCATAAGAAATGGCAATAAAACCTACTAAGTTCTCCAACAAAAGATAGACAAGACAACTTTAGATGTACATATTTAATATTCTTAGCTTGTCAAAGTACAATAAAGTGATTATGAAAAATCTTTCATTCTTTGACCACGTAATTGCGTTATATTTTTACAAAAAAAGGAAAGATTGATAAAGAATAAATTTTCATGAGATCTTAATTTTTCAAGCTTTGGCATTTGTATTGACTATATAAAAGAGAAATTGACTAGTAAAAGGTTAAATGAAACAATAGAGGTGACAAGTTTATAGAACTAAAGAGGTTAATCCATACTGATATTTGTGGATATTTTACTCCTCTAATTATAGGTGATTACGAATACATCACTTTTATTGACATATTTTCTTGTTATGGTTTCATTGAGCTCATTCTTGAAAAGTTTGATTCTTTGGAAGCCTTTAAAGTAAAAGTGAAACTTCAACAAGAAAAAAAAAGTCAAAGTGGTTCATTATGATAAAAGTGATTAGTATTATGAGAGACATGATGAGACAAGTTTTAATCTTAAACCTTTTATAATAGACATAAAAGAGAATGACATTGATATTCAATGCATAATGCCTATTATAAGTTGCGAAAAGAAAAAATTGACATTCATGATATGGTGCGATGCATATAGGCGAACTCTTCCTTGTCAGAGTTTTTAAAAGCTGATACTTTGATAATTGCAACTTATATTTTGAATTAAGTGCCCAAGAAGCTTGTTCTCAAAACTTTTTATGAGTTGTGGTTACAAAACAAACTCACTTTACATCTTCCATTTTCAAGGTTGGATAGTAGAAGTGAGTCCCTACAATCTACAATCTAATAAATTTGATCTTAAGACCATAAATGACTAATTTATTGGTTATTGTATGGGATCGAAAGGTTATAGGTTTTACTATCTTTTATATACACTAAAGTTATTGAATCAAATCGAGCTATCTATATTTAAGATGACACTAGTATAAACTAAGAGCTTAGAGAAATTGTGTTTAAAGAACACTCATTATTCCTATATGCTTATTGCTTTTGCTCTAATAATTAGCCACATTGTTGACCAACATCTGATGGACATTTAGGATGTACCCGTCAAACATGTAGCATAAAAGTCTTTAGATGTAGTCATAAAAGATGTGTCTTTAAAGAGATTAAAAAGGATCTATAGTTTTATAATCTCTAAGGATAACATTGTATTCTTGTAAGAACATGAGTATGAAATTGGTGACAACTCAAATTCATCTACTTATAAGAAAGTTATCTATAATCCTTAATTTAATTTTTAGATTAGTGTTGCGAATAATGAGGTGATCTATATGTCACAGAATAAAATGTATAACCTTTTAGAGTTACTAAAAGGTTATGGTTCTGTTAGATATCAATAAGCATTTAAAACTACGTGTTATGCCAAATATCAAGTGCAGAGGTATAAATCAAGGCTAGTCGCTAAGGACTATAACCAATAAAAAGGTGTAAACTATAGTGAAATACTCTCTCCTATTTTCACTAATGATTCTTTACAAATTATTATGGTAATTGTAGCTTATTTTGATGTAGATCTTCATCAAATGGAAGTAAGAATAACTTTATTAAGTGGATACTCAAATGAAGATGTCTATATGATTCAACCTATTGATTTTGAGTTAGTTGGAAAAGAAAGCATGGTTTATAATCTCTAGAAGTCAATTTATGGGTTGAAACAAGTTTCAAAACAATAGCATCTCAAGTTTGATAAAATTTTCACTGGTAATCACTTTAAGAAAAATATTATTGACTAAAGTGTAATATATATATATAAAGGCTCGTAGGATTAAATATATATTTATGATTTTATATGACAATGCTAATGAATTTGATTTGTTGTTTGATAAAAAATAATTATTATTTGGCCATTTTAACTTGGAGGATCTTAGTGAAGTATCATATGTTTTAGATGTATAGGTTCTTTGTAATAGGACAAATGGTAGTCTCAGATTGTCTCAAAGTACCTATGTTGATCGAATCTTCAAGAGGTTTAATGAACATTCTTATTCTTTTATAAAGGCTCCAGTTGTGAAGGGTGATAAGTTCTTAAAAGCCTAATCTCCTTAAAATGATGTTGAGAGAGATCAAATAAAGTGTTCCTTTATACTTATGATATTGACTGCCTAATATACGCTCAAGTATGCATATATCTTGATATTGCCTTTGTGGCTAGGTGCTTGGTAGATAATTGAGTGATCCTGGACAAAGCCATTGAAAACCAACTAAAGTCTTGAAGTATCTTCAAGGTATTAAGGATCTTATATTGACATATTGGCATATTGACACTCTTAAAGTATTTAATTTCAATGACTCCAATTATATAAGCTACAAGGATGATAAGAAATCTACTTTTAGTTAGATTTTGACACTATTAAAGTATGTACTATTAAGCACAAACTTTTAAGCAGTATATTGGCAAACTTACTAACTAAAGGTTTATTGATATGTTTTCTAGGAACATGTCTCCCTTGTGGGATTATTAGGAGCCTAGTTCTTTGTTTTAGTGAGAGTTTTTGTTCTATTTATGTTTTGTGAGGATTGTTTAGATTTTATATAATACATGCATATTATGGATGTCTGCCATTGTTTATGACATTTTTGTAATTCTATATTTTTTATGAATGAAATTGATGATATTCATTATGCTAAATTTATATTGATATTATTATCATATTTTTGAATTAGCAATGCTTAATTATGTACAACTCATACATCCTAACAATATGTTGGTTGTGTATGATTAGTTTGACTATGCATATTATTGTAAAAGAGTTATGGTACAAATATGTTGTCTAATTGGGATGATTTTACATTAATTAACGGGGACTAACATAATCTAATGATAATTAACTATTTAATTTTATACATATAACATTTAAAATATTTATGAGATAAAAGTTAGAGTGTTAACAATTTTTAAAGCCTTTTTATTTATTTTTCAATCTTACCCAAACCTACCTATTAGGCTTATAGCCAAAATGGCATATTTCATGTCTTTGATAATATATGATTATAGTGAGGGTTATGATGATGTGTGTGAATATTTGAGAATATGATTTAAATAATACGATATTTGTTTATTATATTTGTTATTGATTTGCGAAAATCTATACTTAGGACTAATGATGTCTTACATTTAATTTTCACTATCTTTAAGTAACTTCACTCTTTTATATACATATGCTTTGAAACTATAAAAATTATATTGAGTGATTATGATATTTGTTTAATTATGTTTATTGAAAAATGTTAATATTGTACTTATAATTCTCATTAAATTGTTTTTCTAAATCCAACACATGTTAGGTGATGATAAGAGTGATCTTACTTTGTACAAATGTTTAACATTGAGCTTTAGGTAGCTGAGATGCTTGACTCATTTTGTTAATCCTTAAAACAATTTCCAAATCCATCATTATGGATAAGCACATATAGTAAGTTAAAAATATGAAACGTTATAATTGTAAACATTACAGTAGTTAAAAAATCATTTATTAATGTGATTTACAAGAAAGATAAGGGTGTGATAAGAAAAAAATATGAAGTTATTGGAAAATGTGTACAAAGAGCTCTATAATTCTCTTATCATGTATATTAAAGAAAAGATTTGTAAGTGATTTTTGTTTAATTGAATAGTGATATAACTATGTTTGAATCCTAACATATTATCTATAAATTAAATTCTCTTACTTTAGTATCAAGGTATATTTACTTTTATTATAATCAAAATATAAGATTTATCCATTAACTTGATAATGTTTATTTTATGATGATTTTTATTCATTTATTTGAAATTATACTAATTATCTTGATTGTATGAAATTCTTAAAACAAGATTTATTACAATGATATGAAAATTCATTCATATCTTAAATTTGTATGCCAATGTTGGATTGCTTATTTCTTTAAATTGAAAATCATGTCTTGAATTTCTATTTAAACATTGGATATAGTTTTAAGTTTCATATCTTTCATATTTGCATTATGAAACAAAACTTCTACAATGATATTCATGTCCTTAAATTGTACTCAAACAACTTTAGAATTAAGATTTGTGTATGATGAATTAAATTTCAATATACATTTGGTACTGAGATTAGAAGAGTACAAGGAAAAAGTGGGACCTGTTTGTGAGTTTTGTGTAGTAAAAGTGGTGGTTTATTAGAAGTCAGATTCGACGAGATTATGCTTGCGTTGTGATGGACAAGTGCATTATGCTAACTCGTTATCACATAAACATTCTCGTTCTATTTTGTGAGGTAAGTGCATATCACATCTTGTACATTGTTTTGATAACAAGTTGTCAATTTATCAAGTGTGATTGTAAACGAAATGGAAGTTTAGGTTATCAACTTAAGGAGTTAAATTATAATATTTAGGTCATTAGCTGAAAGAGTTAAATTATAATCTTAACTTATCCATTACAAGGATTTAAAGCTGGCATAAGGTTTTATGTAATTCAATTTACTAGTAATCAAGTAATGTAAACCATCTTTATTACTCTGGTTCAAATAATTCTCACTAGTTGGAATAACAAAAAACATTAGACCTAGATCATAATCACCCGGAGAAGTTGTCTCAGGAATATATAAACAAACCTTTGGAAAATTTGCTATAGAAGTTGGCAATGAGTGGCAACACAAGTAATAATTGTGGGTGTGTTATTTTCTAAATAGTGCCTAAGATTTCCTCTTCAAAATAAGATAGGTGTTTGGTTGTTGGAGCAACCAAAACCTATAGTAAGAATATTCAATGTTTGGAAACAAGTGAAGCCCTATTTACCTTATTACGGGCCGAACATATAAGCCCATTAAAGCCCAATCTTAATTAAAGTCCATTAGGGTTCGTTCTTGTTCACTTTTGTGTGAGTCCATATCACATCATATGCATTATTTTGATAACAAGCTATCAATTTTTCAAGGTTGTGATTGTAACCCAAACGTGTGGTCAAGGTTGGGTCATCGACTCAAGGCGTTGAATCATTATCTTGGCTTATCCATTATCAATATTCAAATCCAAAACAAGGTTCTATTGGCATTGACATAATAGGAATATTTCATCTATTAAGGAGGATTACCCGAAGACTTAAAATAAGATGATCATAGAAAATGTGAAATATTTAATAGGATCCATTTCGGGAACGTTCTTACTATAGAGTAAGGCAAAGGCCTTAAATAGATCATACTAGAAAGATTAACTCACTAAAATGCCTATAGGAACTAGTACACTGTGATAACTGAAGACAAACCAACGAAGGAAGGCAATCGGCTCCTTGCCTTAATTTGTTCCCTATTGGGACAAAAACCCTAAAAAATGCATATAACACATTTTTGGCCTCCAATTTGATATACACTTTTACATTTTTATGTGAGGTTTTCAAACAACATACATTTGATCCTAAAATTTAGCAAAATAAAATGCAGAAAATCTCATATAAAAGTGTAAAAGTGTATATCAATTTGGAGGCCAAAAATGTGTCTTGGCTTATCCATTATCAATATTCAAATCCAAAACAAGGTTCTAAGTCATTCAACATACTACTAATCAAACCACCCAAACCATCTCTATTACTCTAGTTCAAACAATTCTCACTATTTGGAATAACGAAAACCTTTTGTCAATCATTAGGAGAAGTTGTCTAAAGAATAGATGAACAAATACTTAAAAAATTAGCCATAAAAGTTGCAATGAGTGGTGGCATTTGTGATGATTGTGGATATTTTCTAAAACATGGCTAGGATTTCTTCTTCAAAATAAAAAGAAGATAGGTGCTTGATTGGTGGAGTAATTAAAACCTATAAAAGGAATAATCAATGTTTAGAAACAAGAATAAGGGAAGCCTTATTTACCTTATTATGGGTTAAACCTATAAAGCAATTGGGGCCCAATCTTGATTAAAGTCCATTATGAAGTATTTCTTTTATTGGTTTA
>JANITX010000004.1:10409629-10427069 GCA_027564395.1 Erythroxylum ulei | reverse complement strand
TAAGGGTATATTTATAATTTTATTAGCTTTCTTAATAAGTGTGCATTTTTCTAAAACGACACTTATTATGAATCGGATGGAGTATGAAAAATTGTTTCCAAGATTTTTGGGTCCCTACAAGGTCATTCAGTGTGTGGGGCCAATAGCATATGAGCTAGAATTACCAGCACAATCCAAGGTACGCCCCATTTTTCACGTATCACTGTTGAGACCATCATTTGGGCAAGCTGCACCAACACCCCCAGCACCTCTTCCTATTAATGATGATTGGGAATTAATGCTGCAATCTGAAGAAAAAAATCTGGCTCACAGATGGGTGCAAATAACAGGACATTCTCACTTAGAACTACTAGTTCAATGGATTGAGCGTCCTTTGGAAGAAGCCAGTTGGGAAAGCTATGATCTTATCAAAGACCAGTTTCCTTCTTTTATTCTTGAGGACAAGGTGAATTTTCAAGAGGGATGCACTGATATGATACTTCCACCGCCACCTCTTAAGACTTATTTTAGAAGGAAATTTAAGAAAGCAACACGTGAGACAGAATCAATCAACAAATAACAGAAGCAACACATTTCCTTTATTTCAGCTACCGTATTACGTTACTGTTACATTTTGTTAGCTGTTAATTTATTTTTCTGTTTTATTTATTACTTTATCTATTTCGAATCTTTAGAAGTTAGTTATGCATTTTATTAGAAGCCTATCAATATAAATATCTAATAGTTAGATTTAATTCAACACTTTGAAAATTATTTCATTTGTATTGGAGTTTAGTCCTCTCCATATGGACTAACTTGAGAGTTTAAGATTCTCTCTCTCAAATTTACCAATAAAAATTAGCATTATTCATTTACTTCTACCATCATTTTTCTAGTTCCTATCAGTAAGGCGATGCATGTTGTGACAGTGATGCATCTTGTAAGTTGTTATATGATGTCTAAGCTTGATTAGCAACAAACTTTTTTCACTTTTTTTAAAATTGCGTGATAGAAACTTTACTATTTAATATAATTAGACATGGTAAAAATGAAACATTTTCCAAAATTTTAAGAGACCTCTCAATCTCATGTTACAAGCATCTCTTCCTCTTTCTCTCTCTGCAACTGCGTCAAAACCTCCTTAAATTTAAAGGGTACCATCCATTGGGGCATCTCACAAAAATTCCACATCTGATGATTGTTGTTCCAGGATAATGGTGGCAAGAGCAAGTCTGTATGCAGAAGACCTCAAGTTTCTAACAAGAACATATATTTCCTTCCTCCTATGTTCCATGGGCATCTCTTTCCACTGCTCCTCCCTGAGGCGGGCCAATAGAGTTGCCTCGCAGAAAGCCTGTGCCACTGGCTTCTTGCTGCATGTCGGTAAGTAGAACATTTTAAGAGTTGGATGCCAAAGCCAGATCTCATTGTTACCGACGAATCTATGCAAACGAAGAAACACAGAACTTACCTCCCTCGTACAAATCCAGTTGTCACAAAACCGATAGGCCATCTGTGAGATTGCTTATCAGCAGCGTCCTCAGGTACCTGGAGTTCCCAATTACCAGATTGTTGATGTTTGAAGTATGACCTTACAGATGAATGAGAAATCTGAAGGCCACCATCGGAATCAACTGATCTGTAGGAGAATAACTATGATATCAGAATCAATATTATGGTGGAGTTTGCTAAAGTTTTCATTAGTCACCAAAATAAAGTCCCTAAATGTATATGAGAAGATGCTTGACCAGGTAAGAATTACTAGGGAAAGAAAATAATGTAGTTTATAGATAAGTGTTTGTTTTATGTTCAAAGAATCGTGATGATCACAGAGATTGCCAACAACAGTAACGGGTAAGAAGATGGGAACAAACCTTGAATTCCACAATGATATATCACTAATACAAGGGGCACACACAACTGCCCCCTCCTCGAAAACACCTTCTTTATACGCATGGAGGAAAACTCTAAGGAGACATAACTTATGATCAAGAGTAACTTTATTACTAGTATCCTCAATCTTATTTTCACCCTTCATGAGCTCTAAAAGGTTAGCCTGTGCACATGGAACTTTAGGAAATAAAAGCAATCTGTCACAATGGATTTCACTCAAAAAATTAGTAACTGCAGATAATGTCCTTGCCACCATTCCATCAAATGAGTTGCCTTGACTGCTGAAAGATTTCGTGTCACAACCACCACAATTTGTATTGGGTAATGAATTTTTGTAAACCATATCTTTGCCAAGGGTAACATAAATGCAATTCCATGGGGGGTGAATAGGAATTTTGAAAGGTCTCAAAGCAGGAGGCATTCGTTCTGCTTTTTGGTTAACAGCAGCTTCTTCGGTTGCCTTGAAAGAAGAGTATGCACTACAGTCAGGAAAATCCGAAGGAAAATGTGGCAACCCAACCTGCAAAAGATAGAAAATTAACCTCCATGCTCTACCAGCACAATCAAATAAACGTAGGTTGCAAGATATGCATACTTCACAAGCAACCCATCGCTTCTCTCTCAAACCTATGGCATGAGCTCCTTTTGAGATAAATGAAATCCAGAAGACCCTGGCCCAGCTTATAGGGAGTATAATAGACCATCTAAAAGAACAAGAAAAATCAAGCATGAATGGCTACAAAAGTCAAATATTTTTAGCTAAGACGGGAAAAGCCATAAGCAAATGCACTTAAAAGTTATAGCATACTGAAGCTTAAATAGGAAAAGGAATTACCCCATGGAACGGCCTTTTCCAATATTGTTTTTAAGAAGAAGAATAGGACAACACTTTAAACTTTGCAACCCAATAGAATTCTTTGAAACTGTTTCCTTGGGATCATCAAGGAAAATAAAATCCATAAGAGCATGATGCTTTTCTAAGCAAAGAATGTTCTCTTCTACTGGGGGCCTCAATCTGCAACTAGCATCCCATAAACACTTGTTATCAAGCAGACCTTCATTTGCATCAGGAATTGAAGATGGTAGTGAAAGTAACTCTTTATAGTTTCCCGGAACTTCTAGAAAGCTAGCATGTTCTTTAGCTTCATCTTGTGGCAAATCATTTATTAAACAAGTAGGAGAAGATAACACATTCGCAATACTCTTTACAGGCAGCATACGAGGATCCTTGACAGTAAGAGATAACACAGAGTATGAAGAAATGCTCTCTTCATCTTCAAGCACGGCAAACTTCTTCATGTGAGATTCATGATTCAACTGCAGTGAATTGTCTGCACTACTGCAACCAGTGAGAATTCTAAGCAAATATTAACTGTTTCTTCTAGTCAAAAATTTATGTAGATGTACCTATATGTGGCTCACCAAGAAATAGGATGCAGTGTCTTTTGAAGAAGTTGAAATGCTTTAGACCCCATTACTTCAAATTTTGCAAGTTGACCCTCAAGTGAGAAACACCTAGCTGTATCACCAGTTTCATTCAACTGGACGATGGAAAAGGGACACGTATTCTTATTAAAGTCCATATAATTATAATATAAAGTGTCCCATCACAGCTTAACAGTCATTCAGTAAATTGAACTTTCTAAATAAAAAAAGTTGCGGGCCCAAGGAAAATAACTTTATCAGAACAATGGCATTAGGACGGGCGATGTGTCTGCCTCCAGAAGAAAAGATTGAAAAAGAGAGGTATGACTCTAAAAATTTAAAAGAACAAAAAATTACAGACCTGCTTCTGACAAGCTAACTTCAGAGCATCATATCCCTCATCAAAAGCTGAAACATGTATCCACACCCAGACCTGGCTGCAAGTTAAGCATGATTCACAACTTTGTGCCTCATTGCATGCTTCAAAATTACATTCATCACCATCAGTTTCTCTGTTGTGAATATGAGGTGGTTGCCACAGATAGACCACGGGAGCTATTGATTGAGAAGTTGGTGCCCCAACATGATGAAGCTGGGAAAAGAAGAACTTCATACGTCTAGTTTCTTGAAATATCCACCAAAAGTGAAAATGGAGGACAACATAATGGATAACCTACCATGGAATTTGCATATGTAGCACCAGATAGAACAGAAGTGTTAGCATCCAAAGATTCAGCCAAAGGAGAAGGCACCAGTACCATCCTTAGTACTGACAACAATGAATCCTAAGTACAGTATCACAATAAGTACTTTAGAATACAAATCCCGGAAATTATAAACCACTTAGCTTATGAATGTTACATCTGCATTACTAATGGACAAAGCCAATCTACTCAGACACAGCTTTCAACATCTCACTTTTAGTAAACAGTTATGACAAATTCACGGGGAAAGAAAAAACTAAGTACAAATTATGCATGCCTCTGGGCCTTCCAATTGGACTGCAATGTAATAGCTAGCATCGTGCACGAGCACTCCCTCTCTGAACCACCTCAATAGAGCCCGAGATCCCCTACCCCTGCAACAAGAAAGTTACAATCATCAACAAAAACAAGATAAACATATTATTTTAGAAAAGAAAAAGAATTGCATTCACTTGGTTGGTGCTCCATTGGGATATGAAACGACACGTCTATATAATCAAGAAAACAGGTTAAGGAAAACATTACCTGCCATGTAAGCCTAGAGGCAGATGGAAACCCCACGACTTGGTCATTGTAAACCGTTTAGCATGCCAAACATGTGTTCTCAATCTCTTAGTCCCATCACCTGAAGTACAGAACCCACTTGCAGGATTCTTTCGAAGTTCAAATCTTCGACGAATGCGACGAGGAAGCTTTTCTGGGTTCTTCTCGAAAGCCAGGGCATTGCATTGATCGGTGGTCCTTTGCTTTTTTCTGTGTCTATTCCTCGCAGCTTGAGTCTCGAATGAATTGGTTCTTCTTCTCTTGTTTCTCCGAGACCTGAAATCATTGTTTAGCCGGCGAGATACAATTGAGTGAAGTGCTCCGAGTTCTGGAGCCCGCGACTCTGCGAATTTCTGGACGTTGATTTTTCGAGGCGGAATCGACGAAGTTTGGGATTTTTTGGCTCCATCAGCAACCATTCTTAAGTTACTAGAAAATATTCACTCAAAATTTGGCATCACAGTATGTATAGATAGACGACGAGAAGAAAGGTTTCTCAACTTCTGGTAGGGTTTTGGGTTTCCTTATTTTCTTTAAAGAAAAACAGGTCTCTTTTTTTTGTTTTTTTCTTTCTTTCTTTTTGAACTAAAGAGAGTCGCGTGGAAGAAATAAGGGACAGAAACAAGGGTAAATTGGGAAGAAGACAAATTTTCGTTTCTTAGTTCCATTGCGTGCTTTCGGGTACGAATCGTAAAAAAAATTCGTAAATACAATGTTACAATTTTTTATATGATATTATTATTTAATTAATAAATTTACTATTTATCTTTATATATTATATGAATTATATGTGAAGTTTTAATATGAAAAGTAAACTCTCTTAAATAACTATTGTGTAATTGAAATTATAATAAAATTATAATTATAATATTCAATTTATATTTATATATTAATTCACAAAATATTTTTAACTGTAATTTCTTTAAGACAAGATATTGATAAAACGATAAATCTAGTACACGTTATATTTTTTTTATGAAGAAAGAAATTGACATCATAAATTAAAGCATAGAGATATTTAAATTAATGTATGGGTTTTTATAAAAAATAAGTTTACTGAATGAAATATTAATTATGTGTATGCGAATTCCTTACAATGATAGTTGTAAAATTGTTTATTAGACTTAAGATTAACAAAATACCTCTTGTTAGAATTATTGTATTTTGATGTTGCTTATGACCTGACATATTTAGGTTAATTCATTCGATAATACTTTGATGCACCATGAACCATGTGGAGATAATTAAGTCAATAAAGAATTCATTAATCTAAAGTAATTAAAGAGAATATTCTATTGTTCTTGATTATTAGTGATTTAAGAAATTTTCTTACCGAAGTGAAATGATATTTGAAAAAGCGTTTTCAAATATCAATTATAAATCAATTTTTAATTAAGAAGATTGGATTCAAAAGAGTATATATTATATCCATACTCTGTCTAATTGAAACATTAGATGACCCAATGATTAAATCATACATCATAACTGAACATATTAAGTCAAACCACTTTGACATTTATGATATTTAGGTAGTCATAGCATGTTGTTAGACGTCAATGTTGATCTATGATTATAAATTGTTTAATTTGAAAATTAAAAATAAATTAAAATGAATTTCAATTTATCTAATTCTAATTATAATTTATATCATTGTCAATATATTATAAACTTAATAGATCACATATAAAAAGTAGTTCGAAAGAGAAAAATCAATTTCAATTAAATTGGACTTAATTAGAAAGTTTGAGAAACTTTAGGAATCAAATATGAGATATTTGATTTTATTAAAATTAAATTAATTATAATTAGAGTTTGACTTTAATTATAATTGATGCATTTAATTTTAATAGAAATTAAAAACTCTATTTTTTTTACAATAAATAGGAATAAGTATAAGGGAGCTATCACTCCTAATTCTTTTCAAAGAGTTGAGTATCTTTGACTGTTTTGTAGATACTATTAGAAGCTAGACGCGTGAACAACTCGTGATTGACATGTCAAAAAAATTTCGAAAGAATTACAATAAGAATATCAAATTAATTACGATTTCATATTTTATAATTTGAGTTAAGTTTTTTCAAGTTGTTTAATTATTAGAATCCTATTGGAAATTGTAAAATTTTATTTTTTTGTTGCGCCTGTGATTCCGTCAGGGTTTGATTTCCTAAGAGCAATATCAAGAACTTCAAATATTTCAAGTATTAAGTTATGATTTCTAGTAGATCTATAATAAATTAAAAAAAAAAACGTTTTTTAGTCCATCTCATACCTTTATTTGTTTTTATTATCTATTAAACTTATCTTAAATATATTAAATTAGTGTAAAACAGTAGTTAACGTTATTAATATTCAAGAAATTTAATATTTAGATTTGATTTAGTAAAACTAAGTTAAATTAGAATGCAAAATTATATTTTCTTTGTAGTTATCTCCAATGCGAGAGAGAATAGTAATTTAATATGTAATTATCTTATTGATATTAATTTTTATTTAAATTTAATTATATTTTATTAAATTAATAACTGTTATTATTTTTATATTAATTTTAAAATTTAACTATTTTATAATTTTTGTTACATAAAAGTGTAATAGTTATGTTTTGACTATAGTTTTATTAAGTATAGTCAAATACGAATTCCTTTTTTTCTTGCTATAAGCAAAATTATAACTTTAAAGAATACTTGAATTATTAAAAATTGAGTAAACATGGCAGTCTTTATTATAATTTTGTTGTTTTTAAAATTCTTAAAATTTATCTAAAGAACATATCATAGTATGTAACATGATTTGTTCTAATTTTAATAATATATTTTATTAAGATAATTCAAAAAATTACCAAATTTTTTTTTAACTGTAAGATATTTGTAATGTAATTTCAAGAAATAAAGATATACTTTAGAATAAGTAAACTCAAGTAAGATTTAGACTCTTTACTTTTAAAATTTTGATGATAATGGGGGAAAAGTACAATTGTACAAGTTGGCCTCTGTAAAGAAAAACTACTTTTTCGAATCAGGTGGAATCGTGACGTAGTTGTGCACCCTAGGCTCTCTAAAAAGTAAGAACACCCTTAACGTCCCCTTCTATGTTGGAGGCGTGTCACCTCATGATCTTGTAAATGTGATACCCATTTTTCATAGTTCATAGCTTTTACTGTTGAATTTTTACCAACCCTTACCAAGTAAGGTTCAGTTTGGCTAAAAAATAATGATTATTAGTAGAAAACTACTTTCTAAGTATTCCTTAGAGTCACTGCTCAGAAGAACTTAGATCGGAAAAAAGAGAGAAAAAAGTGGATCCAGAATAGATAAACATAGTTGTTCCATTAAAGTTAAGGTGACAGATACTTTTCAGAAGGATAAGTGGCATGAATGGGTACCACTTACTGGGTTACTTTCCAACTTTTGGGAACTCATATGTACTCCCAAGTACAATAAACAACAAATCTAGTTGCAACAAAGAATTGTAGTACTCAAAGTACAAAAGTGACTAGTACAACCTTCAACTGACAGTACAATCTTGTGGTATCCTAAAGACCATCTGCCTCGGCGTCCACGCGGACAAATTGGGCACTTGCAGGCCTGGATCTAGCAACTATGAAAGCCAATGCAGAAAGGCACAGAGCTCCTACCGAAAAAAGAAGGGAGAAGGCACTGGCAATGTCTTGTGAACCGTGGGATGATAGCTTGGCTAGCATGGACCTAGCTGGAGGGATGTCTAATGGTATCCAATCACAGCTAATAGAATAGTGTCCAGAACCATGCCACGGGGTCCCATCAACAGGATACCAAAATGCAACAGACATCTTGCCAGGTACCCCTATCGAAAACTGTGCATCCTACATCATGGGAGAGAACAGACATAGAACTCATTAGACCCATCCAGGAAATATTCCCTAACATGGAACCAGATCCTCTATCCAGTTTTACTCTGTCTTATTCTGTCTCATAAAATCTCAGCCATTTATTTTGCGGGTCCCACATGGGTCCATGCGAGACCCACATAAATAAACGGCTGAGATTTGTTGGACACAATAAGACACCATAATATTGGCCAAGAGATCTAGACTCTCCCCAACATAATGCATAAAGAATAGTCCAAGAGAATCCTCAATTTGAAGTGTTAGACAGTCGTGTCTCTTAAATCCAGTGTAGGCTATAGCAGTACATAAAGAGCAAGGCTGTTGCAGTATATAAGAAGCAGAATAAGCTCCACCAAAATTTTCAATATTTTATGATTGAACTATAGATATTCACATGTAATATTTACAAAATCTTGTGATTTGGATTAAGAATAAACAAGAAGGACTTGTTAGAAGGCTTGCGAAATATTCACCCTATTAATATTTATAGTATTTGTATCAGTGCGAATAACCAATCTCAGACTTGGACAAGGATTCTTATAGTATTATAAGACAACATTTAAAACAATCAAGCTAGACATCTAGCAGCCAAAATCTGGATGACAGATTAAGTGTCTAACCTGCTGAAGTCGATCCATGGTTCTTAATGGCCTGGAGAACTCAAAGGAATATGTGCCCGCCTTACCAGCTGATGAATAAGGACTGTCTGCCTTCACAAAACCTGATCACAAAATTGAAATCATATCTAAAAGGAAACAGAGAAGAAAAATCTAGCAGTGAAATAGATCATAATCCAACACTTGAAAACACAGGCAAGAAGCTACCAAAGACTGCTTGAAATAATTTTGATAAAAGGTTCATAAGTTGCAAAAAGTTCATTATTCTTCTCTTTCATTCCTTGTTTCACTTCTACTTCAAAAAGACTACACTGGCCATAGATTAGACGAACACTTCTATAAGATCAGAAATTAAAAGTACATTTATCATATATACCATGAATGAGTCACTCTTGGATGTTCTTATGTAATATACATGAACTGTTTGTTTATCCCTTGGTTCTCTTACAAGTGTCACAGAAGCTTTCTCATCCATAGCAACATAAATCATGGTCTTAAATTTTCTTGTCTTTTTATGTTCCACATCAGGTCATGCTATGTATTTGAATTGGACTCAATTGTAAACCATGCCCACATAGAAACATTGGTGAATAATTACATAATTGAAAGAAAAAACAAAGAGACACTACCTGAGTGAACAGTAAAGCTGCTGTGCCACCAGGCCCCTTTCCAGTCATTCAGTGCAGTTGAGTCATTGCCTAAAATGGGAAAAACAACTGTCAACAGTCTGATCGTTAATTACTGTATCTCCCCTATAAGAAGACTAAATTCATAAACATAATCACAAGCAGAGGAAGTTGAACTGAAATAGCCATATTTATATAACTTTTTCAAACTGGATTATACTCATCAAGGAAGAAAATCTTACATGTTAAATGAATGCATATGAAGTGTCAAACAAAAAACTACCATGAACACTTAACCACCACCAAGAAAAAGATATAACAGAAGTCTACTCATAAAAAGTCTACAATGCTTTTGTTCATCTTTGCACCTATACTTTCAACATACAAGAGAAACATGCCATATACTCCCTATAGGGGTCAAAATTTGTGGGAAAGTCCTTGTGCCACAACTGCAGGTATTCCAAATTCTAGAATCAATGTCATGTTAAGTAGCCTTTCTTTTTTCATATTGGTCCTGACTGCAATAAGTGTTGTCAAATGTTCAAGTATCATTAGGGAACGGTCGATCTAAATTATTGTAAGGGATAAATAGGCAGGAGGAAACCAGTAACTAAGCTAACTTGGAAAGTATAACAATTTGATACTTAAGATGTCATAAATAAACCACAAGGTATCATAACAGCCTGAATCAGCACATTGAGAATCAGTATCAGTATCAAGCATCAGTGATGAGAATCAGTTGCAATTTAAGGATTTCAATTAAAAATGGAAAAAGGGAAAGAAAAAAAAGAACAGAAAAGACCTAGGGAGGTGAAACGATAACTACTTCACAAAATAAATGGGAGTTAAAGTGATTTGAAGTTAGTCTAGTATGAATAATAATACAAATAAGTTACCAACACAAAAATAGTAGAACATTCTAAAGAAATGGAAATGTCAATGCAGATGTCTAACAATTTAGATAAAAGTACAATCTAGCCATTTAGTGATTAACGTATCAAGACATTCACAAAAGTTTATCCCATTGAGCATGAATGTCCACAAAAGTTTGAAATTGACAATTTCAAAGAAAAGCTTTGACTTTGTGGGAGCATATCATCAATATTATGAACCTCTCATGGCGCCCTTTTTGACACTTTATATAGTGCGTTATGCACTACTTTATTCTGCACTCTTAAAGCTAGTTCCATCTGTTTCATATGATGTCAACAAGTTTCATTTTCCATTAACTGACACTAACATATCACAGAAGTACCTGAAGGACCAGTTCCATCAATATATCTACAGTGCGGATTCCACACATACAGATCAACCAAATCGCCAAAACTGTTCAAACAAAACAATCCACCACAGATTGATTTAAGTTAAATGAGTGTGTTATGCAAGCATGAACTCTCAAACCTTGTCAATCAATTTTGTTGATGGTAAAGAAGAAAATAATACCCAACCTGTCACTACCATTTCCATTTCTGTTGTCTATTGGATTTCCACCATATAATCGTCCTGGAATGGCATTTCCAATCGAGAAATGCATGATATCAACCTCAAATCCCTTGCAAGCCGTGTTGGTACAGCTGTCAGGTCCGCTCTTGCAACCTCCCATCTAAACCAAACGAGTTTGTTGAGGTTAATAAAAAGATAATTGAATATAAACTTGTAATAAGACAAGTAAAGTGCATTATACAGGAGACACTTACTCTGTGGTAGGTGGCATTATCACCAATTTGAAACATGAGAGCCACAGATGGGCATTTGTTGTTATTACTGCAACAAAAAAACTAAAGTCAATTTGATAAATCCATTTAAGGTCGAGAATTCTAAACTCAAATACCCCATTCAGCTAAGTCTTCACTCCAATAAATACAAACAAAAGGACCGAAAATTGGCTCCCCTAAACACAACAAAAGCTATAGTTACGTATAAGAATCATAAAGTACAAGGAGTCTGAGGTAGTCATAGTAACATCTGAATTTGGTATTTCTTAGAATAGTAGCCATTCTAATTTATGAAACAAACACAGAATAAGAAATTCCAACTACAGGTCTAACCCATGAAATGTCACTAGTGATGAAACTACAGAAAGATATTGATAGTTCCAAACATTCAACTCAGCCAATTAAAATAGCATCATAGAATCACTAAAATACATGACCAAAAATAAGCTATGGTCTGAAGCAAGACTATGTCAAACATAAACTCAAATCCCACATCATAATCTTGGAAAAAAATCAGATCTTCTCGTTTATCCATTACTTTCCAGAAACACCGCTTACCCTGTCGTGTACGCATATTCCCCATCAACTTTCAATAAAAAGTAGATATTATGACCATCATGCGCGGCCTGCGAAAAAGGATCTCACATTTACCTCAAAACACCACATGACAAAAATCCAACTTTATCCAGATTATCACCCATTTTCAAGACAAGCCAAATCCAATAATATAGAAACGGAAAAATAGATACTTTTAGTTCACATTTTTAAAGATTTGAATTTTAAAAAAAACCTTAACGGCCATTTTGCCTCCGGTATACTCTTTATCGGCATCTGGGTCAAGGGCCGGAAGAAGAGGGAACTCGAAGCCGTCAATGTCCTTCCAATCTTCGGCGTGTCCATCGACGGTGACGATGCCGGGATTAAACCCAGCAACCACGCCACTCCCCGAGTCCGACTCGCATGTCCAGGGACCCGACTCCTGATGGGCGATGACCGGCGCGGTTAAGGCGGGGACCAGAACCAGCAGCGCCAAAAGAGCTGGAAGCATTGTTGTAGAGAGGGAAGAAGAAAATTCCAAGGTGGACCAAGACTGGCTCTGGCTGGCTTGTGACTGAAATGCATCCCTCCCCCGTGCTGTCGAATAAATTCGTGCTTTTGAGTTTTGACTCTCTCTCAAGTTGTTAAAATAATGCCAAATACTGCCACCGTCATTTGTTTATGAGCAAAGAAAATCTTAAGAAAGTAACTTTTTTTCTTTTTATTATATAATATTTTATATGATCCAAAAATTACGCACAGGATCTCTCTTTTTCCCATTTTGGCACGAGGTAAACGACGCAATATTTTCTGTTTTATGAAACAAAAATAAGTAACCTGCTCCCTTGGTAAACTATGAATAACATGGGTCCCGTTTGAATCAAAATCACTGTAAGACGTGTATGAATGTACGTTGGGTCTTTGATGATATTAGCGACTTGTCAATTATCTTTCTACAGGTTGCCATATTTGACCAAAGGTAGAGTTTGGATCTCCGAATTATGAATATTTTGTAATTAAGAAAAGTAATGGTTGCTTCTAGGAGGTCCTCGCGCTCGGGATATCCAAATAAGCTATTAAAGACGTACTAATCGCAAACAGTAAGCAGTAGTAGGTGAGTTAAACGACTTGGATAGGTGGCAATTACATTACATGTTAAGACATGGTTGGTTGGGCTCGTCAGTCCTAACGCGGATGAAAGGGGTTTCTAATATTGCATTTTCTTTTTATTTTATTAATAGTATTATATGAGTTGATTTAGTTAGTAGGTAATATTAATTATTTATTTAAAGATTTTTAATAAAAATAACTATTAGTATTAATTGTTTATATATAAAATAATTTATAAGAGTGTGACTTTAAAAAATATATAAAGATACGAGAATTATATCTTAATATTTCTTTGAATTATTTTGATAATAATTTAGATTTTAAATATTTAATTTTATAAAAATTAAGTTAGAAGTTTCATAAAAAATATATAACCTGAATAATAATATTATTATTATTTAGGAATGACAAATATAAGTTGGCCCGTTCAGCTAGCTCGACCTAGATTGATCGAGTCGCGAACTGCTCTTAGACCAGGGTTATCCCGGTCCTATCTGACTCGATTCTTTGTCATCCTTATTATTATTATTATTAGTAATATTACTACTTTCTTTTTCCATATTAACCAAGTTGAAATTTAGTGAAGGGAAAACAAAAATAAAAAATGATAGCTTAAATAATTTACAATAACTTTTAGACACAATCGTACAAAACGCTTCACATAAAAGTATTTTAAAAAATAACATATTCGATTCAATTCGTCGACCCAATTAGCTTATTGTTAAATATAATTATCATGTGCTTGACGTGATCAAATAGTCAAACACTTCTTAATCTAACAAAAGATAACCCTCTTTTCTTTAAGAATATATCGAGAATTTGTATCTCTCGCCTTGTAGCGTAAACTGTTTCGATTCTTCCCTTTAATTAAAACAAAAAACAAAAAAAAGCCTATTTTACAAAACAGCCGTTTCAAGAACTCAGGGTACTTTTATTCTTGCCGTGCTTTCGGTGCATCGTCGTTGGTTGGAAGAGGATAAAGATGTTGAATCATGAAGTTTACAATTTTTATATCCAAAATTTAGTATTCATTATATATACTATACTCATGTGAAGCTATAATTAAATATTTGCAGCAAAATATAACAATTAATTAATTTAAAACACATTAATATTATGAATTAGAAATTTAAATAATTTATTTAATAATCTTCATAATTTGACTTGCGACACTCTATATTTATTATATTCTTATTTAACCAATTCATTTAAGACGCATGGATATCATAACTAAGTATTGATCATATACTATATTAACTAATTATACGTATTTATATATCTATTTATCTACCTCCATATAAATATATATCTATGTTTTTAACTAAACTTAAGTTCTTCTCCAAAATGTTGATATGTGCACTTTTTGTATTACATTCGTATTTAAGATATAAGGATATTATAATTAAACATTTGTCATATACTATGTTAAATTAATTAAAAAAAACATATAAATGTTACTGATTTAAAATTTATAATGATGAAAAAATTTATTCTTATATGGTGAAGTGCTTAACTAAAGGATGCTACAATTTATGCTCTGATGATAATGAAATGTAAGTAATATTAATGAGTTTGTTTTTTATGAGAATAACATAAGAATAATAGTGGTCATGCACAAATCAAAAAATATCTCACGAAGATATGAAAGAAGAGTTGGAGTTAAATTAATTAAGGTGAAGAATAAAATCAAAACCAAGGCACAACAAGGTTATAAATAAACATGTAATATTTATTGTATTTCTTAATTGGTTACTTTGATACTTTAAAGACTCGCAACACATATAACACTTCATCGGTTGAACTCAATGCATGAGCTTTTCCAATCATCCGAGAGAAATTAAAGTTTTGATTTAAAAGAAATTCTCTTAAAACTTAAAGCATTCTTTAAAGAATATTTTTAAGCCAAATTTACATTAAAAAAATTACGTTTGAGCATTTGAAGATGCTAGGATTATAATTTTGGGTGTATTAGTAAGCCTATATAAGTTAGTGGTCAACCAATATAGTTTAAATTGTAAAAAATGTGTATTGAGATTGTATAACTGCTATATTGGTCAATTAATATATTGATGTGGACGAGTTAGTGTCCTAATAAGATATACATGAGTAGATCAATAAACAGTAGTAGTCAAACAATATTCTAACGACTAGAAAATGTATGCATTCAATGCACATTAGTCGATCAATGTGTAATGACGCACAATAACTTTTTTTTGGTCAAGTCACCCGGCATCCGGTGCTACATGGGCAACCAACTAGTCTAGATTTGAGCCGGGTAGAACCCTTGTGGGACGGCGAAGCTCTCCCTCGCGAGTTTTAAAGCGACTCCATTCTTAAGACTTGAACTCGAGACCTTGGTTAAGGATAGAGGAGCCCGTGCCACTCTACCACAGCCCTCGTGGGTATGACACACAATAACTAGCCATTGTCAATAATTAGTTATTTGTTTCAATAGGTAGTTTAAACCTGTAAGTCTATAATTGCATAGTTTTTCATTAATTTTGATATGAAAAACATTTAAATGCTCTATAAACACATTTCAAAGAGTTGTTCAAAGATTTTGTGAACATTTACTGATTTATTTTAAAGTGAGTGATCCCTTAGATTATCAAAGTGATAAAACAAGATCTTTTGAGTTGTAAATTCATTTTTGAGTAGGTTTACTCTTCATCTTGGGGAAAGATTATAAGAGAGTTACTTTTTACTTTTAAAAATCAAGATTATTGTAAGAAGATTATTCTCTACCTTGTTAAAAGAAGAAACTTAATGGAATTCCAAAATGTGTATTAGAGAATAGATATAGCTAAGGATTGTTTATTGAATTACTTTAAATTGGTTTACCTTTCTTCTTTTCTATGTTCTTTAAATTATTAAATAATTGTTCGATTGATTTATATTAAGTTATTTCTTTATTTCATCAAATCTTTATCATTGTTCAATTGAATTCATTAAATAAAAATTTACTTATTTAAATTAACAAACACTCAAGTCACATATACTTGGCAATATTGACCTATTCTGACCTGGTTTGGTTGGGCTTAAGACAGTGCTTCAAATTGGTCTTTAATCTCTCACCTTAAACATGATATAATTTTGATGAAACTGGCCAAAATGGTATAGTTTAGTATATAAGCTTTAAAATCTAAAAAACAAAATGATGTCATTTTGGAGCAGTCTAAGCAAGCTTGACCCCTACCAGGCTTCAAGTTAGGCTCGGGCTAATGGAAATGGGTGTAGGATCGAGGAGATCCTATCTCCAACCCAATCTTTTACCATTTCTAATTTCACCCTCCCTCTTAGATGTCATTAGCAACCAATAAATGGTACCAAAGTGGGTCTTTTAAACTAGTATTTCAAAAGAAATTATAAAGTAATCACCATGTCACACTTAAGTGCAGTATCATCCCCATCCAACCAAGAAGGACGAAACATTAGTAGAGTCCCTTTATTTGATGGTAATGATTTTGTATTGAAAAACTAGAATGAAAATTTTATTAATGGTCAAGAGCATTGATTAGTGAGAAATAGTCTTAGATAGCCTTTTCATTCCTATAAAAGTCATAGACGACAAAAAAGCATCGAAACTAAAGGAGAAATGGGAACCTCGAGATAAGAGACTTATTTCTTTGAATAGTAAAGGTATTCACATATTATTATATACACTAGGTAGGAATGAATTCAATCGGGTATTTGTTTGTGAAACAACTCTTAAAATTTGGCACACACTTGAAGTCACACGTAAGAGTACTAATCAATATTTAGAAAGTAAAGTAAACATGCTAACTCATCAATATGAATTATTCCAAATAAAATATGGTGAAAATATATTAAACATGTATACAAGATATATTAAAAATATTAATGCTCACAGATGTCTTTTAAAGCCTGAACTAATATTGAAATAGTGAGAAAGTTGCTTGTGTCACTTTTAAAGACTTGAGAAATCAAGGTGACATTCATTCAAAAAGTTAAGAAATTAATAATACTACCATTACAAGACCTCATTAGATCTTTCTTCACCTACAAAATGAGGCTTAAAAGGAACACTTATAAGGAAAAAGAACCTAGTGTTCAAAACCTTAAAGGAGCAATCAAGCGAGGAAGATGAGACATCCTTAAGTGGAAGCAATGATGAAGACATCGCCCTTATTACCAGGAAATTCAAAAAAAATTGAAGAGAAATAATTGCTCTAAAAGAAAAGAATTAAAGGAAGGTAAGGTGGATGAAAGCTGCAAATCTTTTGTCAGTAATGGTTTAAATATAAGAAATCCAACCAAATTAAGTCTCAATGCCTCTACTTAAAGAAAATAAAATATAAGAGAGAGCGATAAGAGGAGAAGAGGGATAATAAGAAGAATAAGAGGGATCTTAAAACACCAACTTAGGACGAATCAAGTGACTATGAAAGTGAAAAATTAGAAGGAGAAG
>JANITX010000004.1:10379036-10394418 GCA_027564395.1 Erythroxylum ulei | reverse complement strand
TATATATCTAGTTGATAATAAATAATATTAACAAGTTAAATAAAATCATTCATAATTTATATTAAAAGTTAATATAGTAAATAATATATATTTAGTTGTTAATAAATAATATTAAAATTGAAACATAATTTTTTTTCATATTTTTGAAATAGGAAAAAAAAAGATTTTTTATTGAATTTGAAAAAAAGATATTATGACAAAATCGTCTAGCTTGCACGTTTGAAATAAAAAAAATTTCAATAATACAAACAATAAATAAAATAAAATAAAACAAAACCGTTATCTCTATCTATCTCTTCTCTCTCCAATCCTGTAATTAGTTCGTGCCAACCTCTAACGTTCCATTTCCCGCGAAAAACTCTGTGGAACAATCTTCTCTTCTTCTCTTCTTCCCTTTTTTCTCTGTTCATGATTTCTTCTGCAACGTGATCTGTTCACACTCACAATGCAATGAAGAACTCGAACTTCATCGTAACCACCACCAGCACCAGCACCACCACCACCACCGCAGAGACTAGGTTTTTCCATGTCGAACTCGCCGTCTTCAACTGCCAACCACGAGAACCCGACGGCCTACAAGCTCCGAAAGATCCCTCCCATTCCGATTCGTCGGACTCAGAGGCATGCCGCCGATGATAACCGCAGTGAACCTGATGACAATGGGAGGGTGGTTGAGGCGGAGGAGCAGTCTGGTAAGCGAAAGGGTGGAGAGAATTCGCCGATAATTATGGCGTCTAGTCTCGGGTTGAATCATATTCGGACCCGATCCGCTCCGTCTCCTTCTCCTCTCGGTTTGGTCACGCCTTCCAAGTTTGAGAATGACGACGGTTTTCGTAAAGAGGAGAAATGTGGCGTTAAGTTGAATATTCCTCGAAATAGTAACATCGGTAACAGTTTGCCACCGATTGAGCCAGGTAATGGTTGTTGAGATTCGTGTATTTTGTGAAAGTTTCGGGCTTTTCGAAACGAATGAAGCGTTTTCTTTTTTTGTGTAGAGTTTTGAGGGGACTCTTTTTTTGAATTTTTGAACAGGGAAAAGGGTTTCATGGAGCCAATCGAAATCTTTAAAATGTCCACCATCAAACAATTCACCTTTGGAGGTACATTGTATTGGTTGTTTCACTGGATTGTTAATTATTTGCTTACAGGTTTATATGTGAGCATGTGGGTTGTTTTTTGCCTTTTCTATTTTGCTCTGTTTCTTTTTTTCTTTGGTTTACTTTTTCGCATTTATAGAGTACTCATGCAGCGTTTGTCAAGGAATTGCAGTCACCGCGCTTCCAAGCTATACTTCGTATTACGAATGGAAGAAAGAAGAACGCCCCAGATGTCAAGAGTTTCTCTCATGAGCTCAATTCCAAAGGAGTTAGGCCCTTTCCGGTTTGGAGGTCTCGAGCTTTTGGTCATATGGAGGTATATTCTTGTTTTTCACTCCATTTTATATAATTTGCATCCTCTGATCTGTCCCTGTTTTTGTTGGTGTATAAAGGTTAACTTACTTGGTTCTTGCTACTTTAGGAAATTATGGTGGCAATCAGGGCAAAATTTGACAAGTTAAAAGATGAAGTGGATTCAGATTTGGGGATGTTTGCTGGAGATTTGGTCAGCATACTTGAAAAGACCTCCGATTCTCATCCTGAATGGAGAAAGTGTTTGGAGGACTTGTTAGTCATAGCCAGGCAATGTTCAAAGATGCCACCTAGTGAATTTTGGGTGTCATGTGAGGCCATTGTCCAGAAATTAGATGATAAACGACAAGAGCTACCAATGGGGATCCTCAAACAAGCACATACGCGTCTGCTTTTTATCCTCACCAGATGTACTAGGCTTGTGCAGTTCCAGAAGGAGAGTGGTTATGAAGATGTTCACATTCTAGGTCTGCATCAACTTAGTGATCTTGGGGTTTATCCAGAACAAATTCTAGAAATTGCACAGCAGGACTACAGTGGTCCATTGACGGGGGGGAAGTTGATACCTGAGAAGCAGAAGGACGTTCCTGGTCAAGAACTTGACAATGTCATTGCAAAGCACGGACAAATTGAGAAAGCTCAGGAGATTGGCACTGCCAAAAGTGTTGATTCAACAAGTAGTAGTTATAGGATGTCATCTTAGAAGAAGCTCCCTTTGTGGTTCCACAGAGGATAGATGCTTTTCTGATTATCTTGCTGTCTCCTCTCTGTCTTTTAACATGATATGATACTTACAATATCCTACTTTTTGACCTGTATTTTACCATACGCAATTTGCAGGTGGAACTAGGATTTGAAAATAGTGTGATTGATGACATTTTCTTTGTCCCTAGGTATGAACTTCGTGGATTTGTTGTTGCTCAGGTAAGAGTCATTATAAGGGCTAAAATTTTGATTGCTGAATTGATTTTAATTTGAACTTGTCTAATTTGCATAAATGGGTATTTGCATGGAAAGTTTTTCTTTTTGGTATAATTATGTTAATTTGTTCGCCTATTAATGGGCCATCCTGAAGATAACTTCTTTACTTGTTTCATCTGGAAATTCTTTTTAATCATTCCTAACCCAATAGAAAGAAATCTTCATTGTGATTTAAGGACAGTCTAGCTTTTCATGTATAGGTGGATGAATCTTCCTGGTGTTTCATTATTCTGGCTACTAAGTAAAAGAACTTGACATTAAAAATATGCTGAGTTAGAATTTTCTGCTTCAGCATTAAGGTTTTCCATTAATGCTTGTCATCTACCTTAATTGAGCTTTTATCTTGATATTTTTAGCTGTCATACTTTTAATAGTTTTTCTTTTTCTGTTTTTTAGGGAAATCCAATTTTGGGAGTCCATATCTATTTGTATTCAGATGATGTTATGCAAGTAGCTTGCCCCCAAGGTCCTGGTGGTGCCACTGGAGAAAGAAAACCTCTATGTCATGCTGTATCAGATGCTGATGGAATGTTCACATTTAAAGCAATACCTTGCGGTAGTTCTCTTTTAGTTGTTTTCTTAATCATCATGTGTATATATGCATACACATGCTTCCTAAGATTAGCCGGTAGGCACACAGTTAGACTTGGATGGATGTTTATCTTTTTCTATTCATTTTCTTAGTTGTTGAAGTACATTTAATCTGTTTATTACTGCTAAATTAGCTGATACATGAGTTGGATGTAGTTGTTGAGCCCTTCAACTGCTCATAACTGTTTGGGCCTTTATATAGTTAAAACTTAGTAGAATCTACACAATGGTTGAAATAAATGATGAAAGGTAGCCATGCTGTGGTGAACAAAAAATAAGCAAATCTTAAAGTCATTGTTGTTCTGGATCCGAATTTGGTGTTTTTTTACTGGATTTTTTGGAAAAGCTTATTCCCATCTTGCTTCTTGAAGTAGTTTATTTTCGTAATTTAAGTATCTTTTACTTTGGTTACCATTTGTGCTAATGAGTCCTAAGATGTATGGTTTGACATTCTCTTTTGCATAAGTTCCTGAGGATTGATATTTTCGTGCATCTGAGCAGCTTCTGTATAGGTATTGATTCTGATAATAAATGTTTTGAATTCTTATAGGGCCTTATGAGCTTATTCCATTTTACAAGGGTGAGAATACGGTATTTGATGTTTCTCCTCCGGTAATGTCAATTTCTGTGGAGCATCAACATGTAACAGTAGCCCAAAAGTTCCAGGTGAGATATTGTCACATGTATGGTTTGGATTTGGACGGTTTTTCCTTTGAGATGTTATTTCAGCATTGTTCTTTATCTTTTTCCCCTAAACATTCGGAACGTATAAAATGCATTGTATTGCAACTATGTTCTATGGCTAATATCTGACGGGTAGGAATCGCAGTTTGTCTTGTGATTTTATTTTGGTGTTATATGTTTTATGTAATGTCTCTCTTGAAGCAGCAATTTGGATACTTTTTGGCTAGCTGATAGTACAGCAAATCTTTTACTTTGTGCCGCCATTGCTATTTAAGCTAAAGTAACTTTGTCATCATGACGTGGCTCAATAATATCATCAACCTTAGTCCTCCAAATTTTATGATACACATTCTAATCAAGTAGTGCGCTTTTAATCTTCTTCTCTGTATAGGTCACTGGATTTTCTGTTGCGGGCCGCGTAGTTGATGGAAATGAGATGGGTGTAGAGGGTGCCAAAATTATTGTTGATGGTCATGAAAGATGTATCACTGATAAAGAAGGTTATTACAAGCTTGACCAGGTACTAATCCATCTATGATATGTGTGGTTATTTTGTGATCATTCAATTCTTTTGATTTCCTGTTTATTTTCTTACAGTTAAGTGAGGCTAGTTTATGCTTCTCTCTGTATCTATTTACTGTTTACCCATGATCTGGAGTGTTATGATGCATTATTTCTTACATGCCACCTTAGTCAAAATTAATTTGCCAATTTATTCAGTAGGATTTCAGTGTCATGGAACATGCTTGAGGACTATTTTCTTCATAACATTACCTACTTCACATAACCTAAGTAAAGGTATACAAACTATACCATTATTCAACTTCAAATTGTTCTCTTTTCTATGCAGTAGGAGGTTGGGAATGGTCCTACATAGGGAGCAATCTATTTCACAGTCTAAGAATCTTAAGTAAATCACCATTCTTCCTTCTTCCTGTTTCTTTTTCCTTCGCCTTCTTGGTGGAGTGTTTGTGGTTTGTACTGTACAAGAGTTGAACAATCTTTGGCATATTCTTAATGACCTGGAAGTTGGCCTTTACAACTTTGTAAGTGACTGGGTTGATGTCTTGTTGCCTATTGAATAATTCTGTCCTCTGGGGATATGTGATCTTTGAGATGTTGTTCCCAGCCAAGTCACTATGGCATTATTACTGGCAATTCGTTTTCTTCTAAGAGGGTTCTGACTTGTTTGTTGTGTTTAGGTTACTTCAAATCAATATACAATAGAGGCCAGGAAGGAGCATTACAAATTTGATAATTTGAAGGATTATATGGTAAATTATCTGTTGAATCTTGAGACTTTATATTGGCTGTGCATATCATGATTAAAGTGTTCATACACACGTCACTAATTATTAGATTGATTCTCTGCATAATATCTTTCATTCTCTAACTTTGTACTCTGTATTAGGTTTTGCCCAATATGGCTTTGATTACAGATATTAGATCGATCTACTATGATGTATGTGGCGTGGTTAGGATGGTCAATACTGGCTATAGAGTGAAGGTATTCTACCTATCTCTACCTCTCTTCCCCTCCTCCTCTTCATGTTATTCAGGTGGGAATATTTTGTGGAATATACAATATATCCTTTATGAGCTCTTATCAATTTTTATGTTTGCTGATGAATTCGTCTGAATGTGTATATAGGTGGCTTTGACTCATGGACCAGAGAATGTTAAACCTCAAGCAAGACAAACAGATGCTAACGGAAATTTCTGCTTTGAGGTATGGTAATCGAATAAGTGATGAGAAACACTTTTAGTTGATGCCAGAAATCATTTTTCCCTAATCATAAGGTAGTTTCTGCTTAAAGAACGTGGATTGCATATAGCTAAAAAATTATTGGAGTTCCATTGATAGCTGTTTGCTTCATGGAAAAGATAAATAAGTTGATATGACATATCCTGATTCATTTAGATTTTCAATATTTTGAAATTGTAAATCTGCTATTTTTTTTGAACTTATGAAATTCGTGAATAGAAGTTGAGTGTTTTATACCTGCAATTTACTTATCAAGATTGTTAAGTTCTCAAGCATTTAATTCTTGCTTGTAATCTTCCGTTTCTAGTGAGATCATTCAGTTTAACATATTAAAAGCTTTCTAAAATATCTATTTATTCTTTTTTGTTATTTTCAGGTTCCACCTGGTGAATACCGATTAGCTGCTTTGCCTGCTTCACCTACCACTGCTACTGAACTTCTGTTTTTACCTCCTTATATTGATGTTGTGGTAAAAAGTCCAGTACTAAACATAGAATTTTCTCAGGTACCATGGCACAGTATGACACAAAACTTGAAACCTTTCGATATAAGTTCAACTTTCATTAATTTGGTGATGTGATTGCAGTTTCTTTGGTATGTAGTTTCTGGCCTTGTCTAGAGATAATATTCCAAGCAATCCACTGTTCTTGGCTACATAGCATGACATAAACACAAAGTTTGATATTCATTTTTGAGAGAAATGCTTATTGCTTCATCAAGGATAGACTAACTTCTTTCTCTGGGATTCATTTACTGCTTTTGTGATACTTATATGAGGCTTGTATCTTTTCATCCAAGTTGCTTTTCTTTTACTTCATATCCTATTCTCAAATTGCTCGTTTTTACTCAGCGATAGACTTTACTGATTCTTTTTCTTATAATGAAGGCCCTGGTCAATGTGATTGGTTCCGTAACTTGCAAGGAGAAATGTGGCCCATCTGTTTCTGTCACACTTCTGAGTTTGTCTGGTAAAGACAAAGAGAGGAAGTCTGTCTCTTTGACAGATGCGAGTGATGAATTTGTTTTTCCAAATATGTTACCTGGAAAATACAGGCTTGAGGTTTGGGTCCTTTAAAATTTGAATAAAATTTTCTTTTCCTGAATAACATTTGAATAAAATTTTCTTTTCCTGAATAGCAACTTCAAATTCTCTAATAACTTTTGTAGCTTTTTTTTTTCATCTCCTTCAATTTTCTGAATGTTGCTCATTACTGTGTTTTCTTCTGCTAATAAATGTGTCCTTGCTTTTTCAGGTCAAACACAATTCCGTTGGAGCAATGCCAAGTGAGGATAATTGGTGTTGGGAGCAGAGCTTTATTGATGTGGATGTCGGTGTTGAGGATGTTAGAGGGATTGTATTTGTTCAAAGAGGTTACTGGGTGAATGTCATCTCAACCCATGATGTAGATGCTTACATGACTCAGCCAGATGGTTCTCCAATTACTTTAAAAATTATGGTAGTTGTTGCCTTGAAATTCAACTTTTAAGCCACAAATATGACGCAAACGATTTTAACCCTTGTGTGTTATTTGATATTTTTGGTTTATGAACTACAGAAGGGTTCGCAGCGTTTATGTCTTGAATATCCGGGAGTGCATGAACTTCATTTTGTTAACTCGTGTATTTCATTTGGGAGCATGTCAACAAAGATTGATACGTCAAACTTGATGGTGTGGTTCCCTATAAAGTGTTGTGGTTCTCCTTTCTTCACTCTCTCTCTCTCTCTCATACTCAAATTAGTATTTGGTTTAAGAAATATAACTGCTCTTGATTTGTCTTTTCTTTTTCCTTAAGAAAATTTCTTATATTTGTAGCCAATCCATTTGAAAGGAGAGAAGTATCTTCTCAGAGGACAAATTATGGTTGACTTAAGCTCGGCTTTTGACGCTAATGAATTACCTAATAATATCCCCATTGATATTGTTGACGGTGAAGGGAGTGTTATTGACAGTACAGCTGCCACCATTGCATCAAGTAAAATTGATCAAATGCACTCAGCTGTATATGAATACTGTGTGTGGTCTACTCTTGGAGTGAAACAAACATTTATTCCCCAGGACTCGAGGTATATTCTGGATACTTGGTTTAGTTTCCAAATTCCCCAGTTTACATGCACTTTGGTGCTCAGGTTGATACCTTCACTTTTCTTGTATGTTTTTTGGAAATTCACCTTATACTAGTCTCTGTTTCTTCAGTAAACTTTCACCATTTCAATTTTTGTATGCATAGATTTCTATTTTTCTTTTGTCTTCGTGAATGTTGCTACTTTTCTATAACAGCATTATTTATTTGATCACTGCTCTATTTAACTTTTTCCAGAAATGATGGAGAGAAGATCTTGTTTTACCCCAGAGAGCATCAGGTAGTATCAATGGTTATTTTAATTTACGTGTTGTTATGTGATTTGTTGTGTTTAAAAACTTGTTCTTTGTTTAATTAGGTCATGGTGAAAACTGATGGTTGCCAAGCTTCACTTCCCTCATTCTCTGGTAGACGGGGTTTGTATTTGGAAGGATCAGTCTCTCCCCCTATTTCTGATGTTTATATCAAGATTGTTGCTGTGGAAGATAGCAAGATTACTTCACTCAAGAAAGGACATACAGCACTTGAGACTACCACTGGAGTGGATGGTCATTTTGTTGGAGGGCCACTATATGATGATATAAGTTACACTACAGAGGCTTCAAAGGTTTGGGAATATTTGTTTTTCACATTAGATATCACATACCTTGTCTTCGCCTGATTTACCATTGTTCCTAAAGCATGTTACTTTTGGAATATGGCATTGGATGTATTTTTTTTCTTTCTATATGTTGAAATATATATTTTAATCAACTCTGTGTCTTCATTAATAAGGCTCTTGATTTCCCTATTATTTATGCAGCCTGGCTATCAGCTTAAACGTGTTGGGCCTCATTCTTTCTCCTGCGAGAAACTTGGCCAAATTTCTGTACGCATATATTCAAAAGATGATGCTAATGAACCCATTCCTTCAGTTCTCTTCTCACTAAGTGGTGATGGAGGATATAGAAATAACTCAATATCCGGTGCTGGTGGAACATTTCTCTTTGATAACTTGTTTCCTGGTATTTTCTACCTGCGGCCTCTGCTGAAGGTAAAGATCTAAAGATTCAAGTGTAATTATGTAGCACGGCTACAGTAATACATTTTTACAAAGCCTTGGAACTAAACTAGTTGGTTGACAATCTAATTCCCTAATCTGCTGTAGGATTCATGCCCACGGCATGTCTTTTCGTACTTTATGATTGGATGAGACTGACAATTCTGGGGCAGATATTTAACCTTATCATTGGGAGTTTCATGTGTTAATAGTTTGGATTGTCTTTTTGACTCTATTACCTTGTTTTTCTGCTTCACTTATATGTTTGATTAATCTCCATCACAATGTGTCTTTAGTGATGGAATTTGCAGTTACTTCAAGTCAATTTTCAATTTAGGCTGAAATACTTGCAACTTGCTGCCAATTTTATATTCTAGTTAACACTCTGTAGAGCATCCAATTGCATTTTCAGTTTAATCTCATCATGGACCTTCTCTTCATATTCTTCTTTGTCTTACTCTTTAATTTGAAAATTTGCAGTCTACAAGGAATTTGAAAAGGTGTGGACTATATGCCAAACCTATGGCTATTGTTTGTGAGTTCATCAAAAGGTTACTTTTTGTCTTTGTAGGAGTACGCATTCTCACCTTCAGCAGAGACAATAGAACTTGGTTCTGGGGATTCTGTAGAAGTTACTTTCCAGGCTACCCGTGTTGCGTACAGGTCATACATAGGCCTTTTCCTTAATATTGAATTTCATGGTTTTCATTGCTAATTGAACCAAGGAAATCTTCTATATTTTATGTTATATATTCTTCTTTCCTATGGTACAAAACTTGCTTTGAAATTATGTTTACATTAATGTTTCAACATTGTTAAATCTTTATTATGTCAGTACAATATGGGACTAAATTAAAATTTCAACAGCACATATGTCTTCATTTGATCTCTTTTACGGGACACAAATGTCTTTTTTTCATTGCAGTGCAATAGGTGTGGTTACTGTTTTGTCTGGTCAACCAAAAGAAGGTGTTGCAATTGAAGCCAGGTCCAATTCAAAGGGGTACTATGAGGAGACAGTGACTGATTCATCTGGAAGTTACAGGCTGAGAGGACTTGTTCCCAATGCAACCTATGCCATTAAAATAGTGAAAAAGAATGGGCTGGGAGCCAGAATTGAGCGTGCTTCACCGGATTCAATTACTCCTAAGGTCATTGTATATGGTTTTCCCTCAGTTTTTGACAAAACTGGATTGTTCTTAAGACTGTCTCACACTTTAAAGCGTCATTGGATTCGGTTACTGCTAAGGTCATTCTATGTGGCTTTCCCTCATTTTTTGACAAAAATGGAACTTAAGTTTGTCTCACATTTTAAAGCTTCAGCATATTGCTATAAGGACAATCTATATGGTTTGCCCACATTTTTTTGACAAAAATGTGACGGTCTTAAGTTTGTCTCACTTTGCTTTGTACCTCATTTTCTTCTTAAATTCTCCTGGTGTAAAGTTCCTAATATTCATAAGAGCACTGTAGAATATTCATGTTAGTGGCCTGTGAAGTATCAAAATGTCTGTTAATAATTACAGCAATTTATAAATTAGAATGGGCACCTTGTTGATTGCAGGTGGAACATGCGGATATCAGGGGGTTGGATTTTGTGGTCTTTGAGGAGCCAGAAATTACCATTTTAAGTGGCCATGTTGAAGGGAAGAGGTTGGGAGAATTGCATCCACATCTACTAGTCGAGGTCAAATCTGCTAGTGAGATGTCGCAGATTGAGTCCGTCTTTCCATTGCCTCTGTCCAAGTTCTTCCAAATCAAGAACTTACCAAAGGGTAAACACCTTCTGCAGCTGAGATCAAGTCTCCAATCAAATACCCACAAATTTGTGTCAGATGTCATTGAGGTTGACCTAGAGAAGGACGTTCAAATTCATGTAGGCCCACTGAGGTACAGTTTCGAGGAGGATCATCAAAAACAGGTTGGTTATGCATTGTTGTCACAAATGTAGTGCGAGTTTGTACATAATGGGATAAAGATGCATTCGCCTTTTTATATGGTTCCACTATTTCTTGTGAGCCTCTTGTGCATTGTCTTCGCCAATACGGCAACACCCTTGTCTTCTGCACACATGCTCCATGTGTTCTCACATGCTGTTTTTTTTTCCTTTTTGAACTCTTTGTCTGTTCCTACAGGAGTTAACCCCGGCACCTGTATTCCCTCTCATTGTTGGGGTTGCAGTTATTGCCCTCTTCATCAGTATGCCAAGGTAGACCATTTTTACCCACAAAACACCGCATTTAGTTAATCATATTTGTTCTCATGTTTACTTCTTGATTTGTAGTGCTAATTGTGAAATTCTTTTCTGTTCTCTCTCATAAGATTAAAGGACCTATACCAAGCTACAGTGGGGATACCAACGCCAGGATTCATGACAACTGCCAAAAAGGAGCCCCGAAAGCCTGTAGTGAGGAAAAGAACATATTGAAGTCTTGTGTGTGTTCCAGAAGATTTGAGTTCAATTTTTGTTTGTTGGTCGTTTCAAGTTCCTGATTGACGGAGGAGGTGCGAGCATAGGGACGTGCTTGTATTGGCAGCAGTAGTGTAGTTATCTTCCAGTTCTCCTTTTACTGGACTTCAAGCCAATGCAACCGGAGATCAAAATCTTAATGTCTGGGAATAATTAGCTATCCTGGCTTTTTATTCTTTTTCCATTTTTCACTTTCATTCTCATACTACAGAATATGATTATGGATAAAGTCCCTTCCGAATTACCACCTGCTAGAGCATAGTTTAGGTTTAAGTAGCTACTACTAGCTGTACTCTAGGTCTTACTAGATTGGAAATGCTGTAGCTGAAAGAAACAGTATGCAACTTCTAAGATTTTGTTTTCTTCTACATTTCCACTTCAATTATCTATTTTTGTTGAAAGCTTTATAATGAAGTTCTCCCAGAATTCGCTGGAGCATAATCGTCCTTAAATGCCAATATGGCAATGTAAATACTATTTGATGGCTTTGGCAAATCGGCAGCTGCAGCATAACATGCCATTGGTGATTTCTATGCGATGGAAGAGTATTTTTCTAAATCTTGCTTCAGCATTTTGACCTGATCAATTATGACTTGTAACGGTGACAGTTTATTGGGGGGGACACGTAGACAAGGCTGTCTTCCGGCCTCTCTTTGGCTTGAACATAATGCTTAGATCCTTTATCTTGAGGATAAAAGATTCAGCTGGTCAAACGCTTATGCAGTAATTTGTGGCTTCCCCAGTGTTCTCGAGACTAGTCAACAGTTGTGGCTGGCCATAAACTTGTGTCTCGAACTCTTAATGACCGCTTTCAGTTTGTTTCGTTGCATAAAGTCATCTTGCTCTTGCTCTTAAATATGCAAATCCACGATTGTCTCTTAGATTTGGTGTATTCTTAAAAATAGTTTTTGGATTAATTAGCTAGCCCCTATAAATACCGATTCATGAAGACTGATCATTTCCACTGCAAAATGGCAGATATGTCTCGTAACTTAAAACTTTGGGATACATATTCGTATTAGAATTCAGGAAATGTTGGTAAGCTGGGTATACTGTTGTTGATAGTGATGATGCTAGGTACTACTGATAACAGAAGGGCGTCCACTTGAGGATGTTGCTGCTAAGAGAAATCTTGGTCATGGTCTAAGATGCCCTCGGTCGCATGGTTTTAACCTTATTAGTGGCCCTGCTCTTGGTCCGGCTTCTCCTAAACAAAACAAAGAATAAGGGTGATTGCCTATAAATCAAAATCACCTTCGATTATAGTCTGCTTTGCACTAGACAAAATGTATTAGTGTTTTTGTGAATAAATCATTATTTATTTTTATGTTAAATTATGTTGACAAATACAATTATTTATTTAATTCCTATTAATTCTTTTCAATAAGAAAATAACAAGTACTAATTTTATAAAAACTAAAATAACATATACTTATGTTCGGAACTGTAATAAAAATAATAAAATATTAGAAAAAGTTAATACTATAAAACCTTCTAAGTAAAATGATGTTGTTTTATAATTCTAATTTAAAAAAAATAGGTGGGACAAGCCTATGGACCTATCAATTATCATCAATATAATGAGAAAAACAAAGTTGAACTAGTATTGATCTCTAAATCATATCTATTATTCCCAATTGGTGTAGCTGTATAAATCTCGAAAGATTGAAAGGCAAGTTGTAATGCATTGATACACCAAAATGTTGTGTTCTAAATAACTGCCCAATAGATGCGAAAAGATTAAAAAAAAAAACTAAATGTTTGTGTTTAAATAACTTTCATCTCCAATTTAATCTGACCTTTTCTTTCACATGGATAACTTAAATATGATATTCAAATCTTTTGAATTACTAGTAATTCTTTTTGAACTTGTATTCTTTTGGTTTTGCTATTTATATTGCCTAAAATTATAAAAGATCACCTCTCGTTGACGCCTTGATTTAGTTGGAAAACTACTTGAAATTTACAAAAGTGATTAATATGCACATGTATAGTGTTAAAGAAAAATGGACATATTTTATTATAACTATGAACTGATTGAATATAAAGACTAACAAAACTTATAGTTTATTTATGGTTTGAAAAAATGGTCAATCTACTTATGTCTTTTTCATTTGCCAAAAAAAAGTTCTTTTAATATAAAGACATTTTTACTAACAGTTCTAATTACTCTAAAATGTTGTATGTTGATAAGAGTTTTAAGTGGTCTTAAAATTATTATTATTTAATATAATCGCAATATAAAAATGTGTCTAGTTCATTGAAAGAATATATAGAATAAGGTCCCAATAGTCCTGTATTGTAATAACAATGACACTATTGTACTGGCAAAAAAGATAAGGTTTTATCAATAGTCTAAATATGTACACAAGAAGTTTTACTTAATCATAGAGATAGTGGAGCGGAGAAACATTATATTAGAGCGAGTTCTCACTAAAAAGAATGTTGTACATCATCTTATTAAGCCATTGTCTCAAAAGAGACATACTCATATAGATAGTTATAGTATTAGATATATAGGCAATTAGCTTTAGTGTAAGTAGAAGATTGTCGGTTTATATTTTTGTAAGCCAATTCATTAGTCATGATTCATATTTTCTAAGTTATTCAATTAACAAGGTTTGATTAGGAAATTATAAAATTTTATTTTTTCATTATAATTCTGATTTAATCACGATTAGTTTCTTAACAAATAATTGCATAGAATGACCAAAAATTAGGCCATAATAGTATGGGCTACGATAGTAGTAGGCATAACTTACTTTTGCTAATCTTTCTCCCACCTTTAGACATTGATGCATTTATTACGAGTAGGTAAATTATGTACCTCGAGTTCTTTATGATTGACTATGCTTAAATACACTTCCTTTTAACAATATGCTTCCTTCTTTTGTTGTATTCTTGTTAATAGTCTCTCATATTTAAGGACTGAAAATTTGGATACATGTAAGAGTGATTCAATATCCGTAGTGTTAACATTCACTCTCAAGTACAAAAGTAAAGGTAAGGAAGAAAAATGGAGATTTTTCAACTTAATTTTAATCCTTTGTTTTTCTTTCAATTTGTATCAACTTCTTATGATAAAAAACTAACTTAAGAATTAGAATGCTAACACCATAGTTACTTTTAACATTATATGTAGGAGTTTATTGGCACTTGATTAAAGACAAAAGATACATATCTACAAACTATTAAACTGCACTTATATCATTTAGGCTACACAGCTAACCAAACATCCACAACTTATAGACATAATAAAATGCCAACAAATATAGTATAGTTTAGGATTTAGTTGATCATCAACATATGTAGTCATCTTAAAATTTTTATATTAAAATAGTTGCATTATTTAGTTGATCATCAATATGTGTAGTCATTTTAAAAATTTTATATTAAAATAGTTGCATTTTTCAGGTCAACTTTAATTTGATCTTCTATCTTATACATTTTAATCAACCATTCCCTCCTTTCTTCTTCTCATTTATATCAATCACTTGATTTTTTATTATGGCACGTGTGATTGATGTAAATGAGATAGGTGTAAAAGATGCAAAAATATTATTGATGGTCATGCGATATGTATCACTGATAAAGAAGGATATTACAAGCTTGACTTAATGAAATTCCATCTATGATATAAATATCCAAGCCTAGTAGTTAGGGGTATTTATTTTGCGATCATTAAACTCTTTTAGTTCCTATTTATTTGTTGCATGCTAAGTAGTTCAATATTAAATACAACTATCATTAATTTGGTGGTGTGATTGTGGTTTCTTGCGTATTTAGTTTGTCCTTGACTAGAGATCATATCTCAAGCAATTAGGTGTTATTGGCTACATAGCATGACATGAACATAAAAATTTTGATATGAATTTTTAAGTGGTCTTAATTGTTTCATCAATGACCTATTAGCTTCTTTCTTTGAAATTCATTTACTGTGAACTATAGATAGAGACAAAGATGAGAGAAAGCTCTCTATATTTCTATATGTATCATTCAATGTACAAACGAGTATTTATATATAATGAGCCAAACTAAATAAGGAAGAGATCTCTAATTTTATGCAATCTATTATAAAATAATAGTAATTAGTTGACTATTAGATGTAGAATCATGGATGAGATTACAGTTAACACCTTCCTCAAACTCAAGGTGTCATGGAAGATGAGAGCTTGAGTTTGGGAAAAAGATCGACAAAGTGTCAAAGTGGATGTTGTTAAGTCAAATGAATTTACGAGATTATTAATTTTGATGATAAAACAAAAAGAAGACGAATGAAAAGCAGACGGAAAATAGCTAAGCAAAAAGCAGACGAAAGCTTAGAAAAGCAGACGAAAGCTTAAGAAAATCAGACGGAAGAA
>JANITX010000004.1:10365726-10378936 GCA_027564395.1 Erythroxylum ulei | reverse complement strand
ACATGAATAATCTCTAACAATTTCTCATTTAATAGTCTTAACTTTCAAGAAAGGTTCGGGGTCTAACAAAGGAACTCTGGATGAGAAAGATACACCCATATTTTAAACTATTCATCATAACTAGAAGAATTCAAAGGTAGTATCAATAATAGCTCTATATTCAACTTCTGTACTAGAGTGGGAGACAATTGTTTGTTTCTTGCTACACTATGAAATGAGAGATCACTCTAGAAAGAAACATTAACCAATATAAATTGATGGTTCATTGTGTCTCCATCCTAATTAACATCAGAATATGCTTATTGCTTGAATGAAAAAGAGTAGTAAAAATGAAGGTCATAAAATAGAGTACCTTTAATGTACCTCAATATATGAAGAACAACAAAGAAATGAGTGGTACAAGGTGCAGACATGGATTGAATAATGATGTGAATAGTTTGAGCGACATCTAGATGAGAGACAACAAGATATATAAGACTGCTAACTAATTAGGGATAAAGCGTCCCATCACCATGTAGATTCCCATAAGTAGCAAAAAGGTGATCATTTGAGTCTAAGTAAACTATGGAGTGCTAACTATCTTAGTATTAGTGATATCAACTCGAGAGATAAGGTCAATAGAACACTTTGCTTATGACAAATAGCATCCAGATTCATTAGAGGAAACATCAAAACCCAAAAACAAAAGCTCAAATTACCCAAATCTTTCATCTTAAACTGTTAATGGAGAAAGGACTTAACAACAAAGATATCATGTGTATCATCACCAATTATTTTCATATCATCCATATAAATAAGCATGATAGTGCACCCTTGATATGTTTTACGAAGAAACATGACATGATCATAAGAGCTAAATTGGAAACTAAGCTATCGAATGGTAGAATTAGATTTTGCAAACCAGGTTTGAGGAGCTTATTTTAGACTATACAAGGCTTTTTAGAGACAAAAACCTAATTGGGAAGATGGTTATATACTGGAAGAGGTTGCATGTCCACTTATTCCATGAGATCTCCATTGAGAAGGGCATTCCTGTCATCCCTTTGGAATAGTTGCCTTCTTTTGCTAGCAGCAACAACAAAAAGTCTACAAATTGAGGTCAACCAATTTATAGGAGCGAAGGTCTCCTCATAATCAATGCAATATTCTTAAGTGAGTCCTTTAATAATAAGATAGACTTTACATCTTTCTATTGATCCATTCGCCTAAGTTTTGATTTTATAAGCCCATTTACACCAATAACTGACTTATCTAGAGGTAAGTTAACCAAATCTTAAATATTTATGAGGGTAAGTGTATATAGTTCTTCTGCTATTGTTTGTTGTCATAAAAGGTCAAAATTAGTCTCATAATAGGTGCAAAGTTTTTATGGAGAGACAATAATGGAACAAACATAGAAATCACGAAGATGGATATAAGGTTGACTCACACGGTTAATACAACGAAGCATTGGTGTTGGAGGAAGAGCTTCTAACGAGGGATGGTCATTTGGAGGATGTGGTATATCCACAGTTGGAGAAGATTTAGTGGGATCAGGTTTAGGTGGAGTCAAACTACATAGGCTATTAGAGGAATCTGCAAGAGAAACGTTAGAAGCAAGAGGTATGGTAGGATTAGGGAAGAAATAAAGTGAGGGTTCACCGAATTGAAACTTTTAAAGAGTAAAAAACATATTATATTCTCATAAAGTTATATGACAAGAGTTACGAAGCCTTTGTTCACAAAATGCTTAGTATCTTGGTATGCAAGGAATCACCAAATCTTGAAATAGTTTCAAAATACATGTGCTAAGGTGATCAAACTTAATTTTCGACGCTTTGACACAACTAAGGAGGTATGTGACTTCTTAAAGAATTGTTACTCTATATCTGATGATGTTAATAGGTTTCAACTTTATCAAAAACTTCATCAAATGTAATAACAACTTAGTCAGACAATCCATAATCATGTGTCATAATTGCAAGAACTTTAGGATCAAATAGCTCTTTGAGACGCTATATGGCTTAGTTTTGCTACAGCCACCATCTACACAAATCTTCACAATTGTCAGCATATCTGACATTTGTTGATGACTTTTGAAGAAGAATTTGAATCCATCTATAACTTTCTTCTCCATTGAGGTTCTTTGCCAACTATTGACACTGTGATCAAGGAATTAATTATATAAGAGAGTCAACTCAATGCACTTTGTATAGAAAAATATAGTCCATTTGTTGATGTTGTTATAGTCGCTTAGACCTCATCCTCTTAGAGTTCTCATAATTCAGTTAAGGAATTTTATAAGGGATTTTGTCACCACTCAGGCTCATTCTTAACATTTTATAGGTCTCGGGTAAAGTAAAAGAGGGCCCTTATTTTATCTTTTTTTGTTAGAGATGCCCTATGGCCCACGGGATAGGTCGGCCTGTGGCCTGATGGGCCATTAGCGAGTTAGGTATTTTTTAAAAACAAATTGTTAAACCATTGTTTTTGAAATAACGATAAGGCCAAGGGCTATGGGTCGGCCGGGTCAATCGACCCATAGCCCTTGGCCCAGTCGGGCCGACCACTCGTGGCCTGCCTATGGCTAAGTCAACTTGGGCCAAAATTGGGCCGAGATAGGCCCTTTTTGACAGCCTTATTTTTTGTTCTTTACGAGGGTCAAGAGTGGGTCCTTATAAAGAGCAAAATGAGACAAAATAAGAGCCTTTTTGTTGCTTTTTAAAAGGGTTAAGAGTGAAAAATGGGTCATATTTTATTCTTCATAAGAGTGGGCCCTGGACAGGTGCCCTGTCTGCCCTTACCCAAGGTCGGGGCTGTCACTACTACAAAAAATCTAGCCATCACATCTTTGAATGCAAAAAATAACTTTGACATAATTATATACAAACTAATTCTTCCAAGCCCCTTAAGCCCTCTACTATTACTACTGCTACTGCTGTCGTAGAGGGTTCTGTAGAGAGTACTTCTCTTAAAAAGATCTTAATTCTCTTCTCTAGCAATTTTAACTCGACTATGATACAATCTACTCATCTTCCTTATATATCATATCAGGTATTTCATTGTCATGGTACTTTGATTATGTCTGTTGCAATCAGATAACCTTTAATTTCTCTATTATTGCATCTCCACAAGCACCATTTATTCCACATATTGGTCACAGTGTTAACAATTCTACTATGCATGTTTAAAGTATAGGCACTACCCAAACACCTAAATTAGATTTGTCTAATACCTTTTTTGTTCCTAAATTATCCTTAAATCTCATATTTGTTGGTCAATTATGTGAATTTAATGTTGATTTATCTTTTCAAGTTATGGTTATACTGTGCATGATGCACAAACAGGCGAAATCTTTGAGACATATATAACATAAGCTTGGGCGAGTATTTGTTCTTACTTTCTTTCATGTTCTATTCAAAATTGTTATCGTGGATGTCACTTCTCATCCTTAGCATTCTCGTTTTGATCATATATCTCTCACTAATTCTCATAATTCAGTTAAAAATTTTTATACAGGATCTTGTCACTACTCAGGCCCATTCTTAACATTTTATAGGCCCCAGACAAAGTAAAAAAGAGTTCGTATTTTATCCTTTTTTGTTAGAGATGTCCCGTAACTCGATAGGCCGGGAAAGGCCAACCTAGCCCACCATTTTTTAAAGAAAACGAAAAAAATGACATCGTTTTTGAAATAACGATAACTTGGCCCAGTCGGGTCGACCATGATCGGCCCATCCAAAATCGGTCCAGGATAAGCCCTTTTTGACATCCTTATTTGTTGTTCTTTATGAGGGTCAAGAGTGAGTCCTCATAAAGAACAAAGAGGCAAAATAAGGGCCCTTTTGTTGCTTTTTATAAGGATCAAGAATGAAAAATGGGTCATATTTTATTCTTCATAAGAGTGGGCCCTAGGCAGGTGTCCTGTCTGCCCTTGCCCAGGGCTGGGGCTATCACTACTGGAAAAAGTCTAGCCATCACATCTCTGAATGCAAAAAATGATTTTGACATAATTATGGACAAAATAGTTCTTCCAAGCCCCTTAAGCCCTCTGCTACTACTACTGCTACTGCTGCTGCAGAGGGTCATGTAGAGAGTACTTCTCCTAAATTCTCTTTAAAAGATCTTCATGCTCTTCTCTAGCAACTTTAACTAGATTATGATACAATCTCCTTATCTTCCTTGTCTATCACATCAAGTATTTCATTGTCATGGTACTTTGATTATGCCTGTTGCAATCATATAACCTTTAATTCCTTTATTATTGCATCTCCACAAATACCATTTATTCTACGTATTAGTTAAAGTGTTCAAAATTCTACTATGCATGTTTAAAGTATAGGCACTACCCAAATATCTAAATTAGATTTGTCTAATGTTTTTTTTGTTCCTAAATTATCCTTAAATCTCATATTTGTTGGTCAATTATGTGAATTTGATGTTGATTTATCTTTTCAATTTATGGTTATACTGTGCAAGATGCACAAAATGGCAAAATCTTTGAGACATATATAGTGTAAGCTTGGAAGACTATTTGTTCTTACTTTCTTTCATGTTCTATTCAAAATTGTTGTCAAGGGTGTCACTTCTCATCTTTGGCATTCTCGTTTTGATTATATATCTATTACTAAATTAAAATCTTTAATTTCTAATGATTCTTTAAATATGCTAAAGTTAACCATTGAAACTATAATGTGTTTCATGTCAATTTTTTAAAAGTCATGCTTTATCTTTTTCTTTTAATAATTCCATTTCTTTAGCACTATTTGGTATGATTCATTATGATATTTGAGGTCCTAATCTTAATAATATTATGAATGGTTTAAGATATTATGTAAGTTATTTACACAATCATAGTAATTAGTTGATTACTAAATGCTTGAATCACGGATGAGATTATTGTTAATATATATTTTTTCAACCGTAGGACGCTTTTATATAATCACCCAAAGTATTTTATTGTTGCTTTTGTTTGACTTCATATCCTACTATAGAATTGCTCATTCTTTTACTGTAATGAAGGCGCCGATCAATGTGATTGGTCCTTTTAACTTGCAAGGAGAAATGTGATCCATCTACTTCTGTCACGCTTCTAATATTAGCTGCTGAAAACGAAGATCAAATGACCTAGTTTATATACCGACACGACAGTACTAGTTTAGGTCTCGACTCGGCTTATGTGCTCGACTCGTGTCCTTAAATTACATAAAATCCAGGTAGATGATAGAACGTACATCAGTCGGCAGGGTCTGGTTGTACCGCCGCACTCGTAGGGTGGTTATTATTCTAGTAGCTTTCTTCCTAATTCGGAGGTTATTTTCGTCAATGACTAGACCCAGTCCACGAGAAGGAGTGACGTACAGACGATTCTTCGCTCTGGTTACTTGCGGGACATCAGAATCACTCCCCCCACGCACCAACCACCAAGAATCGGCCACGTCAGTCGAAACATTAACTCAATTGATCGACACAGCAGTATGTAGCCCGCAGAGAATCACAGCCGGCAGAAGAGACAAAAAGCAAATAGTTTGTTCTGTGGATGCGTCTTAGGACAGGCGAAGATTCCGATGTCTGAAGTAAAAGCTTTGACCTTTAGCTGCCAGGTAAGGTATAGTAAGTATCCAACGAAATGACTTCTCTCTATCTCTCTCTTCCTTATCTTCAATCTCCAAAGGTCTCGGCCCCCGAATCCCAACAATAGCTCCTTCAATTTCTTGCTGCCCAAACCAAAGCCCTCTCTAACCCGAACACCAACACATTTCAGTCTCATTTGGACTGACTTGTATGGACCACGATGCCGGTTAAATTAGTTTAGCCGGAGAGGAGAAAAATCGGAGATTAGGTTTAGCATCAAATGGCTTCTACAACCCCTCACTGCTCTATCACAGCCTCTAAACCTTATCATCAAACCCATCAGTATCCACAAACCCAATTCAACAACAACCGTCATGGTCAACCTCCTAACCCTCACCAACGCTGGACCCATCAAAAGGTCGCTCTCACCAAACACCCTCGTTCTCCGTCAACGAAACCTGCCTCCGCCACCCGTTCCCAGACCCATTCAACGTCCTTCCCCTCTCTGTCTACTAAGAAATCTGAACTCGCTGCCGATTTCTCCGGCCGCCGGTCGACCCGATTCGTTTCCAAGATCAACTTGGGTCGGCCTAAAACTACTTCGGGCACCCGACATACCTCTGTTGCCGAGGAAGCGCTCCAGCAGGTGATCCTGTGTGATACGGACCATGTGGGTCTTGAGGATTTGTTGTTTAAATTCGAGTCCCAGCTTTGTGGCTCTGATGATTACATTTTCTTGCTTCGCGAGCTTGGTAATAGGGGAGAGTCTATGAAAGCTGTACAGTGCTATGAGTTTGCCGTGAAAAGAGAGAGGAGAAGAAATGAGCAAGGGAAATTAGCTAGTGCCATGATTAGTATTCTCGGAAGATTAGGGAAAGTAGAGTTAGCTGAGAATGTGTTTAGAACTGCTCTTGATTATGGTTATGGGAACACTGTATATGCGTTTTCTGCTATAATTAGTGCTTATGGGAGAAGTGGGTATTGCTATGAGGCTATAAAGGTTTTTCATTCTATGAAAGACTTTGGCTTGAAGCCCAATTTGGTGACATATAATGCAGTGATTGATGCATGTGGGAAAGGGGGCGTGGAGTTTAAGCGTGCAGTAGAGATATTTGATGATATGTTGAGAAATGGAGTGCAGCCTGATCGAATTACGTATAATTCTATGCTTGCTGTTTGTAGTCGAGGAGGACTATGGGAGGCTGCGAGGAGTTTGTTTAGTGAAATGGCAGATAAAGGGATTGATCAAGATACATTTACTTATAATACGCTTTTGGATGCTGTTTGTAAAGGTGGGCAGATGGACTTGGCTTTTGAGATCATGTCTGGGATGTCTGCAAAGAATATATTTCCTACCGTAGTTACTTATAGTACTATGATTGATGGGTATGCTAAGGCTGGTAGATTAGATGATGCAGTTAAATTATATGATGAAATGAAGTATATTGGTATTAATTTGGAGAGAGTTTCATATAATACTTTGCTTTCCATTTATGCTAAACTTGGTCGATTTAAGGATGCTTTAGATGTTTGCAAGGAAATGGAAAATTCTGGTATAAAGAAAGATGTTGTGACCTACAATGCCCTTTTGGGTGGGTATGGCAGACAGTGTGAATTTGATGAGGTTAGGAGAGTGATTGAAGAAATGAAAGAAGAAGCTGTTCCCCCTAATTTGTTAACTTATTCAACATTGATCGATGTTTATTCCAAGGGTGGTTTGTATGAAGAAGCAATGGAGGTTTTTAAGGAGTTTAAACAAGCAGGATTGAAGGCTGATGTCGTCCTTTATACCGCACTAATAGATGCCTTATGTAAGAATGGATTGGTGGAATCTGCTGTGTCTTTACTTGATGAGATGACAAAGGAGGGAATTAGGCCTAACGTTGTCACTTATAACTCCATAATCGATGCCTTTGGGAGGTCGGCAGCTGCAGAGCATGATATTGATGATGTTGATGAAACCAATGAATTGGAAATTGAAATCTTATCACCAAGTGGTATCAAGAAAGGAACTCTGAATGAGGTGGCAACTAAAGGAGATAACCAGATAATAAGGATTTTTGGGCAGCTTGCTGATGAGCAGACAGGCCACACAAGGGTCAGGGGGAGGCAGGAAACTTTATGCATTTTGGGTGTCTTTCAGAAAATGCATGATCTGAAAATCAAACCAAATGTTGTCACATTCTCAGCTATTCTCAATGCTTGCAGGTATTGTTTGTCGTATATGTGTTTTTTTTTTGCATTTCTATTTAATACTTACAGAATATATTCTTATAAGGAATCATTGACAAGTTGAAGTTTAACATTTCTGAATTTCATTGCTTTGGGCCAAACATTTTGTTTCTGAACTTACTATGTTCTTGGATGTAATGTTAGACGGAGGAGAAGTCTGCATATATGAAAATCTAACCTGCAACTTGTAAGTTTGTAAATTAGGGTATGGCCTCAGTGGGATTTGATGAGGACTCCGGTATTGAAGATCTGTACTCTTTCTTTACTGTCTAGTCAAATTAGAGAGGCTCAAATGCAAAGTCACTGCCAAAATAGTAAGCTATAGGGCGATTGAGTTCAATGGCTCAGATTAATGGATTATGTAGATGTATAAATTGGAAACTCAAACTTGGGTTACATGTTTCTCAATTGTGTTGATTTTTTTGCTTTTTGTTTGCTGTAGTTGACGGCCAATCTGTGGCAGGATCAGGTTGGTGGACTGGACTATTACACTATGTCTTCCTAATAAAGATTAGCTCGTGTATAAGTTTTCTATCTTGATTTTTGGGTGTATATAAGCCCAAATTTGGGTACTTAGTATGAGATCCCAACCGCTGTTTGTTTCCTATTGTCCTCAATGTTCAATTTACATCATTGCATTATTTGAATGGTCATTTAATTACAGCAATGCCTATAATTATCTCTGGACTTCTTCTGGTTGCAGTCGTTGTAACTCTTTTGAAGATGCTGCAATGTTATTGGAGGAACTACGGTTATTTGATAATCAGGTCTATGGCGTCGCACATGGCCTTCTTATGGGCTATAGAGAAAATGTTTGGGTGCAAGCACAGGCCCTCTTTGATGAAGTAAAGTTGATGGATTCTGCAACAGCATCTGCCTTTTATAATGCTCTAACTGACATGCTGTGGCACTTTGGTCAGGTAGTTGCTAATATCCAACTCTCTGCTGAAAATTTCCTCAATAATGATGAACTGTGTTTCTCTATTTCGTGTGCTGAAAATTTCCTCAATAATGATGAACCGTGTTTCTCTGTTTCGTGCATCTTTCAGTTTTTTTTCATGAGAAGGTATCCAATTTATCTTTGTTTTTAGAAACGAGGAGCCCAGCTGGTCGTGCTTGAAGGAAAACGTCGACAAGTATGGGAGAATTCACGGTCTGATTTTTGCTTAGATTTGCATCTGATGTCTTCTGGTGCTGCACGGGCAATGGTTCATTCATGGTTACTGAATATACGTTCTATTGTGTTTGAGGGCCATGAGTTACCACAATGGTTAAGGTGTGTAAACTGGTTGCTTGTGTCTTTGTCAGTTATTATTTTCTAGCAATTCAGTTTCCTTTATGGAATTGAAAGGCAAAATTTTGAACTCTTCTTTCTTCAGCATTTTGACAGGATGGGGCAAGCATAGCAAGGTAGTTGGTGACAGTGCATTGAGGCGAGCAATTCAGGCACTTCTCACTGGCATGGGTGCACCCTTTTGGGTAGCCAGATGCAACTTAGGTCGATTTATATCAAAAGGACCTGAGGTTGCTTCCTGGTTAAGAGAATCTGGCACAGTGAATGTGCTTGTACTTCATGATGATAGAAGTTATGCAGAAAATATGGTGTTGGATCAAATTTCCAATTTGCAGACGATTCCTTTGTAATTGTTTGTGTTGTGCATGCAAATTTTTGTCAGCCTCTTTAACCTGTAATATATGAAAGACCTTAGAAGGCTGCCTTCCAGTCTGTCTTTCGTCTGCACATAGTGCTTAAATCCTTTATCTTCGAGATAAAAGATTCAACTGCTCAAACGTCGACGCCCTGATTTATACATATTGCATAGATTCGATAGACATGAAGCTGCATTACATACCCACATTTTCGGACAGCTCACACTCTGAAGGTACTACTATTCCGTTATAGATCGGGCGTGCTAGAAGTGTTGCTAGTTAAAATGGTTGAAATGTTTATTGTTGTTTCGCCTCCTATTTTTACATTTGAGTTCCTAGAGGGGTGAGTTCCTCTGGACCGTGACTATCAATGAGGCCTAGGTTGTGTGTCTTACATTCTTGGGACGGGGGGATGGTAAAACGGGGCTCTGCGACCTTGATTTCGAGTTGGAAATAGACTTTGTTAAGGTTGGATACAGCTTTGTGTATCGAAGTGAACAGGGATGTCCCCCCGATCAGCTATATAAGCTGGTTTCCTCCACCCGGGAATGGTGTCAAACTTAATACGGATGGGGCATTCCGTGTCAACCCAGGGCTGGGGGTTTGATGCGAAACAACAAGGATATGTGGCTGGTGGGTTTTAAAGTTTACCTGGGTATTTCGTCGATGAGATGCAGGCTTTGCAGTTTGGACTACTGCTCGTATGGAGAGCAGGGTATAAGATTGTAGGGATTAAATTGGATGCCCAAGTAGTGATTGATCTTATTAGAACAATTGATGTTTTAAATCACCCATTAGCTGGTCTGATTTTGGACATACGAGAATTATTAAGTTGGCGTTAGTCCTGCTCACTGCAACACATCTTGAAGGAAGGCAATTTTTGTGCTGATGATCTTGCCATAGCGGCTTGTAATTTGGTGGTGGAACGTGGGATCTTAGCTGAGCCTCCAAAGGACCTACTTCCTGTTCTATCTGTCGACGCCAGCGGTGTTGCTTTCCCCATAGGGTATCCTACCACTTAGCTACTGCTCTTCTTGTTCACCCAAAAAAAAAAAGATATTACTTTAAAAAATTAAATATGTTATTTTAATTGAAGTTTTTAGATTTTTTTGTTAATTTTAAGTTTTTTAAGATTAAAAAAATATCATTTTAAGAAGTGAAATCAAATTTGACTCTCTAAAATGATTGACACTGAATCACAAAAATAATAAATCTTACTATGAACTTTTCATGTAATCATTTTATAGAATCACTTAATCATTTTATAGAATCTAACATTGAATTGCAAAAACGTTTGCAAATTTTATGCCTAATGTTTATCATTTTTTATTTAAATTTAAAAAGAAAATACCTTTTTAGAAAATTAAAAATTAGAAAGAATTTTTTTCGAGAGTTTAAAAATTATGAGATTTTAAAAGAATCATAAATTAAGTGAGAGGTTTATGCATTTTATCCTTTTTATTATATTTAATATCACTTCAAAAATTAAGTGAGAGGTTTATGCCTTTTGTCCTTTTTATTATATTTAATATCACTATTAACATTTACTTTTTTCTACTAACTTTTTTTAACCATTCCAATTCTATTTTATAATTAAGGTTTAAATCTTTATAATTTATTATTTATATGAATATATTTTTAATTAATTTTTTGTAACACTTCATATTTTATTTGAATATATTTTTAAATTAAAATTTTATTCCATAATAATCATCTGAATTTTGTGTATTTGTAGAAATTTTTTGATTTATTTAAATATAATTTACTAAAATGTTATATTAAAAATTAAAATTTTGTTATACAAATATTATATTTATTTTTAAGATATTTAATTTTTTTATATCTCAACTTTAAATATTAAGACATTAGATTACAAATTATTTTCTAATATATAAACCATGACTACATGAAAGTTATATTAAACTTTTGGCCAAAATCGCAATTTCAAACTCAAGGTTTTTATTAAAGTACAATTCAAACTTTAACATTTCAGATGTTAATGGGACCTATGTAGCACAATATTTATCATATTTTAAAAAATAAATTAACATTTTATTTATTTAAATTAGCTATATAAATAAATTTCATTCCCTCAAGACTATAGATATAATTTTAGTGATTATAATCCTAATTTTTAATAATTATTATTAAGTAAAAAATTATTTTATTAATTATTAAAATTTGATGATAAAACATTTCAGCATGCATAGAGTGCAATAATTAAAATTTTCCTTATTATTTAAAATAAAGAAAATAATATGGTGTTTCAAGGTAACCAACGTAGCTGTAATGGAAATGGAAAGCCCGAAAGAAACATTAACAACCGAAACTTGATATTGCGACAAACAGAGAACAGAAGCACCGGCCCTACAATGCGAATACGAATAGGGAGGCCTGACAGAGATGATGATTTGGAAACATAAAATCTTATCGTATCATTTTTCCACCTAAAGTGGCATTTCATATTAACATAACTAATGCCAGTTAATTAGTACTACGAAATTGGTAAACCCCCGTATTCTGGGATCAAGATTTATGGGCCTTTTAGTGAAAAAAAAAACTTAATCGGTTCAACTTTAAAAATTTTGAATTATTGCATGCATGCCTTGGCCCCTCAAGAGTCAAGAATGGGTGGCTATTGTCTGCATGTTATAAATCAAATGGCTGCTTGTTATAAGTCAAAAAAAAGATGCACCTTTAGACTTTGTATTTTTAGGCATGTTAGGTTAAAATCTTCAAGATCTTCAAGCTTGGATTTGGTGAGTGACGATTGCGCACAGATTATAGGGACTTCAGCTGTAAATATCAGAGATGGTTGCAGGCTTATAAATGAACGCACCATTTTCTTCTTACATATCTGTTGAGTTTGGCTCCTTTGTTGTCCTATATTAGTTGGGGACAACAATTAGGGCAAAGCTCTTGTTTATATAAGAAGGTTGCTACTTCCTTAGTTAATGCACCAAAACAAAGTCAAAGATTTGTATGACAAATTTGACTCTAGTTAAATTCCTTTTTTGAGGCGAGAGTTGGAGAGTTTGTCTTGGGTATTTCTTTGTGGGTGTATTAGGGGATTGGGTGAGAGGAAAAATTGTGTGATTGTAAGAAATTTTCACATAGTGGATTTTCTTCTCAGTGCCCGTAGTTTTTCTACGGTTTGGGAGTTTCCATGTAAATTCTTTTGTGTTATTATTTTCTAATATTTTTGTCTAGCAAATATCCTTGGGTGTGTGTTTGGGAGGTCTAAATTTTCAACAATTGGTATCAAAGCCAAGGTATGTTTTTCTTGAAAATTCTAAGTATGCTCTGTGGTCGCAGTTTTGACTTATCTTTCACATCAAAATAGATTTTCTTGAGAAAGGTTCATTTAGTGCAATAGAGCTTTAGTGTGGTAGTGTGGAAGTACATGTCTAGGGAAGTTCTGACTAAGGAAAGACTTGGTATTTAAGTGTGTTTTTTGTGACCCACCTCTCTTTCTTGGGAACTTACCTGATGTACTATTCATTTCTACGGTAAAATTCATCAAGGCAGAAGAGCACAAGAAAAATGTCAAAAAATTGTTCGAGAGGTAGAGCGGGTTCGACAAGAGGCTCTGGGTCATTTAATAGAGAGACTGAAAATGTCGCTAACATTGTTTCCATAGATGATGATCTTGCCCTCTAAAAAAGGGAGTATGCACATCCTGCCGCTAATCCCAAAGTTGCCATGATAGAGGATGTGTTACTGTTAGCGGGTCCACAAGTTTGCACACGGGCATTGGTTTGGCATTAATGCAAGG
>JANITX010000004.1:10231278-10245160 GCA_027564395.1 Erythroxylum ulei | reverse complement strand
CCTTTGCATAAATACATGACAATCATGACTTTTCATCCCAAATAATTTGTACTTCCTTAGATCCACACACCTAGCCATGTTTGAAATATAACCATTAAGAAATTTTAGACTTTTCAACCATCCACATAAAAGCTCCTTTTGTTTTTTGTCCAAAGTATAACATACTTTCAGATATTTACCAGTGTGAATATCTTTATGTAACTCATTTCTTTTACAAAAAAGCTGCAAATCAGCTCTAGATTTTGCATTTTCTTTTGTCCTCCCTTTAATGTTCATAATGGTATTGAACAAGTTTTCAAAAACATTTTTCTCAATGTGCATCACATCTAGATTATGACATATCAAATTTGTTTTCTAATATGGCAAATACCAAAATATGATTCGTTTCTGCCAACCAAAGTTCTGACTAATAGTTGAATTTACTTCATCGGCCTCTAATTCTATTACTTTCAGCAATCCTAATTCCTCAACCTCTTGCAAAATCTCTTTACCGGATTTTATAGGAGGAGGAAGAGTGTTTACCGTCCTATTTTTTATGAACTTATGTTTATTGCACCTAAACGGATGATCTAAAGGTAGAAATTTCCTGTGATTGTCAAACCAACATATTTTGCCTCCGTTTGGTAGATAAAACGCATCAGAATCATTGGCACAATAAGGACAAGCCAATTTTTTAGCTGTGCTCCATCCAAATAACATGGCAAAAGCTAGGAAGTCACTAATGGTCCACATCAAAGCTGTTCTCAACACACAATTCTGTTTTTGGGACACATCATAAGTTTGAACACCATAGTCCCAAAGCTGTTGCAATTCAGATATCAATGGCTGTAAGAACACATCTATTTTTTGCTTCGGACTTTTTGGACCTGGGACAATTACTGTCAAGAACATATATGCCGCTTTCATACACATCCAAGGAGGCAAATTATAAGGAGTTATTATAATTGGCCACGAAGAATATTGCTGACCAGATTGCCCAAAAGGTTGAAATCCATCAGTCGACAATCCTAACCGAACATTTCGACTTTCAACTGCAAAATCAACATGGATGTCATTAAAATGTTTCCATGCCAGTGCATCTGATGGATGAGTCATCACCCCATCCTCCTGTTCGTGTTCAGCATGCCATCTCATGTGAGGTGCAGTCACATCAGAAGCATAAAGCCTCTGCAACCTCGAAGTTAGAGGAAAATAATAGATCCGCGTTCATGGAACTAATTTCTGCTTCGTTGAACGTTTTCTGGGCTTATACCTAGGTTGACCACAAAATTTGCAATGGTCTAAGTTTATATCATCTCCCCAATACAACATGCATCCCAATCGACAACAGTCAATTTTTTCCACAGGCAAACCAAGACCACGAATAAGTTTCTTCATTGTGTAAAAACTATCAACCATTGTATGATCAGCAGGCAATGATTCATTATACCACTGAAGAATTTTATCAAAACTGCGATCTGAAATATGACCTTCACTCTTTATGTTCAATATTCGAGCAATTGATGACAATTGGGTCATTGTCTCACAATTTGGCCACAACTCTCGGTCAGCTGACTGTAGTAAGTCAAAAAATTGTTTTGCTTGTGGGTTAGGTTCTTCGTCGACATTTTCCCCATGTGGCTCAAATGTATAACCGACCCCTTCGTGTACCATTTGTCTGTAAGAGTTTTCGGGCCCATCAACATGATTTCTTTCATATCCATCCTCTACGTCATTCTCATTTAAGTTCATACACGTATGCTCTTCAGTTCTCCTTGAGGTGCTAGCAATCAAGGGTTCCCCATGTCGGGTCCACTGGAAATAATTGGGGACAAACCCTTTTCTCAACAAATGCAAATGCACTTCATCCGTAAACAGGAAGCATTTGTGCTTGCACTTTTTACATGGACATCTGATCTTTGCCCCATCCATATATGCAGGTTGCGAAGATGCATAATAAATAAACGCATCAACTCCCTCAACAAATTCAGGATTAATGAACCCATCAGCGCTTAAACGTCTATACATCCAAGATCTATCGCTGAAACTCATAACTGGAGAACAGGTATTCTACAACATCGAGTCCACGGTTAGGGTGCTATGTTTGGCACATATCATAAAACATATCATAACAGACGTGTGATTAAACATCAGGTTTTAATGTCCGATCTAAGCTCCTACAATAATTATATGTGAACAGCATGACACATATGACTACGTGTCATAAGATAATGGTTGATCACAATTTGATCATTAATGGATATTAAATATCCAACATCTACATTATGACGTATTTATAAAAGTTTCAAATTTATTGTAAAAACCTATTGTCATCAATTCGTTGTACATATACAGTTTCACATAATCCTATCATATTCTGTCCAAATTACAAGTAAGGAGAAATTCATTTTACAAAGCATCCATCACATTATGCGTCAAATTAATGAAGGTAAGTGCAACAATGACAATAGTCACCTTCGTCATGTATCATTTAATACGGAAACCAAATTTAAACCGCAATGACATTTGACATCGTGCAAGACATCAATAAAAGATTCAGGAATATGCTATAGGAAGTTCATCTGCAAGCACATGAATCAGGCGATAACAATAGTAACATAAGCATAAGCACTGACCTTAATTCAAATGACGCGAACAGTTCCTCTCGTACGTCACAAGCTGGGAAGAGCGTCACGGGCGATGAAGATGATAGCGCTGCAATTAGAACAGTCAAATAATCATTTATACCTTAATTGCATGCAAGTATGATATACAACAGTTCCAACTTAAAGTAAATGCATGACATTTATCATCCTCAAATTTTTAAACTAATGAGCTCATGTTCTAATTTAAACATCATCTACTACGAGGATCCTATTGAAATTTCGGCAGCATTTTCCCTATAATTCGGATATCCCCCTTATGAAATAAGGGTCCCCCTGCAAATAAAAACACACTTCTATCTCAACCAGTAACCAGATCACAAATTGGGTCTCCATACTACATGTGTGTTGTCAAAGTTCCCATCGTGCACGACAACAATTAATGTTTCAGGAACATGCTATGGGAAGCTCATCTATAAGGACATGACACAAGAGCCAGAAAATAGTAACAATTGCAAAAGCACTAACCTCAATCCAAATGCAGTGAAATGTTGTTCACGACCGTCACCAGAGATGAAGATTATAGAGCTGCAATGAAAACAGCCAATAAACTCATTCATACCTTAATTGGAAACCATAAGGTAAAGGAAAAGCTGAATGAAAACATAGCGAAAAATTAAACAGAATTTAATTACAAACTAAACCAAACACTTTCAACATTTATTTTTTTTATATCAATACAATAAGAAATTAACAAAGAACATAATAAAATTAATACAACAAATCCTATAGCCATTAAACACAAATTATAAACAAAACCTATTCAATATAAACACAATATAATTAAAAATCAAACTAAACCCATTCAACATTTATTTTTTTATATAAAACAATAACAAATTAACAAAGAACATAATCAAATTAATACTACAACAAATCCTAAAACCACTTGACACAAATTAAAAACATAACCTATTCAATATAAACACAATATAATTAAAAATCAAACTAAACCCATTGAACATTTATTTGTTTATATAAATACAATAACAAATTAAAAAAACATAATAAAATAAATACTACAACATTCATCATTCAACATTCAACATAAAAAAATTAATACTACAACATTCAACATTTAACATTCAACATAATACAACATAATAAAATTCAACCCATTCAACATGCAACAATTAATTTGAAGAACAAAAAAAAAAAAACCAAAACCGAAAACGTAGAATCGGAGGGAGGAGAGAAGCTTCACCGGCGAGGGACGACCGACGAAGGAGCGACGGACGAGGAGGGAAGGACGGCACCGGCGAGGGACGTTGGGCACCGGCGTCGGAGGAGCGTCGGCGTCGGAGGAGAGAACCGAAAGGAGGGAGGGAGAAAGAAAGAAGCTGGAGGGAGAAAGAAAGAAGGAAATGTCGTGGAGAGGGAGGGAGAAGATGAGAGGGTAGGTTAAAATTAATAGTAAAACGACGTCGTTTTCGTTTAAATGCAGGGCGGCAATCCGACGTCTTCACCGACTCCAACACCGACGGAATTTTCCGTCGGCAAATTTCCCGTCGTCTTTCACCGACGGAATATTATTCCCTCGCAAAAATCTTCTTTTACTACGAACTTCGGCGACCGATATATTTTTTCCGTCGGTATTTGCAACAGTTTTTGGTTCGTCGGTAATTTTCCGTCGCAAATACACATTTTTCTTGTAGTGAACTAATTGCACTATCATTTGCATGCCTAGAATTAATTAAAGCTTTGATTACAAAGAGAAAGTAGCAACCACTTCCAATGTATAATTAGTGTATCCGAAATAAAAAGTCCTGGAGAAAGGAGAGAAAAAAGGTGGCCTAAATTGTAAACGTATCATTTAATGCCAAAGCCATGACAATGGTATGCTCTTATCTGCAAAGACGAGTCGATTTCATGGAAAGGTCAAAACTACAATCACAACAAGACATAAGCCTACCTGGTCTTATTCCTGTTTGCTGTTTGAGCACAAATTGCGCTGCCATATGGTCCTTGTGTGCGGGTTTCCTACTTCAACTCAAAGCAAAATTTTGCTTCTCCACCTAATAAACATCAACCCAAGACGGGTCCAGTTGATACACCTCTGTAATTTGACGAGGCAAAAATTGAGGGACCATTCTTTCCGACTCCTGATGATACCTGCTAGCTGCGACTTTAATCATTGCAACAGCTGGTGTTGCGGATATGTAAAGAAGTAATGGCGCCAATATTTCTTTTATTAACAATTTTACTAACAAAATGAGTTATGATTAACAATTTCCTTCCGACTACTATATTGAGTTGGGTCAATAGTTAATTGCATGCATAGATTATGTTGGTTTTGCTTAATCTACTGATAAGATTCTGTAATAACCAATTATAAATGCGTTGAAGAGCTTTCTTAGCATAAAATTAAGTATTTATGGTTTTGTCTTACTTGAAAATATGTAAGTACTTGAGTCTGGACAATTTCTCCAAGTAAATTTGTCTTGATGCAATTAAAACGAGGGATAAAATCTTCTATTCAATTTTATGGTGTCTTATTTTATCTCATAAATTTCAATTATTCATTTATACGGATCTCACGTTTATTTACGTAGAATCTACATAAATAAATGACTGAGATTTATGAGACAAACTAAAATACTATAAAATTAGACAAAAATTTTAGGGCCTAAAATGAGTGGATCCACAATTAGCACTTGCCAGAACTTACCTTTTACAATATTTATCTGAAAGGAAAGAAATTTAGGCGAGGACTAATCATAAGCAACTTTTTTTGAAGGAAAATAATCCGTACCATATGGGGACAACAACTGGAATATTTCAAATCTGGAACACTTTGTGGACTGAGACAGTTCATAGCCAATTTTGACCGACACTTCATTTGGTACGTTGATGTACAGAGTCTTAATTAACAAATGATCTACGATGGTATACATACACCTACTAACAACTAATGAAAGGTTTGACATAAGTACTTCGGATGTAACTAAGATTGGACTTGGTTTAATATGTTTATAAGGGTTTCCGACAAACCTGAGTTTGATCATATGAGTTCGCACCGTCATTCATTGAAGGCAGAGAAATTTATACCCATAAAAAAACATTTGTTTTAATAAATTAGTTCTTATTTTATTATATTAAATCTTATTCGTATATTTATATAAGATTCGTATAAATATGTGAATAAAATTTCACAAAATAAGATAAAAATAGATCATTCTAAACAGATGACCTGTTCCTAAAATCGACCAACTCTTCACAAATGGAACCCACCTGCTGGACCCTGTTTCTGTGTAGGCTCACATGAGCAACCTTTGATATGTCTTTGTATCTCTCGCTAAGGATATTGATAAGCTTAAATATCCCAATCAATCATCTTATTTTTCGCTCTTATTGCCTCGAACTTTCCCACCATTTTTTACCAAGTTTCTGTCCACCAGCAGCGGCACGATTTGGTGTTCCAACTTTGTGCACACGATAGATTTTAGCGGTGAAGCCTTAAAGATAGCCGTGGTTTGAATAGTGTAATTAGGTGTCCGTAGTCATCAACTTGGTTAATGATGAAGAGTTGACGAGCTTTTCCCATATTTAGCAGGAGAAGATGAATGAATTACGAGACACGTTAATATCTAAATTGACTGCGTTGAGCCCTTCACCACTATCGAGCCTTGACTTCATGTCCATGTGATCTATATACTATATACATGATTGAGTGGTGTTTCCCGAGCGACGAGGACAGAAGTTAAGGTCTCGCAAGTTTACATCTTTAGTGTATGGACTTTGTTAATTGGGGAGAGTGTGTATGTATATGTGTGTGTGTATATATATATATATATATATTTGGCCTAGATGTTTCCACGCCGTTAGTTTCAAGGGTTAATAAATTATTGGCATCGTTAAATTAATTCGCTGCTGCAGTATACCTACATTAGTGAGTAAAAGCTGTCGGGACCATGTAGCATTGAATGCGATATGTACAGGGGGTAAATTTCTTTAAGCATACTGCCGTTACGTACATGCATTCTCGCTGCGAAGAGGACAACAAATGAACTGGATAAAACTGGAACGGAGGAGGATAATTAAGGCTGTGTTCAGATTTGAAGGTTTTGAGAAAATTGCTGTTGAAGTACAATTGTATTTTTTTCCTCATTATTTGATATAGTGGAAGGAAAACAATATGTAGGCTTTCAAATGAAAAACATCAAAAGAGAAGTGATAGCTTAATAAGAATGTTAATTCTGGCAAACACACTTTTGACTTAGTTTTAAGGCTGTTTCTTATTTTAGTTATCTTATTATTAAAATTTTTAATTCAACCTTTGAAATTTGTTTATCACTTTATTTATGTTAGCATTTTTATTAATGTTCTTAGTAGAAGTTTTTCATGAAATTAACAGAACTTAAATTGAATTAGACACGCAATTTAAAATGATGTGCATTCAGCTTCGATGCAAATATAACTTAGAATTTTTGTTGATTGATGTTAATAGAAGTTTTAAAATTGAATATTCACAAAATTCAAAAACTAAGTTAGAAAATTCAATAATTAGAAAACTAAAATAGAAAATAATTTTAAATTAAAAAACTAAAATTATGTTGAATATTAATGCTTCAAAATTGTTAGTTTTCTATTCCTATTATTTAGTTAGTTGTTAGTGGGTTTCGGAATTTCTTGGTTAAAGTAGAATGTTTATTTTTCTGTTAAGTGTACGTGTGGGCCTGTTTACCCACTTCTTAGCTTGTTGCTTGATTTTAGCTAAGTTGGTTTACTTCGAGTTTATTTAAGTAGCTTAAGTGTTAGTTTTATTTGCAATGAAAAACAAGAAGTTTGCGCAGTTTTTTTAGTTGACTCCTCTGCTTCATTTGTCTTTCTTCCTTTGTGCCCAACCAAAATGTTGTTATCAGAGCATTTTTTGCGGGAGAAACCTGCGTGCATCCCTTTTCACTTAAAACAAAAGGCCAGGTGAGATCTTAACTAGGAAAAGCCAAAATAGAAATCTGTTAAAGTGAGAGAGAGAGAGAGAGAGAGAGACCCAAACAAAACTCCTACTTCTTCATCAAACCTACGAAACAACAAGTAAGCCACGCACCAAGAAAAATAAAAGCTTGATCAAAACTCAACGAGGGAAACACAAAATTATCCTTCATCTCAGCCCGTATTCCCATCTTCAAAAGGGAGAAAGACCATTTATGGAATCTCAAGATAAAGACTTTGTTCAAGTCCCAGGTACTTTGGGATTTAGTGGAAGACGGATATGAAGAGCCAAATTTGGCATCGGTTCAACCTAGTCAACAATTGTGGGAGACTCACAAGATGGACGTTAAGGCTTTATTGTTCATCCAATTGGCACTAGATGATGAGATATTTTCTCAAATTGCTGCAGCCATAACTGCTAAGGAGGCTTGGGAATTTCTCAAGCTAGAATTTTTGGGTGACAAAAATGTAATCACCATTAAACTCCAATCTCTTCGTCGTGAATTTGAGACGTTGGCCATGAAAGAAAGGGAATTTGTGCAAGCTTTTTATCTAGGGTGTCTAGCATTTCTAGTCATATGAAGAACTATTGTGAAAATATTAGCAATGAAACTGTTGTCAGTAAAGTTTTGAGGAGTTTAACTAAGGATTTTAATCATGTTGTTGCTGTCGTTGAGGAATCTAAAGGCCTATCAACTTATAAATTTAATGAATTGATGAGTTATTTGATTGCTAATGAAGAGAGGCTGAATAGGTCCAATGAAAAAGTCGATGAGAAAGCATTTCAGGTAAAAAGGGAGTCTTCCTTTAAGGGGAAAACATAAAATTTTAGAGGTAGAGGTAGAGGTGGTTTTCGTGGCCAAGACCATGGTGGAGGTAGAGGATGTGGTAAATTGTGCGATCTTCAGCAGCATAAAAGCACCATCCAAAGTCGATATTGCAAAACATACAGTCACAAGGAGTTTGAATGTTGGACCAAACAGTGAGATGAAAGGAAACATGTTAATTTTACAGAGAAAGTAGATGAAGAGGGTAAGCTATTTAGTGTTGATTCTTCAATTGGTAATGCTTCTAGTGGAATATGGTTTGTTGATAGTGGATGTTCAAATTATATGACCAGAATGAAGTCATCATTTAGAGAACTTGACGAGTCCAAGAAAAGAGAATTTAGACTCAGAGACAACAAGCAGATGTAGGTGGAAGGCAAAGGTACAGTTGCCATCAAAACCTTACAAGGTACCATAAAACTCCTAAATGATGTGCAATATGTTCCTAACTTGGTTCATAATTTATTGAGTATTGGGCAATTGATGGATGGCGGTTACTCTGTCATGTCCGATAATGTCTACTGTTGTGTTTATGATAAGAAGTCCAAGAAGAAAATTGTTAGTATTCCTATGGATTAAAACAAAATTTTTCCACTTAAAGTTTCTGGCGTGATAGATTGTGCCTTATTTACTAGAACTGATGAAGCAAAACTGTGGCATTTATGCTATGGTCATTTGAATGAGAAAGGGATGAAACTATTAAATCAAAAGAGTATTGTTATTAGGCTGCCTAAAATTGATGAACTTGATTTTTATAAAGGATGTGATTATAGGATACACCACAAAAGTTAGTTTGTTGTAAACAAATCATAGAGAACTTCTAGCTATCTTGAAATAGTGCAAGCTGATGTTTGTGGTCCAATAAACATTAACTCCTTGGGTGGTAGTTGTTATTTTTTACTCTTTATTGATGACTATAGTGTATGAGTTGGTGTATTTCTTGAACAAGAAGTCAGAAGCCTTTAAATATTTTGAAAAAAATTCAAGGCCTTAGTTAAGAAGGAAAGTGGGAACTGCATAAAGGTTATTCGAATGGATAGTGGTACTGAATTTACCTCTAACAAATATAATGCCTTGTGTGACTGTCATGGGATTCGTAGGGAGCTCATTGCACCATATACTCTAGAATAGAACAGTGAGCTGCAAAGAAAAAATCGAACCATGGTGGAAATGGCTAGAAGCATGATGTCTGCAAGTGGTCTTCTAAAGCAATTCTCGGTAGAAAGTGTAGCAGCAGTTGTGTACCTATTGAATGTATCACCCACAGAGGCAATTCTGAATTTGACATCGTATAAAGCTTGAAAAGATAGAAAATTACGGGCAAGTCATTTGAGAATTTTTTATTGTATAGTCTAATTACCTCTCCTTCTCACAACAAAATTAAAAAAATTCAGAAAATATATTTTTATTAGATATTGTTTTTAATCAAAAGTATATAGCCTATATAACCCAAATGAATGACAAAGTTGTTATAAGCAGAGATTTCAAGTTCAATGAAGCAAAATTTTAGGCTTAAAATGAAAGCAATTTAGCACCTGCTGCTCCTCTAGTTTCAAAAATTGCAGCTAAACTAGCAAGTCCGATTGTCCATTCAAGTAATATAAGTAGCTCTTCTTCTACTTCTCCAGACAGTAGCTTATCAACACTGAATAGCAGTAGCAAAAGTTCATCTTCAACAAGCACACCGCCCAGTTCCACATATGATCACACACCCAAGAAATTTATATCCTTAAGTGACATATATGCCTCATGAAGTTTTACTCTATATGCTTCAGACCCTATTTCTTATGTTGATGCTGTAGAAGAGCAAGTGTGGTAGAATGCAATGGAAAAAGAAATAAATTGCATCTAGAAGAACGATACAAAGGAGTTGGTCGATCTTCCTTAAGGCAAGAATTTGATTGGGCTCAAATGGATGTTTAGAAAAAAGTACCATGTTGATGGCACTATAGACAAGTACAAAGCTTGCCTTGTTGTGAAAAGGGTATACTCAGCAACAAGCTATTGAATTTAAAGAAATGTTTTCTCTTGTGGCTCGCTTTGAGACGATGAGAACACTCTTAGCTCTTACTACTCAACTCAATTAGTTAGTGCACCAGTTCGACATCAAATCTACTTTTTTAAATGGTGAGTTAGAGGAAGAGGTGTATATTTCTCAACTAGAAGGTTTCGTTGTTGGTGATGGCAGTAAAGCATACAAGCTAAAGAACACTCTATATAGCCTCAAGCAAGCCCCAAGCATGGTAAAGTAAGATCAATGCTTTTTTCCTTGAAAAGGGTTTTGAAAGGAGTAAAAATGAACTGACTCTGAAAAACCGTAGAGGGTAGTAGTTTCGCAAACTTTCCAATTTTATCATGGACATCTCTAGCATAAACATGAAAACAAAAGCAATCAAAAACGAAATAATAAAAAGCACCAGAAATTTGGTAACGCAGTTCGGCACACCTTGCCTACATTTACGAGGCCCTCACTTAACTTAATACTTTCACCGAAGTACAATAGATTTACCTAAGACTTTACTGAGCCAACACCACTCAACCCTTGACACTATCTCTCAACCTCACTTCCTATGAAAGAATTTCACACCCAATAACATGATCGACTTATGTTAACCTCAACAGAGGATTTTTCAACACTCCTTTAACGAAAAGACAATAAATAAATAACTCAAGTGATTAACTATTTAAGAACGAAAACAGAAACAATTAAGATAGAAACATATTTAACTCCTCTGAAATAGATCAGAAAGTTGTTCACATAAAATAGGCTAATTCATACACATTCCAAATCTAAGTTACAGCTGCGGCAGAAGGACTTTATGCAAGATAGATCCAACAAATAAACCTCCACACAATAATTTACTGAAGCCTCACCACAATGAGTTACACACCCACGACAAACAAGACATTCACAACCTTCACCACATCAATTGTGCAGCCCACGCAACCTACTCTCCCTTTAAAGTAAGAAACATCTCTAAAACTAACTCTCTCTGCCACTTCTTGCCTACCTGAGCCACCTACGTTCTCTTCTCCAAAGACGTCTTCCTCCCAAACTAAAACTAGTAGCTGCAGCCTCCTTCTTTTCTCTCCCAAAAGACACGTTTTATATCTCCTTAAAGCCGAAAAACCCTCTTACGTTTAAAATTTTCCAGTCATAAAACATCCCCTTATCCACTGCCTTTTGGACTGATCCCCTCTGCATTTTGTCTCTGCTTATTTGCTTCTAGGTGTTGTCGTTTTTGCTGCTTCTTTTGGTTGCTACTGTTTGTTGTTTTCTTCTATGGACTGCTTCACACCCACGTTCACTTTCTAGATAACTCACTACACACACAATCTCTAGATCTCACACAACTCATCTTTGCACACACACAGACATGATCTATACACACTCCAACTCAAGATAGAGTTCTATCACACTTAAACCATTATCCCAAAAATCTAAGTTGAATAAAAGTTGTATTTAGTCACACCACAAGGCATAGAGATCCAATTATCGAAAATTGCCAAAACCAAATAATAAGATATATACCATATATTTTAACAGACTCTTTACATGAAGAAGCAAGGTAACTATGATTTTTTGGTAGTATGTATGTATGTTGATGACATGATTTATATGGGCTTATGTGAGTTTATTGTTGTTGAATTCAAGTCCTCTATGATGGAAAAGTTTGAGATGTCGAACTTATGATTATTAAATTATTTCCTTGGGCTTGAAATGAATCAAAGTGACGATGAGATTTTTATTTTGCAAAGAAAATATGCCATTGATTTGCTTAAAAATTTTACATACTGAAATGTAAACTGGCTCTTACACTCATAAATTTTAATGAGAAAATTGTTACTGATGATGGAATGGGATTGGCAGATGCACAAGGCTTTAGAAGTATCGTTGGTAGTCTAAATTATTTATGTCATATAAGACTTGATATTGTTTTTTCAGTTAGTTTGATTTCAAGATTTATGTAAAGCCTAAGCAAGCATCACCTTGGGGCAATGAAAAGGATTATGAGATATGTACAAGAACTGCTGATTTTGGGATTTGGTATGCAAAGAAACCAAGTTTCAAGTTATGGGGCTTCATTGATAGTGATTAGGCAGGCTACTTGGAAGACAGAAAGAGCACCTCTAGCTATGTGTTCTTCCATGCCTCAAGTGTTATTTCATGGAGCTCTAATAAGTAAGATGTAGTTGCACTATCAACTTTGAGAGCTAAATACATTGTAGCAACAGATTCATCATGTCAATTAATGTGGTTGAGAAGATTATTAGTAGATTTCCTTGAAAAGCAAGAAGGTGCAACTAAGATCTTCTGTGATAACAAGGCAATGATTTAAATCTAGCTTATCATATTCGAATGAAGCATATTGACATTCATTATCACTTCATTCAGAATCCTAGAGCTGAAGGAACAATCATATTGAAGTTTTAAGGAACAAATGAGCAAGTTGTTGATATTCTCACAAAGTCGTTGCCACAGTCAAAGCATGAATATTTTAGAAGCAAATGGGAGTTACAAATTTTGAAGCAAGGGGGTGTGTTGAATATTAATATTTCAAAATTGTTAGTGTTCTATTTTTTATATTCCTATTATTTAGTTAGTTGTAAGTGAGTTTCCTAATTTCACTACAAGAAAAATGAAACTTAGCGACAGAAATTATCGACGGAACATCTACACATTCCATCAGAAAGCTAAGTTAGTGACGAAATTTACCGACAGACAAAGGCATCGGAGAAACGGCCATAAGTAATAATTTGTGACGAATCACAGAATGTTTGTCGCAAATTTATCGATGAAAATTTTATAAAATCGTCGGTGAATATACCGATGGTTATTCTGTGTTGTCTTCGTTCGGTAAAGTTATCGACGAATAAGATATTTCCGTCGGCAAGTTAATGTTGTCATTACCAACGGTTATTAATTATCTGTCGATAAATCAAATAGATTTTACCGACGAACTTTGTTTTTTCGTCGATAAATTTACTAAAAACTATTTTTTAAAATTTTCTTGCATTAAATTTTATTTGATGATGTTATGGTTGATGCATAATTTAAATAGTTATGAGTTATCTGTTGATAATATTTTGATTTGTTTCAGCATTTAATTTGTTAAAACAGAAAGTTGATTGATGATATAAAGTAAAAATTATTTTAATTGATAAGAAAAAATTATTTTGTACATAATAAGTATTTGTAATTCATACCAAATGACTACAAGTATGTTATTCATTTGGTGATCGCGGATGCTCTGATTGTTACTGTAGCGCCCCGCTCCCGCTGCGACCCGCTCCCGATATCGTGGTGATATCCGAGCTCGAGCCCATGGAAGCGGCACGCTAGACCAGTCGTTCAGTCGGTCGGTCATAAGATAGCTCGGCACTTATGGCTCGACAGTTTATAGCTCGGCATTTATGGCTCGGCATTCTATCGCTCGGCTATTCATACGGTCGGTCGGCACTTATCGCTCGACACTTCAC
>JANITX010000004.1:10141474-10152373 GCA_027564395.1 Erythroxylum ulei | reverse complement strand
CTCCAATTAACATTACCCAAATACAACATTAAACACCACTAATTCCTCATTTAATTTCATTTAATAAACCAAATCTCTAAGAAAAGTTTGGGGTCCAACAATCAGAGTTATCACAGATTCTTGATGTGTTCCATGTGTTAACGTTGAGACGATACCAATCGGATCCTAGTCATGTTATATCGAGGCTTGAGATCGAAGTTACAAATGACATAACTTATAAGGAGGAGCCAGTAGAGATAGATAGACAAATTAGGAAATTAAGGAGACGAGAGATTCCGATGGTGTGAGTTTTGTGGAGTCATCATCGTTCTTCAAAAGAGGTGACTTAGGAGGTACAGGATGAAATTCAACGCTAGTATCCTCATTTGTTTGGATCCTAAGGTACGTAATTTAATTTCAATGACAAAATTCTTTTAAGAATGGGAGAATTGTAAAGCCCACAAGTAAATTAAAACAACCCAGCAACCCAACCCAACCACAAACCACTAAACATGTATAAGAAAACCAACATATGGGAAATAGAAGATAACCAACGAAAATCACCTTCTTCTTCATTTTCTCTCAAATTTCCAACTAGCAAGGTGTGTGGTGACTAGGTATCTATCTGTGGAACAAATATCGGGGGCATCCTAAGTTCCAGGAATGTACTATGTCGATGGCTAGGTACCGGAGTGGTACCAGTATATCCTAAGTCTTGGGGATATCATGTGTCGATGGTTAAGTACTAAAGTAGTATCGAGGTACCAAGAGAGCTTGAGAAATTGAGGTGCCCTGTGCCGATATTTATATATTTAATTACGTGTCTACTTGGTGAGTGATTATAAGGAGATGAGATACGATGAGCCGATAAATCATTGGATGTAAGCCTACTAGGTTAAGCTGGACCCAAGCAATTTAGTTAATTATCAGATAAAACATAAATAGCAGTTATGTATTAATTTTTATATTAATCATCTTTGGTAAAATTTTTGAGATGGGAGTTAATTGTTTAGATTAAAATGAGTATTGATGTGTGTCTTTGTATTATATGAATGTTTTAATCACTTAACTCACTCTTATAATTTTTTTTGAATTATTTGATTTTAAGGGTATGGTTGGTTATCTTTATTGGGTAAGTAGTTCACTCTGCTTTTTTTCCATTATTTTTTTCAGAGATCAAGTAATTGCCGATAATCCAGTGTACAGGACAGACCGAGTACAGTTTAAATGGGGCCAATAGATTAATTGAGTTAAGTTGTTCGATTGTATATATTTTAGAATGTAACAATTTGGGTAGTTGTCTTGTATATAATATTTTTGTGTTTGACAAATAATCCTCTCTTTTCAATCTAACGAAGAATTAGATAATTAATGTTACGTTTTGGAAATTGTTTGGTTAATTATTGTATAAGAATTCCGGAGCGTCTCATCGTCAATCATCTTAGCTGTACCTGCTCTCTTTTTCCAGTTTGCTTGTATCCCAGAAAAGTTAATACCAACATATGAATTTACGTTGGCAAGAAGCGTGCAACTGCAAACAAGGTAGATGACATTTACTTGGTTCACTCTCCGTTGAAGTGTTCTTTTGTTTTTTGAAAAGGTAAAGAATTGTATTAAAATAAGAGGTCTTTACAAGACCTAGGAAATCAAACCATACATCACAACGACAACGTTTAATCAAGAGTGTAACACATGCCACAACGACGGCGTTTCAGAAACTAAGATTCTTTAGATAAAAGATAACCCACCAAACAAAACAGAAGGTTTGACAAAAATAGAATAAGCGCAAATCGCGTCTTTCCTGTTGCCCCAAACCCTACCAAAGTTGACCAAGTAAAGAAGATGACATTTATTGCATAAGCTTCTCGATGTAACGTCAACAAGTGGAGAAAAAGAGTCGCAGGATCCAATTATTGGTCTCTTCACCTATCTTGTCCAATTTTGCAGCCCCTTGTTAGCTTTTCAAATCGACCTACTCTCGTTATCAATTGAAGACAGTGAATTTCTCTCCTTAGCATCAGAGTCTTTTTTTTTTTGAAAATTCAAATAAAAATTTATAATTAAAATCCAAAATTATAGTTTAAAAAACTAATTAACCTATAAGAAATAATATTTACGAAAAATAATCTCTCTATTTAATGGATATTGACAATACTGTATTTGAATTTGCTAAATCAATCTTAAATATGATATTTCTCTTCTTTGACTATGTACTAAAGTTTTTTGAACTGAAAATTGAATTTTTAATTTCATAATTAAATATGTAAATTAATGAAAGGTATTGATCCTACTTCTATCTTATAATTATGGGTTTTTTTAATATGGTTAATTAAAAAAAAAACCTAAACTTTACTCAAATTTTCAATTATAACTTAAACTTAAGAAAATGACAATTAAATGTTTAAATTTTCAATTTTATCCTGGTATTAGTATCTCCGATCATTAAGGTTTTTTAATTCCAAAACGATATAGTTTAGTTAAACAACTTAATTAGTTAGTTTAATTTAGTCTTATGTATATAAGTGCTAAGGATATCTGTCTTATGTGACAAGGTATGTCGGCAACATTAACAAAGATACTAACGTCACAATGTATTTGAAAAAATTAAACATTCGAGCATTTAATTATCACTTTTTAAAGTTTGGATTATAATTGCAAAATTGAATAAAGTTTGAATTTTGTTATAATTAACCCTTTTTTAATAATATATTATCCAGCGATGAATTTGGAAATTTTTTTCCTTGCAAGGAATCTATTATGTATAAGAAATAAAAGTTAAATTTGTTATGGTCCATCTAACAATCACATAACACTAATTAATTTCGCACTCAACTAGACTGTCTATGTCATGAAGCGGTAATAAAAATTGAAAAGCAAGCTTGGACTGGATTGCAGTATACTGGGCTCTCCCTAATTGTCTCCACGAAGAGTCCGTTCCTTTCGCCTTCCTATCTTGCTTGTGTTTGGGTCGAACTGAAATGCAAGTGGCTGAGTTGTCTGTCAAAGTTAGGAGCATTTGGAGCCAATAACTTTTTGTTTTTGTTTCTTCATTTTTTGCCATAACTTTTGGTTTTTATTTTTTATTTATTTAGTTGTTAATATAACTATAATTACACTGTATTATTAGTAATAATTTAAAATTAAATAAAAGTTAGATATAAATTTAATTAGTTAATTAATTAATTATTTTATTTTAATATCTTATATAATATTATCATAAATGTTTTGTAAAATTTTATTTTTAAACTACTCTTTCTATTAATATATTTTAGCTATTAAATTAATTTTATTATTTGGGATTAATTTTAAATTTTATAAATAAATATTTATAAATGTTAAAGATAATTAAAATATATTTATTTATTAATTTTGAAAATTATTGGACCAAGTGATATTCTTATTCAAGATTTTAATGATAACAAAGCATATTACTAATAATATTTTTATCTTTAATGATAGTATTAAGTTACATTTCAAGTTCAATAAAAAAAAATGAAGCGGGCAAAGAACCCAAATTGAATCAACTGAACCATCAATGATAAAAAAAGTCAGCAAAGTGGAACACATATATAACTTAAAAGAGGTTAAAGGGAATTTTAAGTAAAGAACCTAAAACTAAGGAGGAATAAGCATACTAAGATTTAACCAAATCAGTGTGTTCCTTCTTCTAACTTTGTCTTGGTTATTTTAATGAATTAGGAGTTCAATCATTGCATGATCATTTATATATTGAGCATAATGCATAAATTATTTTGTACTAAAGAGAAGTTTGTTTAAAATTTTAAGAATAACTCTTAATGTTCAAATAAACGAAATTTAAAAATAGTTTGGAACTAATTTTTTGTCAAAGAGTGTATTTTGATTTTTAAAAGAACATGAGAAAATTTGAAATTTTTGTTCCAAGAAGTTTAGTCAACCAATATGTTGATTGGGCAATCAATATTAAGATTTTGGATAGACTAGTTGACTAATATGGCAATATAATCAGCTAATGTCTTTTGGAAATATGTGTTACGAGTTTATAACTACATCAACCAATCAATATACTAAAATAATCAACCGATATTGTTGTTACTACATGTTGTAATGACTAGTTTTTTTAACCGATTATTATAAGTATAAATAGATGATATATTTTATAGGAGTAGTTTTGCACATGTTAGTGAACTACTAAGAGCATTGAGAGGTTAAATAGTGCATGTGTTCTTAACATAATATACATTAAGTCTTTGTTCATTGTTTTGAGTAAGAGAGGGATGTTTTGAGTTGTATGGATAAGCAATTGGTGAAATTCCTTTTGATACACATTGTGAAGGTCCCTCTTTAACCTTGATTTGTAAATGGTTAATCTATACTGGTGATAAAGCATGACAATTCTAAGAATTCCTTTTCACTTATAGTAAAGAAGATGTTGTATGGAGGATCTTCCCCCGTTAAAGAAAGAAGATTCTCAGGTGCACTTGAAAGGAGATATAAGTTCATTGTTGTTTAATCAAACTAATGCAAACCAATTTTATCTCTCTTTTCCTATACTATTTGATTATTATTTTGATTGCTTTGTAATTATAGTATATGAATTTGCGCAATTATTTATTAGAATAGACAATTTATTTAATATTTTTTAAATAATATAAAAAATTAAATTTATCAGTACCAACATATTATGTTATCATTAAAATTATGGGTTAAAATCTCAATTGGTTAATAAGTGTTGCTGCTCACCCGACTCTCTTCTCCCTTAACTTTATGATGTTGTCTCACTCGTCGTGTCTCTCTATGGAGCAATCAAAGTATTTGTTAAAAAAGACTTCTTATTGCTAGATCATATTGCTAGGTTTGCTAAATTTTCCCATGAAGTTATGAACTATCTTTACTTAAATTTAATATTGACGGCTCCATCAATCTTTTTATTATTGTCAACTTCATTTGAATCATTTCATTTTTTTAAGAAAACATGAAGTTCTTTTGTTATTTATAATTGATAATGTAATTGTTATTTATAATTGATAATGGAGATTTTGGTTGTTTGGAGTCAAGTACTTAACCATGACAAATTGCCAGTAAGTTAACTAAGTGTTAATCCTTGGTAATTTATCCACTGCTTCATGATCTACAAGTACGCCATATGTACTAATAACAATAAGTCATATAAAGGAGAGAAGAAGAGAAAGAGAGTCATTGGTTGGGGTATGAAATAGTGAAATCAGAATTAGTCCCAGAATGGTTTGTCTTGATTGAGTTTTAGGTCGGGCTTAGATTTAGGAAAATGGCTCAGGTTTAGTCCAACCATTATCAACCCTAGTGAGAATGGTCTTTATTCTTAATTGTTCAACCAAGAATAAAGCTGCCATAACATTACCATCATGAGACTTCATATGATTCAAATTCATGATTAAATTATCCCAACGTTTGGCATAGAACAAGGAAGAAGGATGGCTTTTTCTTCATCATCAATTTTAACATTAATAACCACGAGTTTGCTAATGAGTAAATTAAATTGTTTAAATGCTCCTGAAGATTTTCAATATGTAAAATTATTATCATAAGAAAATCTTGTTCATTAACAACTTCCCTTCATAGATGTTTTTCAATTTCTTTCACAACCCTTTAGTGGTTTTCTTACCATCCACATTGAACAACATAGCTTCCTCTAAAGCTAGAAGGATATTTGTTAGAACCAAATCATCCTTTTTCAATATGTTTTGACTATCATTCCTTCTAGTTTATTTTTCTCCCTCAAAACAGCAATTATAGAACCATCTTCTACAACTACAACATTCATCTTTGGGTTTTAGAGTGCAAAATTTTCATTAAAACCTGAAATATCAAATCTAGTAACTTTTTTCATTTTCACAACTTTTAAACAAATTTATAAAACTCGCTATGGTACCAAATTAATAATCCAAGGGATATAAAAGTATGAATTTGTGAAAAAAAAAGAAGAGAAAAAGAAGATAATAATATACATAGTTTGGCAAAATAGGTCTATTTCTACATGTAGGAGGTATGCTATATACTTTTCTTGTTTGAGAAGATTATTACAAAAAAGCTTATTAATAGATTCACTCAACAAAATCTTGATATAATTCAATATATATCATGAAACTTATTAAATTTATTTATACACATTTCACAATTACCGTATACACTACTTGTCCTATTAAAATTTTAAGATTATTTTAATAAAAATTGATATTAAAATTAGATCGAATCTATGGCTTAAATTTGCCTCGTATGTTTAACAAAACTTAATAAATAAACACTTTTCAAAAGTTAACATTATAAGATCATTTAATAGTTTAAAATAATAAAATTTTACTTTTTAAAATGAGTGAATCCACGTGAGAGGTTCATAATAATTTACTAAACTTAGGGTGCTTGTTTAGTGGGTATGAAAAAAAAGGTATGGGTATGGAATGAAAAGTATTGTTTGGTAGGATGTTATCATTCGAAGAATGAGAGTCATTAGTTTGATAATTTAGCGTGCGTTTTGCCACCATAATGTTACTCCTCCTCTACCCTATAACAAATATTGTTTTCCTCTTAACCCAGAATCATCTACCTTGGCAAATCTCTCTACAAACTATCCCTGTGGCCCACCATGGAAACATCCGAAACCAAGAATAACATTGGTAATTTTCTTCCCTTTTTTCTTGTTCAATTTTGTTTTTGTAAATATAATTGCATATTTCTCTCTTCTTTTCTACTAGGTTAAGGTTTTTGATTCTAAATCCATTGTCTTCTGTACTTTATTTCTTCAATTTCTATCAATGTCGTTCCTCCTCCATTTCATTTCTTGTTCTGGGTATTGTTTGAATATGTCTCTTACTTTTGAGTTGAGTTTGTTTGTTCTGCTGCGTATCCTTTGATATGTGTTGTTCTGTAGTGTATCCTTTGCTATGTGTTGCCTCTTTACTCATTTGCTATGTTTTGTCTGGGTATTGTTTCATGAAGTTACTCTCAAAAACACCTTAGCATTGCAACTGCAAACCCAGGATCGTAAATTTTTTACCAAAATGCTTTAAATTGGATTAACTAGGATAACACTGATGAGGGATTTCAATTATTACCTTTAATGTTGAAATTAAATTGCTTCATTACAAATCAAGATTTCAGACTGGAATGTAATATTGATTTCGCATGAAATGCCATATTTCCTGTCTGATTATGAGCTTTGAATAGATAGACATTTCCTTTGTTATTCCACAACTGTAGCATTTCAAGAAGAGTTTTATTGGAATTTATAAAATGCTCTTTCAAAAAACAACATATTAGGATCTTTAATGGAGGTTATTTATTTTGTATAATTGCTACTTTTCCAATTACTGTAATGGTGGACTAGCGTTTGTGAGGGTGTGAAGGAATGTTGTCCACTATATCATGAAAATTTCAATTCACTGTTGTGAAGCCTTATTTAGTTCAACCAATCTGCGTTATTTTGATTTCTTGGTGCATGGCATAAGTAATGCTTTATGTGCTAACACGGCTGATGTATTGAGAAAATTTTTAATACGTTCATTAGAATCTGTTTTGAGATTCTAAACATGTCTGATTTTTCTTTGTACTGCTGTTTTTATTTTTATCAGGATATTGTTGGAATTTAGCCACGAAAGAAGCAGAAGATGCAACCCAGGTTTCTAAACTGCGTTCTGCTCTTGAGTTTGTTGATCATAGGAGAAGAAAGGTAATTTTCCTTACTAGTATGTTTTCCCCTGCTCTTGAGTTTGTTATAGATGCCTTGCTTGTTACAAGGAGTCAATTTTCCAATCAATATGTCATGGTAGTTATTTGTGCTTCATCGTGAAACACTGGAATGATTTAGTTGGTGGCTAATTTATAAACTCCAAAGTTGAGGTCTTTAAAGATAGTAGTCAAAGATTACGATGCTGATGTATGCCAAAGAGGACTGCCTGATGGAATGAATTCATGAACAGGAACTGGCTATAGAAACCAAGCATATTGTTTATTGAAAATAAATCAGAATGGAACATAAGGACCAATATAGAGTTTGAGCGATTATGCCAATAGATAAAGAAAATAATGAATGAACAATGTGGCAAGCACCAAACTACATAGGCCCTTCTTTAATTCAGTCTTGCTTATTACCTAATTTGGAATAAAGATCTGCTATATAAACTACAGAAAGCTAGTACTCTAGCTAATTGAGATGTTGAGTGATAATGAAGAGTGAATGGTAGGAAGTGAGGAACTTTAATCTTGTTCTTCAAACTTAGTAAATTATGGGTTGGTACAGAGGTAGTATCTTGTGAGCTCTTTTCGGTTGAGAGATGGGATTTGCTTAATCTAGTTTAGGTTAGTCATGTATTTAGATCCTGTCTCTTATCCTATCACTTCTGTTGCAGGTTTCCCATTAAAAGAAGACATTCAATATTCTACTTTTGTGTTGTTGTTTCTTATACTAATAGTTGCAATACTGCAGAAATTGCAGAAGTAGAAAAGAAGAATATCATTAGATCATACCCCATCTCCTTAAATGTTGTGCCTATTGTCTGTGTGCGTAGTCCTATACTACATTACTATGAACATAGTTGAGTCTTTTACCCGTGTATAGGCATGAATGGATATATATGACTAGTTCTATGGTTTCTCATGCTAAGTTCAACAGTTGCAATTAGGTCCAACCTCCATCAACATCAGCAACAACAGATATTAGCCTTAAGTAAACGAAATACTAGATATCAGGATATTTGATCACACATCACACACGAACATCTTCATAACTCTTCAAATCTCAGCGCATGACCAGAATAAAATGGGGACATGTATAAAACAAACAATAGAATAGTAAATTGCAAAATTTTAAATAACAGAATCATATTAGGCTACAATATCATAAATCTTCTTCAAGAAATTCAGGTAAGCTCCTTCAGAGACATCCTCTATTTTTAAGTATAACTACTTATGGAAAAAGGTAGCAAGCAAACTATTGATAGCCTTCAGAACATAGTGAACATCCGAAAACAAGGCAGTCACCTTCCAGTTGAGTATGAAGAAACTCATTCATCTGAAACATAAGCGGATCCATAATCTGTACAAAAAATTCAAGAAGTGCTTTTCTTTTTTCTGCATTCAAATTAGCAGGGCTAGAGCTGGTGCATATGAATGTACTATTGTTGCTTTTATTGGTTTCTGCTATTATCTTTGCCAATTAGATAGTCGATGTTAGAAATCATATATATTTTCCTACATTAAACGATGTCTGTGGTTATGATGTAGGTGAACGACTTCAAGAATCTAACAAGATTATCAAGAAATACCTAGATCGAGTTCCTATAGGTTCTTCATCTACACTTGCATTTCTTAGATTCCGAAGCTCCTATTTTATACATAATATAAATGTCTATTTATAAAGAAACAAAATTTCTTTATACCATATGATTGAACATAATTTCATTCCATACCTATATCTCTTTCTCCATACCTACTAAACAAACACACCCTAAATCATGTGCATCACATGGGCTAATGTTTCTGAACGTAGGAGTTGAAATGTAGAGCATTCACTTCCCATGCTCTAGAGCACTTCATAATTAGTAGGATTTCTATTTACATAACTACTGGCTATCTTTTCGTTATACGGTTGAATTACGTTGGATAACAAAATTTCCTCTGTAATCCCTTTTAATCCCCCAAGAAAGAATCATAATTAATATCACCTTAATTCCTTTTTCTATTCCCACAAATTTGAGCTTCGTATATTTCAATTATTACTCATTCACCACTTCCAAAGTTTATTCATATCCTTTATTAATCAATAGACCAAAACTTGATATATTTTTATCAAGGTTGGGAACTTGAAGTACATCAGCTCTTTGATATGAAGTAAGCATAGGATTTTGGGACCCCGCCCTTGTGAGTCACGTGCTGACGTCCTATGTGACATCTAGGCGCACATCCCATAAGGTTGGTGTGCCCACACCAAGTCAAATCTCAAAAATGAACTCATCTCACTTACTTCCAAATAGATTTTGGGATAGCTCATAAAGAAATTTCAATAAGACTTCTTCACAACACTTGTATCCCATTGTCTTATGATTTTAACGACACCAAAAACGCTCAATTTGGTTCAGAAATAAAGAAGTTATGGCCAAAACACCGTCGGGATAAAAATAAACCAAGACTGAATACTATACCCAACTTCACTTCGGCAATTGAAAGTCTTAGGGTCAAAATTGAAAATTGATTCCTTCATATGAGTTATAGCTCCGTGTCTCTAGTTTAATTTGAAACAAAAATCAACTCAATCGGAGCTCTACAGATCAAGATATCGCCAAAATATTGAAGCATGTTTCGAAACATATCCAACTTATGCTCTTATAAATGATCCTCTCACTTTGATTCAATCCATCCTTTCCAAATTAATATCAAAGCTTATGAATTTTTATGGAGAGGTAGAGGAATGCCTTAGAAGACCAATGCTTCAAAAATCGGGTCAATCGGAGGTCGGGCGAAAAAGTTATAAGCAAAAAAGTGAAGGAAGGCCAGCTGAGCCGGCGAGCCGCGTCGCATACGCAACGGCTCGCGGCACGCGTGCGACTTGCGATCGCGATTGCGAGGCTGCTGGCTTCGATTTTTCTTTTTTTCTTATTAACTACTGAACTTCAAAAATTCATATCTTTTTACTTAGAACTCCAAATTTGACAAGGTTGGTATCAATGGAAAGATAACAAAAACCTCTACAATTTTCATGAAGAACTTACAAACAAAAACAGCCTCAAAAAGGGTCAAAATTTTATTTCAAGTTGGCTGTCCAAAAAATGTCATCCTAAACTGTGCCAGAACTTCTAAAAGTCATATCTTTTTACTCCATTATCCAAAAATATCCTACTTTATATCAATGGAAAGATAAAAACATAACCTACAACTCTCATGAAGACTCCAAGAACAATTTCCACCTCT
>JANITX010000004.1:10115125-10128368 GCA_027564395.1 Erythroxylum ulei | reverse complement strand
GTTAATATTGTAAGAATTACATCATCTATTCTTTTTGGACTACAAGGGCATTTTTGTCATTAACACTGTTTTTTGTTCTGTCTCCTGCGACCAAACACATTTCTATCCTCAAGAAAAAGACAATTTTCTCTATTCTGTCCACTACAACCAAACATCTCACTGTCTTCAATTCTTGTCCTGTTTCGTCCTCTTCTGTTCCGTTTCGTCCTGTTGAAGACGCTAACTATACAGACAATAATTGTTATTGCAACAAGAAGAAAACAATAAACTTTGAAATTTTATTCTTTTCCTTATTTTAAAAGGTTTTTCTAATTCATCATCTTGTATATATTTAACAAATGTATAAAATTTTGTGTTTCTTTCTAATTTTTTAGGTTTACATAGAAAGACATTATCGTCAAAAACTATATTCTACTAATGTATATACTTTTTTTAATTCAGGTTTTAAACATATGTACCCTTTATGAATCAAATTATATCTACTTGGGGCACAAGTATAAGTTTTCTTTGCAAGTTTGGAACCACCTTAATGCGTTAATGCAGGGAAACAAGGGTGTTTAATTAGTACTCATAGTCTATGATAATTTGGATGTTGGTTCTAAAGTTTAAAAAATGGACATTCATCCTTTAAAGTAGAGGAAGGAAGTAGGTTTATTAAGAAGATTGTCATAAGAAACACTTCTAAGTCATAAGGACAAAGGCATGCTTATGTTGAATAACATGGTGAGTGAAATTTATATTATATGGAGATGTTATCTTTATGTCACTCCATTTTGTTGAGATGTGCCTAGACATGACACATAAAACTCAACACCACTAAGTTGAATATGTTTAAGAAATTGCCTAGATGTAAATTCATCAGTAACATTACACTGAAAGATATTAACTTTTTTGATAAAATTAAATTTAAGTCAATTTTTAAATTTGGTTAAAAATTAGATTTTCTTTTCAGTGGTGATGTGCATGAAATATCCATAATTTTCTTAATTAGTTTGCTTGATTTTAATAACAAATTGCCTCACAATTTTTAGATGAATATGTTCTAACTTATGTTAGTGTGCCAGTCCATGTCTTATATGGATTAAGTGTATAAGAGACATGATCTAGAGCATGGTTTGGAGAGAGACTGTATGGCAATGAAGAACCATGTCACAAATCATATGATAATAATAAGAGAAATAGAAGGATTCGCAATCTGAGGGTAGGCACGTGCAAAGATCATTTGCTAATTACAATAAAAATATGAAAATACATAGACTAAGGACATAAGCATGCTATAAAGCATATCTCTTCCCTAGAGGAAACATGAGGATCCACGGTTTAAGAAACGATTGTGGTTCGGTCACGTCCTAGGGCATAAAAACATATATAAAGCATATAATCTTAATTTTTTGAAGAATTTTAGAGAATGTTGGTCCCTGTAAGCACCCAAGAGGAGAGGGCGAATTGGGTGTTTGTAAATTAAAACAAATATTTTTTATCTAATGAATGGAATTGAAAAAACAATATATGATGAAAAATATCTTAATGTAAATCAATTATATATTCAAACAATAATTTAAAGAGTATAGAGAAGACGAAAGACAAACTAATTTATAGTAATTTGACAAACAACTTTTGCCTACGTCCACTCACCAAGATACTTCTTCGAATTTTCACTAAGTCTTTTCTGGAAATAAGGAGAAAAGGAACCTTTTTACAAAAATCTTTCTTTTCAAGAGTAAAGAGCAACTCTTATTGCATTCTTTCTTTAAGGTGAAGAGTAATCCCTCTTATGAAAGGATTTACAACTAAGAAGACCTTGGTTGATCACTTTGATATCCTTAAAGACTCACTCACTTCAAAATGCAACAACAAATGTACACAAAACCTAATTGGACTTGTCAATCGATTTATAACCTTTCGATGACAACCATATCTATTGGAACTCCTTTTACTTATAGGATTGCATCTTGGGTCTGTCGATTATGTTATGGTCAGAGTCCTACTTATAGCGACTTGGTGGAATTAGGAGAAGCTGTAGGTATTATTGCATTCGAAAGTCGGGTACTTAATTAACATTACGAATGTTTTATACTAGTGGAGTATTCACAGGGGGTACTGCAGAACATGTAGGAGCCCCCTTTAAAAAATAAAATTTAATGAGGATTTGGTTCATCCCACACATACACGTCCCAAGCATCTTGCTTTTCTATATTCTATAAACTTGTATGTAACTATTAAGAGTCAAGATATTTTACATAATATGACTATTCCACCAAAAAGTCTTTTTTTAGTTCACAATGATCAATATGCATAATCAAATCAAGTGATTGCTGAAATTTGTGTTGGAGCACGCTTATAAAACTCATTAAAATGTGTTATACAATATCCAAATAATTTTCATGCTTAAACCAATAAAAATCATATATTTGTAGGGTGTGGCATTAAACTAGCCATTATAAACAAAAATTTGTTGTTCTTAATGGCTAGTTACTATGTAGTAGTTGATTAGTCTAACATATTGGTTGACTAATATGCATTAATTGTATAGATTCACTAGCTATTGGGACTCTGCTTGACTAATGTTATATATTGATTCACCAATGTAGTACATTAGTATTAAGCAAAGCATCAACCAATGTAAAAACTTTGTCACATTGGTCAATGAATGCAATATATTGGTATCAACCAATATATAAACTAATGTTCCCATAAACTCTCGATACATAAGATTTAATAATTTTAACCTACATTGATCAACCACTAACCTATATAGGTCGACTAATACTCCAAAATTCATCATTTTAACATTTTCAAATACTCAAACTTAATTTTCTTGTTACAAAATTGACTTAAACACTTCTCCAGATCTTCTTCAAAGAATGTCTTAAGGATTAAATGGATTTCTTTTTGATATCAAAACTTTAATTTTTCTTGATTATTGAAAAGACTATGTAATGAGTTAAAACAATTATGCATTTATACATGATAAATCTCTAAAATATCAAAGTAACCAAGTAGTAATACAACAAATATTATGTATTTATTTATAACTTTGTTGTGCCTTGTTTTTTTTGTCTTGATTTTGTTCTTCAATTGAAAATGACCCGATTTCTAACTTTTCTCTAATTTCTTCATGAGATGTATCTTGATTTATGCATGAACATTATTGCTTTCATATTGCTTTTATTCAAATAAAAACTCATTAGTAGTACATTTTTTTACATCACAATATAGATTGTAACTTCCTTTGGTTCAACAATTTTTCCCTTTTTAGTGAAGTAAACTATTTTACAATAATAGATAAAAATGGTAAAATCAAACATACACATTTGATTATTTTAAGGCAATATGAGTAATTAGCTTTCCTTATAAGTTAAATTTATTTTAAGCATAATTTAACCATTATAGAAGGATTACTAAGATGTTGAAATTAATCACTTCTTTTGATTCTAATATCACTAATTTTATCAAGACTACACTAAAATTAACCACCCCCTGAATTTATTGTCACTAAATTTCTCTCTTCCTTTTTGGAAACATAAAAAGTGTCAATTATTTAAAAGATTACTAAACTAATATTAAAAAATAAAGCATATAAGAAAGTAAATAAACAATAATCAAAATCAAATTTAAGTGCCTATGAAGATCCTTTTCAAATAGAATTCCTATCAAACACGCTTAGTTCCCTCTTAATCATGCAAAATCTATTCTCATTTCTTGATTTAGTGAATAGGTTTGCTAATTGATGTAATGTATCAAGAAATTCTAGCTCAATATCACTTGTTTGCACATGAACTTTAATGAAATGGTAGTTAATTTCTATATTCTTGGTTTAGAGTATTGAATAAGGGTTCGTTGAGAGATAAATGACACTAGTGTTATCATACCTAATTAATATCCTTTTATCGTTTATGTAAAAGTCTCTAATTTGTTTCCTAAGCCATAAACTTTGTGCACAACAACTAATGGTTGTTATATATTTTAATTTTGAAGTTGAAAAGCAATTGATTTTTATTTATTATTAAACTATGAAACTAATGCATTGCTTAGAAATTGACAAGTATTTGACATGCTCTTCCTATCTAAAAGACTACCGGTACAATATGCATATGAACAATCTATTTAATTAAAAATTACATCTTTACGATACTAAAATCGTGATGAATGGTACCATATAAGTATATAAGTATATGCTTAAAAGCTAAAAGATGAGATCTTTGGGATTTTGTTAAAATCTAGAGCATAAAGACGTTTTTGGATTTATTTAATATCTAACCCATAAATAAGCAATAAATTTAATGTTTTCCCTACTTACAAAAAGATTAAGTAAATTACAAATCATATCTAGATATAATTTGATATTAATAGGCTTGCCTTCTTCATCCATGTTTAACTCAGTTGTAATTCACATAAGTGTTTTTAATAGTTGGCTGAATCAATTTTAATGCAATCGATTATTTCCTTGGTTTATTTAGCTTGATTGAAGATGCCCTCCTTCATTTGGTTGATTTGAAGTCTAAGAAAGAAGTTAAACTCTCTCATTACCCTTATCTCAAATTCCATACTCATGTACTTAAAAAATTCTTTGCACATACGTTAATTAACAATACCGAAGATAATATTAACATAAATTTGAATAATCATCTCACATGTCCCTTTTAATGAATGAAGTTGTATCAAATTTTCCTTTTGTAAAATTATTTTCAAAAGGAATGTACTTCACCTATCATACTAAACTTTATAAGCCTGTTTAAGCTATATAATATTTTGGATAATTTATACATGTGATTAGGTGTATCATGATTTTAAAAACTAGGTGGTTGATCAACAAAAACTTCTTTTAAATAAAATCATTTTAAAAAAGCTTTTAACATCCATTTGAATCAATTTGAACATATAAGATGCAAATATAAGTAATGACATGATAAATTCTAACCTAGCTACCAATACAAAATATTCCTCGAAGTGTATGCCTTCCTTTTGATTATACTTTTTAGCTACCAATGTAGCTTTATTTCATACAATGGTACCCAACTCATTTAATTTGTCTATAAATATTCGTTTAGTATCTATGATTTGGTGGTTTCTAGGTCTAGATATTAAAGTCAAACCTTATTTCTCTCAAATTATTTTGATTCTTCATTCATAACAAGAACCTAACTTTTATCACTAAATGACTTCTTCTATACTTTTAGGCTCAATTTGAGAACTAAAAGAAAGATGTAATATATTTCTAAAATGAGATCAAATAGTTTCCCTTATTGAACATCTCATTTTTAATTTAGGGCATGATTCCTTTTGAATTTTCAATATATTAGATGCCTCTCATCCTTCTTATCATCTTCATTTAGTTTAAAATTTTGCTCTTTTAGTGTGTTTTGGTGATCATTCTTGTTTTCATCAAGGGCTACTTTATCCAAATCCTTAGATAGTCATTCATCATCATCTTTAATGCTTTTCTTAAGGTAAGATGGTTAAATTCATAAAAAATGCACGAATTGTTTAATAGCAAGAGTCTTTCCACTTAAAATCTATATGCTTTACTAATTAAGAAATAACCTAAGAAAATTCCTTTTCTTTGAGACCTACATAACAAAATAATTAATGTGTTTTAGGTACCTACCTGAGCTTGAGTCCTTGATTTAGTCTCCTTTTTAACCTATATTTTAAGGAAGCAAAATATATCAATATATCTATATTTACCACAAAAATGGTATATCATGTTTTTTGAATGATATGAATTGGTGTCATAGTGATGCTGATGCATACATACATTATTTGATCTTCTATGTGTACATGCATTATAAGGATCCATCCTTTGGAAATTGATTATTCCTTTTGGTAGAGTGATATCCTACAAAAACTATTCATGTGATACTTATTATGGATATAAGCCTGATGCTTATTTATGAGTTGATGATGTGGTTTAAAGAAGTGTGATTAATATTATATGCTATCATATATCTTTTGATATAAATTATGCTTTTTCTTTCCTTGAGAATATTAAGCTCTATACCTAGGTTTAAATGCATATATTAAGGCATATGGCTTGCTTTTAAGGCAACGTATAGAAGTTATAACATATGTATTTGATGTATGTGTTTACTTATAAGTAGATGCATAATGTTTGTTTGTCATTTTAGGCAAGAGTTTTCTACTTTGCAAATGTTTTCCCTAAACAAATGTAGTTTTGATATTGAATTTAATTTCATAGTTGCATCTAATCTTATATCGATTATTTACACTCATTTAAACTCCCATCATACTTTTAAGTTTATCATTCGCCTGATTACATTTAGACAGTGAATCTTTGAGACCATCGACCTTTTTCAATATCTCATTTTCATCTTTTAATGCATATAATATAAGATTATCATTAATGATCACACTCTTAGATGTTTGTAATTCACTCTTTATTTTTTTCATAGGTACATACATATAAATACTACTAAACCTCTTTGATTTTGCAAGAGAGCTTACTACTTATAATTACTAGAATTTATACTAGTTCATTATATTCCAAAATCACTATCACTATCACAAGAGTTAGAGTTGGAGAGTACCTCATCATCATATTTTTTCATGAATCACATGTGAGCTACTTCTCCTTCTGATTGTTCGCTTTTAGAGTCACTTAAGTCATCCCAAGTTGATGCTTTGAAAGCCTTCTTCTTCTTATTATCCATCTTCTCATTTTTGTCATTTATTTCATTAACTTGATTATTACAGTCATGTGTGACTTCAAGTGTGTGGCATATTTAGTAAGTAATTTCACATATAGATATCGTATTTAATTAATATTTACCTAGTGCACATAATAATATATGAATGTATTTGTTATTTAAAGGAATAGGTCTCTTATCTTATATATATCAATCTTCCTCAAGTTTTGAAACCTTTTTATCATTAACAACTTTCATAAGAGTGAAAGAGCTGTTTTAAATTATCTCATAAGTCAACACTTTTGACCATCAAGAAGAACTTCACTTAAGTTTTCTAATAGAGATAGTCATTACCATCAAAGAAGGGAGCTCTACTAAGATTTTGTCCCCTTTGGTTGGATGATGATGATGATGATGATGATACTCCTAAGTATGCCATTATAGTCTTTACTATAAGATTTTTTTTGAAATGATAGCCAAATAGACCTACTCTAATACTACTTATTGGTCCTTAATGGCGCTCAAGAGGGGAGTGAACTCAATGTTGGTAAATATAAACAACCATTTCTTATCTAATGATGCAACTAAACAAGAACCAATATATGATTAAAAAAAAGCTTAATGTAAATTAGTAGTACCATCAAACAATAATATAAAGATTATCGGAAAGAGGGGAGCAAAACCAATTTATAGTGGTTTGGAAAATTACCCTTTTCTTATGTCCACTCTTCAAGATGCTTCTTGGAGTTTTCGTTAAGTTTCTTCTTTAAACAAGGAGAAGAAGAACTTTCTTAAAAACAATTTTGATTTTCATAAGCAAAGAACAACTTTTCTTACAATCTTTCTCCAAGGTAAACAGTAACAATAAAAAATGAGCTCTATTGGAAAGAATATGGCAAAATTCTCCCTAATGAAGAACAAAAGGATGCACAACATATGTCCTCATCAAACACTAATCACCCATTTCCATAGCTAATCTTCTTTTTCAATGTTTTTAGTATCATTTGAATTACCTCTCTTTTTTTATTATCTGTATCTCATTTTCTGTTATGAAATTATCAGATGAATGTTTAATTATATATACTATGTGTTGTGCAAAGCTTCCTCAAATATTCAAATGAACATAGATGAAAATGGAAGCAGTGGCAATGTCCTGATGGTTCGTACACGATTAGGAAAATCAATTGTTTTGGAACAATACTCAATTCCAAAAACTATTTCTGTTCAATCAGATATACATATGTTCGAATATAGGTTCCTTACACCATTGGACTTAATTAGCTATTTAAGTTCTATACTATTTGTATCTTAATTAGGTGTATCGCACAAGTGGTTCATCTAATTTAGTAATCTATACTTTATCTGAGGATTCATTTACTGTATCTTCTGCTAGTTTAGTTAAAGCTAAGAAGTTGTGGAAAGAGGGTGTCAAAAAACCAACACATGAAGGAAGATCTTTGATTGTTTCAATTGATGTCTTTGAATGTGTAAGGACCCTTATTGGGAATCTAAACATAGGCAACTCCTTACCTTTTCTACCGAATCTCATATCACTTGGAATCCAGAAAAATAATTATTTCATTTTCTTTTCGATGAAATTGACGTGAAACTATATTTATTGTTTTGTTTATAAGAATTATTAAACTTCTAATTAAAATCTTGTATTAACTACCAAATATCATTATATTATATTGCTTACCATATTTCAATATTTATATGTATTATTTTTATTGTTAATAAATATTAATGATTAAGAATATTAGTCAACTTAAATTTATGATATTTTGATCATATTGACATTAAAATTTTAGGTATATTTATCTTTTAATATCCAAAAAATATTAACTTTCCAAATTTTAAATTACCGACATGTGTTTTTCAATAATATGTTTAAAGCTTTGAAAACATTTTACAATGTTTAGATGCTCCATTCTATTTTTACGAACAATTTGTATCAACGAAGGTGTACTATGTACAATAGACATCATTAAAGAATCATTTGTGTATAAATCCATAAACTTAAATAAATTTGTAGAGTTTGAATGCATTAGAACAAAATTTTAACTATTTCAAGTTTTGATGATGATTCACAAATTCGTCACCAAAAGCTTGACATTTGGTGACAAAAATGCAAAACCGTCGCAAAATGTGGAGCCTTTTACTATGAATCATGTTAATTGTCATCAAATACATATCTGTAGTGACAATTCTAATAAACATCATGAAAAGATAAGCTTTTGGCAATGTTATTGAAAATCGCCACCAAAAACTTACTTTTTGCTAAATCTCAATTTTGTTATAGCGAAGAATGGATATTGATTTTCAGTTGTTTTTTGGGAGGCAAAGAACGGTGAAGATGCATTGGAATAGCTTAAAGCGTTTATGGGTGTTAGTTCTAATAAGGCGGAGAAACAATCTAAGCCAATATTATGAATATTATACCATACTAGTTAAAAACTAGCACAAAATTGCTTTTTGTTATACCAAATTACTGTACCGACTTGTATTGGCCATACTAGTTGGTACATCGAAATGTTAAAACTATATTGTATCTTTTAATTTTAAGTATAACAAAGGACAAGCTTTAAATAACATAAAATTGAAGAAATATTTTATAATTTTAAAAGAATTAATCCGAAATAGTATTTAGTATTAATGAGTACTATTACTATACTAAATCGCTACAAGTTATATTCACAAATTTTTAATACTCAATCTCTATATTATTTATTTTATTTTCAAGTTTTCCCTATTTATTTGTCAACATTTATCTGCTCTGACTATATAATCTAGGCATGTAGATTTTATTTAGTTATAAATAAATAAATAGAAATAGTGATGTAATTATTAAGAGTCCACCCTAATTTTGAATTTTTCATTTTCTTGAAATTTTAAATTTTATTTAATTAATTTTTAAAATTATTCCTACTGTATAATATATAAAGTAATTTTAGTTTTTATACCCTAATAATACTAATAATAATTAAATAAATAAAAACTATTTGCATATTTAATATTAACTAGTAATAAAAGTTAGAACTGATATGATAGTTATTCAAATTGTTGTTAATGTAAAGATTTTTAAAAGAACTTCACATAAGTTCTTCTAAAAGATAAATTTTATAATTAAGAACTAAAATTTAATTATATAAATTTGAGAAGTACTTTATAATTTTAAAAAATATTCAAGATAATATCCTATTAATATAAGGTCTAATATGGTATTTATAACATTAATCTAAACAGCACAAAGAGCAAATGTAGGTTCTTTAGCTTTCCGTTGAATATTAACTATATTACATATCTTACGCACATAATTATGAGGATTTCTAAGTAAAAAATAAACATACATCCTAAATTTGAAAAGCAAATAATTGACTAATTTCTTGATTTACTTGTCTTAAGTTTAATAATAAAAAGCTTCATTTGTGCAATATGATATAATTTAAATAAAGAAACTATAACTATGATTACTTAGCCTGAATTTTTTTTACGATGTTTTGTTGCTTATGAAGGATAATAAGTTGTCGAGTGTCATTTCCTAATATTTTGTCTGGATGATAGACTTTTTCCACTATTTCACTCATTTTAAGAAAAGGGGTCCTCAAAAGCTTTGAAGTACCAATTTTCATACGTTATGCCTGAATTCATTTCTCTTGGTTTGTATAACAACGAAAGCGAAAACTCTGAAGCTTTAAGTTAGGCCGGCAGGTCAGCTTTCTTGGATTTTCTTCCATACTGTGCAATGAACTGCATGCAAAAACAGTTTAAAGGAATATTAGAAAGGTGATGAACTTTAGATAATATAGTCAAATAAAATCATCAAGAATGATTCTTTAACCCCAGATGGGAGACTAAAATGAAGAAGACCAAGAAAGCCACGCACAAATGCTCTTCTTTTTTACATGTACGAATAACCTTTTTCTTGTGCTGATGAAGTTAATAGTGCCCTAATGCTGATCTAGGTCACATGCTGTTGGAATTTCTTCTTGTTCAAAAGGAGAAAAAGGTAAGAAGAAATTCCAACACCATGTGACCTGGATCAGCACATTATCGGTAAGTGCAAAGTTTTGTTGATTGTTATTAAAGTTAAATCAGATTGACATGTTAAGTTACTAGATCAATAAACCCAGTTATAAGTTTTTTTTCTTCTGAATTATTGGATTTTTAATTATTTAAAAAATTTAGTATAAAAATAATTAATTGTTATTCTATTCATTTTTTTAATTGAATAGATTTTTTAAAATTTATATTTGATATGATTATTATATATATTATCTAAATTAAAATGACAAAAAATTCTGTTTGAAATATATTCAAATTTTATCATATAATTATATGATAAGATTTTATTATGAAAATAGCAGCCGAATTAATTTCAATTTTATACTTCTACACTCACTCAATAAGTAAGTTATAAATAATTAATATTTTACTTGTTATAATGATAAATGTATTAATTCTTATAAGTAAAAACGTAACTAAAATTTGTCAACATATTTTGAATACCCTAGTTCTCCAGCCTCTAAATAAATCAGTATCTGAACCTACTTCTCCATTCGAGTTAAATTTAAACTCGAATATAATTCAAGTTTGTTTGCTAAGGTTTCATGTACTACTCAAGTTAGAAACATTGCATTACTTATGGAGCATGAAGTAAGAAACATAAGAGATTCCACATATCAAAGATTACTCACCTATGGTGTTGGAATAAATCCGAAGACCAGTTGGCGGGAGACACTACCCTTTTGGTCAAAAAGACGGTACGAGTTGGTCTCAGGCACTGCGTTTTTCATGAAATGCAAATAATTAAAAGAAGAACCCTTAGTTCTGGATTATTATTTATCGGTTTGTTGGATATTCTTGCTTATGCATGCTCAATACTCATATAGACTTTATCTTTGATCGCCGTTCTATTTTCCTTGCAAGTACTTTTTTTTTTAATAAAAGGAAACAAGAAAAGTTATAGGGTAATGCGAGGGAACTCCACTCGGTCCCGACATATCCTCCGGGAGGAGAAGATGACATTCCATGAGTGAATTTACAAAATAAATGACCGGATATTATAGTGCCCAGCATAGTTAGACAAGTACTGTTTTTTTCTTAAAGGAAAACCTTACTTGTCTTTACTACCTGCATTAATTATTTTAAAAATCAGGACGAGAATCTCAAAAGGTACTCATCCTTTAAACCTCTGCCTTCCACCTTTGTACATATTGATCGTTTACGAAAATTTGAAAGGATATAATTTTGTAAAAATTCTGGGTTTAGACGTAATTGTTTCTAACATAAGTGAAAATAGAATGATTAAGCATAAAATAATACAAAAAATTTGTTAACGCAGTTCGATACATTTTATTTATATCTGCAGAGCTCTCATCCAGTTTAATATTTTCATTATCGACAATAGTTTTATACAAGGTTATATTGAGCAGACTAACTCAACCCTTGATATTATCCCTCGTTCTCACAACCTGTAAAAGTAATTCACACCCAATAACACGATCAACTCATGTTAACCTCAACAGAAGAATTTCTCAACAACGTTTAATAATAAAAATAATAAATAAACAACTTCAATGATTAAAACAATAATGAACAAAAAGATACACTTGAGAGAATAAGAACAACTGCCTTAATAATTCTAGCTTCTTCAATGAAAGATCGGAAGTTGTTCACTAAGAAATTTGCAACCCAAATAAATATTTCTTCGCTGAAATGTTACAAATATTGAAACTGCAAAATTCACAATGATTGCTGGAGTTTTCGAACACTACCACCATATCGATAGCCATTAGAAATACACACAAGATTAACACGCAATTAGCCCAACAAAAATCACACAATCGACCAAGAACAACAACTACTAAAATTAGGAAATCTTCTGGAATTTTTGTGCACCATGAATCACAAATGACAACTATAAAGTCAACACTCTGTCAACAATAAACAACACAACTAGAATCATCAAAAAATCTAGAATTATCAGCTGCCAAATTATACACACTCAACCACCAAGACAGCCCACAATAGTAGTTCAAAAGGTGGAGAATACCTACCTGCAAAATTAGATGTCGATCACCATAAAATAAGCTACAAAATATCATCCAAGATAGCCCTAAATTCCCAGCTACCAAGTCACTAGTTACTTGTCATTTTTTTAAAGAAGTATTTGTTATATTAAAAATTAAGAAATCTTTATAAATTTTTTTTGTTGAATTATTTTAATAAATCGTTACTAAAATTAGGTGAGAGAAATTATATAAGTTTTATCATTTACATAATAGTCACTCATATAATAATTTTATTAAAATAATTTTTAATATTGTTAATATTTTTAAAATTATAAGATATTTCTTACTCATTTATAATAATAATAATAATAATGATAATAATAATATATGTCTCTTCTTATCTATCTTGATATCCTCTTTGTAGGAATAGATCATCTATTAGATTATGATATTTTTATTATATTTTATCACACACTTATGCTAGTTACAAATTGGTCGGGTCGGTCACGCTGGGCCCGGATCCAGTCAAGACGACCCGAGGGCCGATCGGTCCATTCTCCAAAGATCAATCTCACAACTAAT
>JANITX010000004.1:9981841-9992111 GCA_027564395.1 Erythroxylum ulei | reverse complement strand
GTTTGATGTTTTATGTACTAGCCTAAACATGTATGATGTACTAGCCTAATGATGTTTGATGTTCAACATTTGGTAAGAAATATTAGTGACAAAATAGGGTATTTAATTAATGGAGATGGAGTATTGGTTAGTAGTCAAAAGGAGTTAAAAGAGGCAGCAATTGACTACTCTAAAAAATGTCATCCGTACTTTACCTCCAATGATTAACGTAACTGTTAAGTTGTTTTACAAGTTATCAAATTATTAATGAGGAGACAAAGATGTTTAATAGATCTATAATTCCAATTATTTTTATTAACAATGTACATATTCCACTATTTATGAACTTCAACAAAAATGAAAAAACCTAAAAGAAACGCAATTCACATTGATTGGAAATTAAAGGAAACCAACACTTTACTACAAAAATTTGACCATCTCTTTCCATCCACATACTTTAAGCTTTCCCTGAAAAATACAAAACATTGCAGAGAATGTGTTAATTCCAACCAAGCTTCCATCACCCTCGGTAACCCATTCATGAACTTTAACAAAAAGGAAAAAAATGTAAAAGAAATGTAATTCAAAATGAAATTGGTAGTCATTGCATTCATTGCTTAATAACATTAATCCCAAAAAGATTCTTACACTCTATTGTTGTTTAGTACACAAATATCACAAAATTGTTCAGTTCACTAACCATTAAATGTTAAGTTTACATTTTTTTTCTTTCTCTTTGAAGATGCAGCTTGACTTTGTTGGCTTGGATTCATATGTGCAGTAACAGCTTCCTTCCTCTTTATTGATTTCTGCCTAAGGTTTAGTAGTCACTAACTTCTCTTTCCAGGCTGTAGATAAATTGCAAACATTGTTAAGTTGTATTAATTAATGTTTAGTAAGAATGCAAATATTTAACGCTTACATTTAGCATCTGCAACCCTGTGGTTTCATTTATGTATACCCCTATCCCTTCCATTCGTTTCTTGAACTTTTTATTTGTTTCTTGTTGAAGAGAAGAGTATGTGACATACCTTTTTCCTATAATGTTTACTAGAGAATTTGGACTACATCTGCCTGCACCAAACATCCTCAATCTGCTTCCATCATCTGCAACACCATAACTAGGCCCTCTTCTCCCTTTGGATTGGTTCTTAGTGGTGGCCTTTGAAGATGTACAGATATTTGTTATTTCTAAAGCACATGCAATTGTTGGGAGAACAATTGAGGCTATTGTATTTGCACTTCCACATACATGAGCAGTACTTAAGGTGTTGGCAGTACCTGAAGTAGTTATGGCACTAGTAGATATAAACACAGTAGTAGAGGTAGAGGCAGAAGCAGAGGCTTTTGCTCTTCTTTTATCTTTCTTTCCCTTTTCAGCATTGATAGATGCAGAATTAGAGGCACTTACTAGGTTGTCAGTGTTGGTTTCAACTGTAGATATGTTTTCGAGGGTTGACTGTGAGTTCATTGTGTTTTGCTCCATATGTAAATTAGTTGACTAGTCTGGGTTCGGATTTTGAAACTGGGCTAGAACTTGCTATTGATAACAGTCATAACAAAAAAAAACCTTAAAGATTACCACTACTATGGAAAATAATCTTAACTGTACCATAAAAGACACAAAAGCTAAGAAATTACCTCTCGACCCTTCCAAGGACAACCTCTTTTATTGTGTCCTTCTGTATGGCAGTGGTTACATGTAATGATCATGTCCTTCCTAGACATGTGGTCAACATTTCGCTTTTTGTTTACTTTTGTATTCTTTTGAGGCTCATCAATGCCCTTTTTCCTAGCTTTCTTAGGCCTACCAGGCCCTTGTTTGAATTCTGGTGGCTTAATAGTTTCTTCATTGCTAATTGGTCAGTCTTTCATACCAAGCATCAGTTGAATTACCTTCCTATATGCTTTGACATATTTAGTCTTCTATAACCAACTAGAAGTGTACTCTTCAATATTAACCCTAATGTCTCTAATAGCACATATGGTGTGAGCACAAGGAATACCAGAGAAGGTATATCTCCTACAAGAATATATTTTGTTCTGAAGCCACACCACATATCTGTTTTGTCCATGATCAATCTCATACCCTCTTTCTCCATTATGATGCATTGAACAATGGTGAGCAATTATGACACTCTTCTCAATTGCTTCCCATATTCTTGGCTCTAAATTACCCTTCCACTTGACAACCTCTTTCCTTTTTCTCACAATTCTTTTCAACAATTCTCTTCTAATATGCTTAAACAACCCTAAAATTGACATTTTCTTTGCATCAACTAGAGTCTTATTGAAGGCCTCATAAGTTATTGTTAACCAACTCAATCATAGAATCTTCCCTCTGGAAAGCCCGACACCATTGCTGAACTGGTGCATAACTCTCAATAACTTTTGCTGGCCTTTACTTCTTAGCTCTGAGCTTATCCAAATTTTCTTCATATTCCCTTACTGTGAAGTATTTCGCAATTTTCCAAAAATGCTCCTTCATCTCTTCCCCTTTATGTCCTCTTCCATGCCAATTCACATAAACATGTCTAGCAGAAAACCTGTGCTCAACATCTGGACACAAATCGCCAATGGCTCTATCAAGTCCCTGTAAAGGAAAACATAACCATTTGAATAGGTATATGGATGCAAATCTACATATTTCATAACATTTACACTCTCAATGAAAGAAAAAACAAGATTGATGTGATACTTTTAACTTTTTTTGGTCGATCATTATAGTCCAACCAATTCCGGAGGCCAAGTGAGGTAAATCTTCTTTCAGCCTTTCAATGAACCACTTCTATGTGACTGTTGACTCAACTTCATCCATAGCCCAAGCAACAGGAAATATTTAATTGTTTCCATCTCTTCCCACAGCACATAAAAGTTCACCTTCAGTTTTGGTTTTTAACCAACATCCATTTAGCCAAGAAAATGCTTGCATCCATGCCTAAACCCATATTTAATAGCTTCTAAGCATATGTACATTCTTTCAAATACAGGTGGAGATGTAGGAATTGGCTGAGATATTGTCAATGTAATAGCGCTTCTTGGGTTGGTTTGCCTAATCACTTCAGCATAAGACCAAAGCTTCCTAAACTCCTCTTTAATGTTGATTACAACACTGCCTACTATTTTTTCTTTGCTCTTCTCACCATACTCATGGACATTTCAACACCTAAACAATATTTAATGTAAAATTTGATATCATCATTCTTAAAAAATGACTCCCCTTTAAGCTTATCCTTCAACAAGTCATATAAGATGCTGATGTTCATCCTAGGATTTGTATATACCCTATTACAGTCATGATTGTTCATGAATTTCCTAACTTAAAATGATTGCAGTTTCCTATCAAATGCTCCATATATATACCAAGGGAAATTCTCTGTCCTACATTTACCTTGGACAAACTTGTGACTTATTTTTGGTAAACATGATAACCCTCTTTGTTTTAATGGATAACAAACTCACATCACGATTAAATTGCAAATAATTAAGAAAAATATCCCCACTTCAATGTAAGGCTTAGCTGCATTTTCATCATAAACAGGGTATTTCATTTTCCTTTAGTAGCATTATCTACATCACTAACAAGTTCTCCATATTTATCACTGTCATAATATTCAGACAAAACTGTCTCATCTTTATCATCTACATCACTTGCATCAGCTTCATGTGGTCCATTATCTTCATCAGGACTATTACCTTCATCTCCTTGCTCTAAATCCTCTTCAACATCTTCATCCGAACCATTACCTTCATCTCCTTGCTCTAAATCTCCTTCAATGTTGTCATTCGGGCCATAACCTTTATCTCCTTGCTAAATCCTCTTCATCATCCTCTTCAACCTTCATATTTTTATCATCTTCATTCTCCATATCTGTATCATTTTCAAACTCCACATTTGACACATTCTCTAAATTACCTACATTATCTCAAAACCCTTTATTATTAACATCCTCATCATTATCTTTAACTACATTACCCTAATTAACCTAATTACATTCATCCTCAATCACTTCAACAGGGGTATCCACACCATGTTCAATATGAATATCAATACCACCTGTACCCATCATCTGACTAACCATATCTAGCACACTAGCATCATCTTGTACAACCCTCAAACCATTACATATTTCAAAACCAAGCATAAGATAAAATATTTTTTTTCACATTATTATACTCACTTCTCTTACATACATCAACCAGTTCAAAATAGCTCAGTAAGTCAGGATCAAATTCAATTTCATCCACAAAACTACCCTCATACATAACATTATCACCACATTAACAAAACATCTCGCATGGTGAAACCTCAGAGTTACTCATCAAATGTCATTATACCAAACCGAAATGACCAACTCCAGGAAAACGAAGAGACTCATTCATAATGTTGAAAGGAAAAATTGAAGTGAAAGTGAGAAGTTAAAGCCTAGCATAACATATGATGCTTGACATATTCATAACAATTCCATCAATCAACTAATTCAAAATGTTGAAAGGTGACAAGAAACACAAGAAAGTTAGTGGCATTTCCTACTAACATCATATATATATGTATAACTCTTCTAAGAACTTACTAAGTTCTATTAATTAAGGTACATGACGTTGTTTACACCTATGAATCAAGAAACATGTTCTTGCTGTGGAATTTTTTACTTATAAGCCTCATGAGAACTGTATCACTGGTTTCCAGCCTATATACCTATCTAATGGTTTATTATGTTTCAATGTTTCAAAAATACCCATATTAAATGCAATCCTTATTCCATTCAATTGTTACATCAACTTTAAGTTACTAGTAATTAAAGTCTTTTAGATTTAAGTTACTACTAGAATGTTAAATCAGAACTTTATGTTATCATCAATGATTGTTTGAGTATTGCAAACAACAATATAAAAATAATACATCATTTGCAATTAAAAAAAACACCCACATACCACAAATACTCCCACTAGTAAAGCAAAACATATTGGAGACATTAGTTAGATGACTTACCTGAATGGATGAACAACCGCAATCTACAAAGAAGAAGGACGTCAGACTATTATGGACACTCTTTAACACCAAACATAACCTGCAAACAATAGAAACAAACAAATGATCTAAGATATTAAATCAAGTGAAGGGGAGCTTTCTTATACTAACTTGTGGTTAAGTTCTGAATGATACTTAGAGAATGATCTAAAAAGAGAGGGCTAATAAGGATTGTTTTGCTTTGTAGAAATTCATCCGACCAATCATCAGGAGCCAAAACCCATATACATTTTTTCTTATATGCCAATTTCTAATTTTTTTAATTCATCTAATTTTATTTTTAATTGGACTTATAAAGAAGTAGAAAAAAACTTAGTCCTCTCTTGAAGCAAGTTTATTTAGAGAAGAATAATTTAATCTATAGACAAAATGTTTGAGACCTTAATTCTATTTGGATCATAGGCAATGACTATACATCTTTAGGGTTTGTATATATACACAAGGATGTAAGAGTGACTCTAAAAAGAATTATTTCTTTATATGATCACATTTCATTACCTTATTATTTGATGTTTTCTTTTCTCTTTTTCCCTAGCAATGTTTCTTCCCTTAATAAAACCCTCAATTGAAATAATGGACTATATGTTAGACTTATGCACCAATAATGTTGGAAATTAATCAATAAGTCAACCCTAGAAAGTTAACATTTTGTTTCTTTAAAATGAATATTTTATTTCTAATTTTTAGTAATCAAACTACAGTTGCAAGTTTCATATGTTAATTTTTCTTTAATAGAACAACCACTTAACATTTAAAGAAAAAAGGATGTAGGAGGGCAATGGAATTAAAAGCATCAAATTGAGATTTTGTGGGAGCAACTGCTTTTCTATTGTGCTCTGATTGGTAGAAAAGATGAATTTTTCTACTTTAGCAAGTACATCTTTCATTACCCTAGTTAGGTACTTTATAAACCAATATAAGTTAGAGTGACACTATAATAGGCTTCAATTTACCCATTTTAAGCTACTTAAAAGGAGATAAAGTCATTAGATTAACACTAGCAAATATAAACACTTAATAACATTAGAAGCACTCAAATGGCATGGAATCATAAAACTCCCAAGATCCTTTATCTTTACATGTAATTGGTCATGCAAGTTACTCAAAGGAACCATAGTATAATCCTCAAGTTTGTTTTTTTAGAGATAATCTTCTTCAAACTTACTCAATATATATGAAAGGTATATTAATATGCAACTTCTTTAAAATATTTCGTACTTGAAGTTTTCTATTATTTTCTTTAGCATCTGAGGATATAAAATGGGTATCTGCTAGGATTTGACAGTGGTTCAAGATGAATGCTCCTGACCATTTTTGGTAGAAGATGAAACTAATACCAGTTTGCTTCTCCCATCTCATTCATACTATCTTCCCCAGACTACTCTAACCTTCTCAATTTCTTCATTTTACCTCTCTAACCTCAGACTTCTCAAATCAAATGTTTTACCGCTCTTAAGTCTAATGACTAATACTTAATTCTAGGACTTACCTTAGTTTCAAGAGATGATGTGTGAACCAGGAAAGCCAACTCCTTCAATGAAAACCGGATCGAAGATCGGGCGACGGTGAAGATATGTCAACCAGGCAAGACATTAGTTCAACGAAGGAAGAAGCGCGAACCAGGTGATGGTTTTGATGCGTGAACCAGGCAACACAACCCTTTCACAAAGACTGGAGCGCGGATTGGCTGATAGTGAAGATGAGTCCAAGAGGGAAGATGGTGGAAAATTTAGGGTTTTCTGTAACTTTTACCTCTAGAGTTTCTCTTTTTACTTTACCAAATTTACTAACATCTAAGGTTAAAACTTAAAACACCACACAATCTTTTACCCTTTTAAATGTGGCATTTAAAACAATAGTAACAGTGCCATGTTGTACATTATAACGGCTTGTATAAAACACATCCTAATTTTCATCCAAAATGTCTTTAATTGAGCAGACTCATGAAATTTTAGCTCTTCATTGAGCAGATTACCAGTTTAAGTCCCAAACTGATCAAACTCAAAAAGGTTAAGCCCTAATTTGGGCTTTTAGCCTAGAATTTAACATATAAATTAAATATAAGTGAAATTAAAAGAATAAAAGAAACAAAAACATAGAACTTCATTCAATCAAATATTCGCTCAAATCGTATTGACCCCAATTTTTGTTTGGTACAAAATTCTTATTATTGATAGAAACCTCATCATCACCATCATTCAAAGTCATTGTACCAAATGACATGTTAATACTTTCTCATTCGAGATTATCTTCCAAGTCACTCTCATCTATCAAACTCGGTTCCTTAGAGACCCAATATGCCAAAAGATTGATATGATCAAGGCAAATTGGATCTACATGACTACTTGTAATATTAATAGTCTTAGTAAATAATAAAATTAATTTATTAAGAAATTATGTCCAACTTAATAATTATAATAATATACCTTTATTAAAGCTTTAAATCGTATTGAACAAAGACTAAGCCGCTCATTCTTTTATGCTTCAATCTATTCCTTATCTTGGAATAGATGAATTCAAACATGCTCTAATTCCTTTCACACCCTATTGTACTCACATATTAACTTAGAATTCGAATTGCAAACTTTTGCAATTTTGGAACACCACTTTCAAATTGATCATACCAAGCAATTATAAGACAACAAAAGTAGCATTATAAGCAAAATAAAGTGGTGATTAATTTTCAACAAATAACAAAAGTAAAAAAAACATAAACCTAGATTAAGTTTGTCTCTTTGATGAATAACAATTGGAATCCTAAAATTCCTAGAAGTATCCTTATAAATCTACATTTGTGAACTTATAATCTTGCATCATCTCATAGGCAACAACTGTTGCAATAGTTAATAACATTCTCATATTATCTTTAGCTTTCTTTATAAAACTTAGTCTAAAATAGACATTAGGATTAAAAAATACCTCAGCTTCAAACAATAGAGAGTAAAGTTACCTTTCTCATCTCTCATTGATGATTGCAAGATAAGATATGTAAAAAAAATGCAAAATTTTCAAATTAGCTATAATTGCTTTGTTGGCCCTCTCCATAACATCATATAAAAAATTCATTATTGCCTTCTTATCACTATCAACCAGACGAAGTACCCTCACCAAAGGATCACAAAATCAAATGAAAAATTGACATTGGGGACCAAAATTTATTATCTTCAAGTATAATTCTAGAAACCTCCAATCCAACATTAGACTTAGCTTACTAAGATACAACTCACTTATCACTTGTAAACATTTGTTTCAACTATTTCTTCATTATAATAAAATACTTAAATGATAAGAAATTTGTTACAAATCTTATAATAGTAGGACTACACAAATTCCTACCATTGGTCCAATTAGTTTTCATTAAATTCAAGACCCACGCACGATTTTAGTTGAACTTGGTCACCTTTTTTGCTTTCTGTATAGTTTCATCAATAATAAAAAAATCTAGCATTCCCTATATTTTTCAACATCAAGTCAATGCACAAGGAGTCCAATAAAAAAGTATACTTGCTTTTCAATCTTGTTCCAGCTGCTTTATAAGCGAAATCTTTGTTAATAATGAATTGAACAATTTTTTTCTAACTCAACTTGATTCATAACTTCATCAAATATTTCAAATAGAGTATCAACATTTATAACAAGGTTAGATGCATTAATAGGCTTAAAAAACATTATCACCTTTGCAGAATAAACCAAAAAAATTAATAATAGGCTTATGTCTTCTATTTTTTCAACCATCACATATGATTGAATACCTAAAAGTAGCCCAAGTCATTCTTCTTTCATCCAAATAACTTTTTAGTTCATAAATAGAGATAATAAGAAGCTTACCTTTGTAGTCATCAATTGAAGGAGTTTTATATCCTAGATCTTAAAAGGCAATATCATTTACCATAAGCTGATAATAATAAGACTGAGAAGCATTGAATGTTATACCTGAGTCATAACACCATCTAGCCATTGTCATATTCATATTATGAGCCTCTTCTCTAGATTGTAAAGCACTATAGATTAAAGGTTGAGCTCTAAGAGTTGTTTGTGATGCAAAAAAATTAGACACTTGCCTTCTTCTTTTCCTAACATAGGTGCAACATTTTCTTCTTGTTGAGTAGGAATTTTACCACTTTCAACATTCCTAGTATCATCCAGAACATCAACAAAAGAACGTCCACTACCAATTTCATAATTAAATCTTTTCCTTCTATCTTTCTCATACTAATAGTCTACAAGCAAATTCTTCATTTATCATATCACATCATGACTCACTTTTTTACATGGCTCCACATCACCTTTGACCACAACTAAATGCTTCTTTAATCTGGTGATTCTTACACCTTTCAAATGTTTGTTTTAAAACAAACAAATGGTATAATTCTTCATCCCGGGAACCAATCCAGCATAAGCCCAATCTGGATCATTAAATCTTATATTTAAATGATTAATGATATGTTAAATACTTTATATATGCAAGAAATAATTAGTAAATTTTATGTTTCATATAAATTAATTAAAAAATTAACAACTTAATAAATTAATTTTGATCTCATTTTTATAATTATTAAAATAACAAATAATATGACATAGTCTTGAATTATACACAATTTAAAAATCACAATACTTAAATATTCTTCCATAATTGATACACTATATTATTTTTATCTCATTTCTTCATAAATTCATAATGCCTAAATGTTATTGAAATTGAACCAACTCACACAACCTATTCCAACTTTTAAACCCAAATAATCCATTGCATATTTTATAAACCACTCATAAAAACACATGATACAACCAAAACACAATGCAATTGTAATTTAGAGAATAAAACACAACAACAAAAATTATAAATTGTAATCAAGTTAGGGTTAGGTTGGGTTGGGTCAACTTTAGATCTAGATCTGGAAAATGGAAATCTTAATTTCTGAATTGTAATTTGTCCAGGTGACCAGCGGTGAATGATGATGGTGGACTGGAGAAGACAACTGCGATAGTGGAGACAACTGGTGGACAGGTGGAGAGAGCAACAAGCGGTTGAACTAGAGGTGGAGGCTTGCAATGTGCAACGTTGGGTAAGTGGTCCGATAGTGGAGTGTGGTGCGATAGTAGTGGCAGCAGGTGATGACATGACTCATGAGGGCAGTGGGTGGCTTGCGATACCTATTTGTATGGAGGGAGGGAGAATGAATAATGTAGCACCCCCTTACCATAGAGTACCACCGGAACGCCCGTAGGTCATTCCGGTACATATCCTACGATAAGAGA